>JARHVA010003248.1:65000-665000 GCA_037957365.1 Torreya grandis
TTTATGCTATAATAAATCTAGAGTTTCTACAATGATTCTTCATGACTCGATATTCTAATAAAGAATCCTTCCAATAATGCACACATGCATTCACACACATGAAAGTGGGGAATTCTATAGACACCTAATTTTAATGCAAAATAATTTTCCATTCTATATTTTTTTATTCATTTCCATATTTGGTCCAATTGTGTACATTTGGATATTTTTGGACACCTTCGACCCACATTAGAATCTCATTGACCTTGACTCATCTAAATTTCTTTAGATACACCTTTGATTTGTTCGTTGTCAGCTCCAAGATTCCATCTAATAATTTTTTTCATCTTGGTCTATGTTCTAAGCCTTTTTCCCCTCTAGGTTAGAAGCAATTGTCTGTCAATTATGTCCTTGTTAGAACCAACCTTCCTCAAATTCTGACCTTCATCCTTTTGTGGGTCCATTTTTTCTTGGATTGATTCCTCTTGCATTGATTTTATCTTATCATTATCTTCTAGGGATGACTTATGTTTAACATGTTCTAGATATCCATATATATATGAATATACACTTATTCATTTGTTATAGACCATGTTTATCAAATATTTTACAATCCATTTGTATAGCACACAATCATAAAGACTTATAAAGAGTTATTCACATTTTTTGAAGGTGTCTCTACATTGAGCCTACATTACACCAATAAAAATCCAAGTCTTAAGACATCACATCTTATGCCAAAAAAGGTCATAATAAAACATATAGTTACATTTGATTATATAGGGAGAGGAGATGAAGTGCTTTCTCTCATTTGGTTGGAATTTTTTTGTATGCACTAGAACTACATAGAGCCCCAATTCCAAGCATGTGAGATATATATCTATAACTCTTAATAAGGTTTCTTGGAAAAAATTACTTGCACATGAAATATTTTATGTATACATTTGAAGATTAGGTTAAGATAAAAAAGAGAATTAAAATAATCCATTATACCCATCAATGTTTCAAAGTGAAGCTACAACCATGTTCATCATCAACCTATAAAATAGGATTATGAGATAAGGTTAGATCATGCATTAGTCAAAAAATATATAAAATAATAATATATACCTAACTTATCAATCTTACTTCCTTAAAGGGGTTGCTAATGACTTTAAAGAGATAATTAAGAAAGGAATACAATCAAACCTTTCAAGTAGCTATTCTTCCTCACAGTGGTCAATAAATGTGCTTTTCCCTAGATTTGGTGCTCCAAGTCTTTTTTAATGAAGAGTAGCATGAGCCTCCATCATATCCTAGTGTACTAATGGCTTAGGCTCACATGATTTTATCAATTTGATGTGAATAAGTGAAGCTTGTCTATAACAATTTCTACATAGTAAGTTTGTATAACTAAAGCTTTGTGAAGATATTTATGCACAATAAGTTTACATTAAAAAATATTAAAAATGGTGGTCTTGACCCTTGTATTTATAAATTTATAAAAATCTTCAGGATCAGCCATGATCATCCATATTGAGATCAAGATGTGTGGCCATGAAGTGATTCAATCTTAGAGAGAAAAGAAATAAATAATGTCATTAATATTTGGAATAATGGGTCATTAATGAAACATGGGAGGGCTTAATTATGATATTTATCCCATTAATGGTTTATGGATGCCACCCCATTGATGACATCATGGGATGATGTAGAATTGAATATTTAATTTCCAGTAATTAGATACTCAACAACTTTCATGGAATTATTACTTAAGCTCTTAATTTGGTTTAATTTGCTTAATTGGCTTTACTTAATTTTTTGCAATTATTTAGAAATTTATTACATGCTTAATCAACCTAATTAGAAATGTCATTTTATTGATTCATAATTTTATTTGAGTATAATTATAAGATTTTTTTAGTTGTGTATGGGATAATACCTTAGTTAGGGTATTATGGACATGAAATAACACATGCACATGACATATGCTATCAAATTTAGTGGTCTAGGAAGCTATTTTATGTGGTCATAATTTGAATCAGAATGATTTAAAAAAAGATCATAATCACATAAAATGCATTTCCCCATTAAAAGATACATTATAATAAATAAGCACATGTATGTGATAATTTTAAAGGATTTAGAGTGTTTTAGTTATTTTGGTCTAGATTGTGTGTTGTCAAGAAATATCATTTTGATTGACAATTTCAGCATAATAGTGCTAGGAATTAGATTTCTACATAACCTACATAGAGATATAAAACTTTGTAGAGACTATAAAGGATCAAATTGGTCACAAAGGACATAATAGGCTAACATAATAGACCCTATTATGACTTTGACAAGGATAAAATTAGCCTCCACCAATTCTGACCCAAAAGTAGAAAACTGTTAGATTTTTAGGACATCTTTTGTGACAATTTTAGAATGATGTGCTAGTTCTAGAATTCTATTTTATCACACAAGAGTGTTCATTTCATCATTCCTTTCTCTCTTTCCATTATTTATGTTTGTTTAATTTTTTCATTATACGTTCAGTTTACAAATTCAACATATTATGGTTTCTTCAAAACTATAGTTTACTATATATCTATAAGTCTCCATTATGCCATCATTTTTCATATTTTATTTGGTGATATTTACCCATAGTTTCCCAATCAAATTAATCAATTAGATTATTTAAAGTGCAACATATTAAACTAATTAAAGAATTAAAAATTCAAAAATAGGACATTGTAGTATGACATTCACCAGCTTATTATAGGGAGGAAATTATTTTTATATTATTATAACACTTAAGGATTTTTGAAATCTTGTTATAAATTCTTGAGAGCATCATCATATGTCTTTGGCTTACTAATATTCTACTATTCCTTGATACTCTTCTAGTCATATGTGTATCCAAGGCCTGTTTTGATAAGAGGTGACCTTTGATTGTTCAATATGTCATCAAGAATTCCATTATTTTTTTCAAACTTTTGACAATTTTTCAATTTGACTATGAACTATTCCAAATATGAATTCAATTAACCTATCTCATATTTTTAATTATTTCACTCTCCTTCCTTGGACTTTAGACTTGTATTTGCTTCTTATAATTGAGTCTTGAGATTGTTGATGACCTCTTCAACTTCCTTGGCACTCTTAGTTATCTTAGTTTCTAAGATACATATATGTTCTTCATGAATTTTTACTAGAGACTTCAACTTTTGGTTTTTCTTTCTTTAAATCTTCAATTCATTCGAAGAACTAATTAGTTATTCCTCAATATCAACCTCAACATATTCTTCATCCACTTCTTCATCATCCATGAAGACTTGTTCTTTTGAACTTTTCCCATCTTCAACTCCAATGGCCATAAACAAAGCTTCATCAATTTTGTGGTCTTAACTACAGTCATCACTATCTGAGATATCTTTATCACTATCTTCAAAAAAAATTCTATCTTATTTAGAGTATGGACTTTTTTGGTTATTGAATAATGTTTTCTTATAGTCACCTTGCTTGAAATTTTTATTGCTTTTGTCATACTTGTTAGACTTCTTATTCTCTTCATAATGTTATTCATCATGGTCATGTTATTACATTTTAGGAAACTTAGAAACAAAATGACCAATCTTACCACAATCAAAACATTTAAATGGTATCTTGCCTCTATACCTACCTAAATGTTTTCTTAGTTTCCTCAGAAATAAGGCTTCTGCTTTGACTTCATGAATATCTATGTCACTATCAATTTCAACCTTTTTGATATGAGTTTTATTTGAAACCTTAAAGGTTTCTTCCCTTTTGGAAGATATTTCATCATCAGTTCTCATCTCATTGGCAGTAAGTATTTCATGAAGCTCATTCATTTGTAATTTGTCTAAATCTTTTACTTCTTCAATTGATGATACCTTTGATTCAAATCTTGGGGTCAAGGATCAAGAACATTTTGAATAATATTTGACTCATTAACCTTTTATCTAAGACCTTTGATTATGTTGACTACTTCATCAACTCAAAAAAGATATGCCACAATATTCTCTTCTTCCTTCATCTTTAGACCTTCAAACTATCTTCTATAGGTCTAAAGCTTTGCCAATTTTACCTTGGTGTCACATTCATAAATAATTTGTATATTATCCCAAATTTTCTTAGAAAACTCATATTGCATCACCTAGACAAACTCAAATTCCACCTAATATAGAATTCATAGCCTTTGAATTGTTCTCACTTGCTTTCTTTCTTGTAGCATTAGTTGGAGGAGTTTGAGGGATAGTATACCCATCAACAAATGACTACCAAATGTCAAACCTGAGGGCCATCAAATAGGTCTTCATCTTAATTCTCTAAAATTCATAATTAGTCCTAATGAATAAAAGGGCCTTCTTTATCGAAAAACCTTCTTATACTTGATGACTAGACATTGTGCTTCTTAGGATCTACCTTCCAATTGTTAATCCTAATGTTGAAGGACCTACTCTGATACCAATTATTGGAAGCACATCCATTAAGAGGGGGAGGTGAATCAATGAACTCTTAAAAAAATTATTCTAATTTTTTAGTTTGTTAGTCAAACATCAACATAGAATCCATAGAGTAATCAAACCATAATAAAAAAACATAAAGACATAACACATGATATAGGTGGGAAACCCTTAAAGGGAAGAAAACCCACAGTGATCACTATATGGACTACTTGTCCTAAATCAAATATGAAATGAGTTAACAATATTTTTGAGCACCCACTCAGCTTGAGGCACCAACCCTAAATAGTCAAGCACCAACTTGACAAAAAGATTCAACAAGCACCCACTTGATAGGAAACACCAACTCCTTGATTTGTAGATACCAATCTATAGGAGGATGCAACTTCTTTTTCCAATCAACAAATCATCTAATTAAAATCATCCACCTTTCTTAGTTTATTATGTCAAAAAATGATGGTACAATTCTGTTTTCTCTACTTATAAACCTCACATTTACCCTATTTATTTTCTACTTATCAATCAAATAGATAAATTAGGATCTCTTTCTCTCTACTCTTTATTTTCAAAGACTCTATCCTCTCAGACTTCTCTACTCATCTCTTTTGGTAGATTTTGTATGAATCATTTGATGATTCTATACTCACACCTCTATGGCCCTCTATTCCTCAACGAACCTCTTCTCTTCTCCTTAGCAAATTATTATTCTCTATTTTTCATACTTCAAAAGGAAAATTTGATATTGCCTATATACAATATAATACTCAACAATCTCTTGAAGTTCAACCAAATAAAACTCTATAGTTAGCTACATAATGATTTATTCTCTTTTGCAAACATATTTTCCATTATCTTATATAAAATCTCACTCACATAGGTCAACCTAAGTGAAATGAAGATGGGATAGATATATAAATCATTAGAATACATTTAGTGTTAGCTTAAATAAGTCCGTATTAGTATTGATGCAATTAATAACAGCTCTGATGTAGTCTATAACACCCCTGATGCATCCCATAGCAAGCCTGATGTAATCCATAGAAAACTTGATGTAATCTATAAAAAAACTTGATGTAATTTGTAACAAGTCTGATGTAATCTATAGTATGTTTGATGTAGTCCATATCATGCCTGATGTAGTCTATAGTAGACCTGATGTAATCCATAACAAGCCTAATGTAATCCATATTAAACTTGATGTAATCTATAGCAAGCCTAATATAGTCCATAGCATGCCTAATGTAGTCTATAATAGACTTGATGTAATTTTTAGCATACTTGATGTAATCTATAACAAGCTTGATGTAATCTATAATAATATTAATGCAATCATAGCATGCCTGAGTTCACTCACCTCATCATACCACTAGATCATACCTTCATTAGGCTCAAGCTTCCAATGCACTTGACACCTTGACCTATTCCTTTCATGTCATAACCTTAAAAAGACATCAAACAAGTATACATAAGACATCAAAATACACTCATATCACTGCACCATTCTCTTTTTGATGAAAACAATCTTCCATAGCCTCATATAAACCTAAAACCACATGAACAAGCTTCATATGACTTGACATATCTCTTCCATGCACCTAAACACCTTTGACACTAAATCTCAAAAGATACAAAATTAATGATAAAATCAATCTTGATCACTAATCATCTTTGAAAACATCATGCTACCAAATGATAACACACTCTCAATCAGGTAATCATATCCATAATCTTGATCACTAATCACCTTTGACAACATCATGCTCCCAAATGAGAACACACTCTCAATAGGATACTCATATCCAAAATAATCACTCACTGATCAACACTATCTTTATTCCACTACCATGCTCAATCACTTGACCAAATAGATCTTTGACATTAATGACCTTTATGCCTTTACATGATGCACCCTTTTGACATCAATGACAACAAAATGCCAATAATTTTCAAAAGAATGAATATCATGTGGCAAAAGAAATAATGTGTGACATTGTGAATCAAAAAGGAAAAGGTCATAGTATCCATGAATATGGCATCATTAAACCTATAGTTTCAAAAGAAAATAAATAATATCATGGTATTGGATACAAACTTCTTGGTGGTGGTGATACATATTATTACATTATTTATTTTTCAAAAATATCTAAGGAGTCCTCTTTTGACATTGAGATAATTTATATTCATAGCATTTATGAGGACCTTGCATTCATAAAAATATTTGATGACACAACCCTTCTCACCTTTGAACTAAAGTATCATGAGCTTGTAGATTAGGACCAACAAGATCCAATACCACTCAACATCTTCCAAAATGATGATGTAATAACATAATTCATGGGAATCAAAGATGATAATCCATTGAGGGACCATAAAAAGGGATTTTAAATCAAATTTATTTAGTCCATAAGGATGTTAAATCCCTTTGTACCCAATTCCATATGAGACACAAATGTTCTACACCATATTACCCTCAATATAATGGCCAAGTAGAGGCATCCAATAAAATTGCCCTCAAAATTATTAAACATGTTGTTAATGATGTTGGTTGCAACTAGCATCTACACCTTTATCCTACCTTGTGGGCTTACTATATAATAATTGGCACACCCATCATTTAAATAACGTGTATTAATCAATAATTCATTCTAAAAGTCTTAGACACCTCACCAAATCTATATTTCTACTCTTTAAGGTTTTTTAAAGGTTTACATTAGTTGCATACTTGTGCCAAGATAAGGTCTAAAGTCTAAGTGAATTATCATGCTATTTCACTTGATTATCTAGGGAGAGATGGTGAACTACTATCTCTCAACTTGGGTCACGATAAACTCAAAAAAAATTATAAATACATCAGCCATGATTCCAAGAATGTGAGATATATATCTACAAATCCTTAATAGATTTACTAGGACAATTAAATTTGCATTTAAATTCCTCTTGCAACATTGTTGCAAATGATGTTAACAAAAAAGGAGAAGAAAAATTAGACTATTCTTCCCATAAAAATAGTTAATCAAATCCTATATTCTAATCATCTATTTATAAAGCTTCCCATAATCTTAAAGGACATATAAATAATTAAAGGATATAATTAGAAGTATATGGACATAATTGGTAGTTTACTAATTTTGATCCAGACACAATTAACACTCGACTAATTCTCACCCATTCATTAGATTATATTCATATCTAAGAACCATCACTCTAATAGTGATATAAACCTCTTTCTAATATCAGAATCTAATTATAATAAACACATGTGTTCATTTCACAATTCTATCTCTCCTTTTTCTTTATATTTTATTATTCAAATTGTATTATTGGTCTATATTTTGGCATTAAGTCATACCCAATTATTGTTAGGACTGTATTTATGTAGATATCCATTGGGCCATAAATTTAACCCATTATGCAATAATATTTTTATTGTGCACTAAATAGTTAAAATAATAGCTTGTATATTCTAAATTTATCAAGGAAGAAAATTCACCTGAGATTTTCACTCTTAAAAATTTATCTAACAATGAAGCCTTTCAAGAATATTTAGGATCATATGAGGATTTCCGTTCTTATTATCATAAGAATCATTCTATTTCAATTTCAGTAGTCACACATATTTTAGGGAGTGAGATTCTTTAATTATTGATGAAAACATTCATTAGATTGTCTCAATTATTTACCTAACACTCCTTATGTTAAGGATCAATCTAAATTAATAAATAAATTTTATTATGGTACTAAGAAAGATCCTAAGATTGTATTAAAGTGCATTGTTGACTTATAAATAAGAACATGACCATAGAAAACTATTGTGTGAGTTTCTTGATTTGTTTGCTTGGTATTATGTTGATAAGTCTTGTATTGATCCATCCATATTGGTTCATAATCTAGCTATTCATCCTGATACTAAGCCATTTAAACAAAATATTAGAAATATGCATCCTAAATTTTATTTATTTGTCAAAAATAAAATCCAAAATTTATTAGATGCTAGGTTTATACAACATATTGATTTTTTTTTATATCTGAGGTATCCCACTCAATTCAATTGAAATTAACACCAATGAAAACCTAGCAACCTGGGGCACATAATGGCATATGAATGCAGGGAGACTCCTATAGACTAATCCTTGAGCATCACTCCTTTCCCTAATCCTCAATGCTAGTAATTTACTTAGCCAAGATTTAAATTGTGGTGTGGCTGATGGAAACCATCTAACCCACCTAGCTAGTCTAACCCGTGGGATTAAATTTAGGATAATAGTATTTTTGAAATAGACCCAAAACTATAGGCATTTTTGTAACTAGAATTCCCAAACGAGTAGTGAATAATATCCCTATCCATAGACATTGGACTTGTGATCTAGGAATTTGACTCAAGAGAGGATGGTTAGTATGGTGTTAGTTCTAAAATGAAAAAAAATGAAATAAACACATTAATAACATAACATCTCTAGGTTTAGATACTAGGGAGAGCTTAGTTAACAATCATGAATGAAACACACAACTAAAATGTAAAATAAAACTCTTTTACCTTCCTTGGATGCTCTAAAATGCTTGTTGTAGTGGCTTGTTTGGCTTGTGCTCATGAAGTCCTTGGCAATGGAAGCTTGGCTACCTCCATCTCTCCTTGACACCTTTGGCTTGTGGCTTGGCTTGGCTTAGAATCAATTTGGCATGGTAATACTAGTTTCTTGAAGTTTTTGGAACCAATATTGAATTATAACTTTGAACTAATTAACCTTAGAAATGATGTTCATGGCCTCTCTATTTATAGATTTTTAGATTTGATCAGATTCAACCTGAACTGTCCATCTCAAGATTGAGATGTGTGGTTGAGGATTGATTCAATTTTTGGAATTAAGTTTATAATTATACTCATCATGGCATTGGAATAAGGGGAAATTAAGAGGCATGGAGGGCATCATGGAAGGCATTGATGAGGCATGGGAGGCATGAATCTTGATATTTGTGGTATTTATATCCTAGGGATGTCTTCCCAAGAAATGAGGTCACTTAATGATGAATATATTCAATATTCATTTCTAAAAAAAAATATTCAACAAGTTTTCATGGAATTATTAATTAGGCCTTGATTTGGGTTGATTAGATCTTAAGCATGATTAAGCACTTTGTGCACAAATTACCCAAATAGATCAGAATGTTTTGTTATTGGTCCAAAATTTGACTGGATTAGAATTAGAAGGCACTTCCAGATGTGTTGGAACCATATTCACATTTAGGATGTTTCCAATAATAAATAACAAAGGCACATGTCTTGTGTAAAATATTTGATAGGGAAGAGCAATCCAGAGCACCCAAGTGCAAAATTAACATTCGAACTTGAAATAAACTTATCCAAGTTAGCTGACCCATAAATTGCATTGCCCCATTTAGTGATGCCCTAGCCAAAATTGGCACTTGAATATGCCATTTTTACATAATTTTACATGTTTTAGTGTTTTTAGGCCAAATTGTGTATTTTAGGTGGAAATTAACCAAGAAGTTATCGATGTCCAGATTTAGGTGTCTATAGTTTGCCCTTATTTGGGAAGGCATTGCAAGCTATAAGCACAATAACATCTTCTCTAAGAATGAAAATGTCTTATATACCTACAACTACAATGATGATAAACTAATTATATGATTCCACCTTGAGGGAATGGTTGGATAAGGAGGTCGGCAAACGATCCCTCAAAAAGAAAGAAGTGGAATGAGGGGACCAAAAAAAGGAAAGATGATGGGGTGAAAACACAATGATATTGAAAAATTAGTCAAAATCATTGAGAATGCAAGTGGGATGGTGTATAATGGTTTGCAATATGGTATGATAACATAATGATTTGCCCAAAGGTGGTTATAATCATTGAGAAGATGAAGCTGCCCCAGTTAGGATAGACAAACAAGATAATAACATGCCCCTATATGGAAAGAAAAAGTAAAGTGGTGACAACACAATGATTTGCCCAAAGGTGGTTATAATTATTAAAAAATGCAGGTGGGATGGTGTGCAATGATTTACCCATAGGTGGTTATAATCATTGGACCTCAATTATGGCAAACATGATAAACTTGGTTTAGGATGATGATAACTTAACATAGAGGATAATTATGAATTAGAACAACCTACTAGTAGGAAGATGCTCATCTAAACTAATAAAGGTTAAATTTTTTTCATGTTTAATTACTTTGTTTGGGATATGATTGGGAGTGAATCAGGATGTCAATGCCGAAGAGATGTCACCATTGTTGAATAGACTTCTTGAAGTTGAGGTTTGTTGTAGCATCTGATGGTAGGCTTCATGATAGAACACCATAAATACTTGGCCAAAATATGCATGAGAACTAACTCCCATAATCCAATACACAATAGAAAATAATGCACCAATGATATAAACCATGATGACAAGGTAAACCTATGAATATGGATAGATTCAAGTGTAAGTGTGAGCAAGGAATCACCCAATGAACACACATAAACTAAATCAAGGCAATAGTGCTAAAAGCAAACAAATAGTTAGACAAATAAGAAAAAATAAACAAAAAAACAACACAATAAAAACTCTACAAACATTGCCCCTAGAAAATAGGTGATAACTTAACAAACTAACTAAATAGGGGAATAAAAGAAAAGGAATGGGGTGGCTGAGCAACCTCCATATGCACTAGGCAAGTGGATGCTACCTACATAGTTCCATGGATGTAATATCCAATAAAAAAATTTAGGTTAAATGTAGTTCTCTCAGGCAATGGGAAGAATGTGATAACTGAAGAAAACAAACAAAATAGATGTGATAGAAGAATAGGAATGGTCTTGTAAAATGGCAAGTGCATGAGAGAAAAAGGCCAAAAAGGATGAGGAAACTAAATAACAAGTGATTTTATTGTGACTTAGTAAGGGTTCCCAAAATCCTTAAGGCAAAGATGTGGTCAATGTTTTTGTTCTTTTATAATGAATTTTTAAATGTTTTTGGAAGTGTTTTGGAGTGTCTCAACTCAATTGAGAATGTTGAGACACTAAATGGTTCAAGCTCATAAAATGACAAGAACGTAGCTTAGGTTGCTCATAAAATGATGAGAGCATGGCTTAGGTTGCTCACAAAATGATAAGAGCATGGCTTAGGTTTCTCACAAAATGGTGAGAGTGTGGCTTAGGTTTCTCATAAAATAGTGAGAGCATGGTTTAGGTTGCTCACAAAAATGTGAGAGCATGGCTTAAGTTGCTCACCAAATGGAAAGAGTGTGATTTAAATTACTCATAAAATGATGAGAGCATGGCTTAAATTACTCACAAAATGGTGAGAACATGGCTTAAGGTGACTGAGCTGACCTCAATTATTATTTAGCACTACCTACATAGTCTTAGAGTAGGACCTCAAGTCATTGTAGTTTCACCCTTACATCAAAGGAATTTGACTAGTACACTGGTCAATTCAAACAAAATAGGCATAGTTGGTAGAAAGGCATAGTACAACATAGGAAGTGGTAAGTTGGTATGTCAAGGTTTAACACTGCCCCTAATTTTTCCATAGGCACTTATAACCAAGACATAACAACATAGATCAAAAGTACTAATTTACCCAAAGGGGGTTATAATTAGTATCAAGACCGGTGGTAATAAAAAAATAACAAATGAAGGATGTAACTACCAAAACTTATATCACACTTTCCCAAAATATGATCTCTATCTGAAGTACTTCAACAATTGATGAAATTGATCATATACCTTGATGCTAAAAATGTGTAATGAATGGCAAAAACCAAGGTCAAACATGCTAGGCTATAAAACACACTAGGCTGGTAGGTCAAAAATGGAAAGTGAAACTGGCAAAGAGGATGAATAGGGATGGTATTTGTACAAAGAAGAATAGTGAAAAAAAGACAACTAAAATGGTCCTTACAGAGAATACACCTTATTAATCAAGCATAATATTTCTTGAGATGAATAATATTCATCACCTCTGAAAGTTCCTCTTCATCTAGTGTGGCAAGCTTGTATGCTCTTGATCCATAATTTGTAGTGATGATGAAAGGTCCTATCCAGTTTGGTTTGAATTTTCATTTATATTTCTTCTCAACCATAGTATTATTTTGGTTTTATTTGAAAACAATATCACCAAGTTCAAATGTTCTATACTTAACATGTTGATTATAGTGGCCTTTGAGTCAGTTCTGATATGCTTGAAGATTATTGATCACAACCATATGTTTCTCATCAAGTAGGTATAGATATTACAGGTGAGTTATGCGATAGTCATGATCATCCAAGACATGCTTGAAAGAGATGTGTAGTGAAGGCAATTCAACCTCAATGGGAAGGATGGCTTCAGTACCATAAACAAGTGAGTATGGAGTGGCTCTTGTGGGGGTATGATGATTGGTACGGTATGCCCAAAGGGTAGGGAATATCTGGAGGTGCCAATCACAACCAACATCATTAACAATCTTTTTGAGAATATTGATAATGGTTTTGTTGGATGCCTCAACCTGGCTATTACCTTGAGGGTAATATATGTAGACACCAAAATTATGTCATACACACCTATGTAACTCCCTATGTCAAAACCCCCTTAAGCCCATTTCAATAATAATAATTAATCTCCCTAACCTAGACTTTTACCCCTCACACATTTAATTAATTTAAAATACTTAATTAATTTAATTAAAAACTTGATTGACACCTTACCTGGCCACCTCACCCTATGAATGATTCTCATTTGATGAGTCACCTCAAGACCTGGTCCCCTCATCCTAACTACCCAAGACTTATTCTCACTTCCAAACTAAATTCCTAATCAACTACTTCCTTCCTAACCTCTTATTTTTACCATTTTATAATGGGTGTCACACTTGGCACATAAGACGATATTAAATAAGCCAAAAATAGTAAGGTTTACCTATTCTAGGGTCATCAATGTTGGTCAACCCACGATTGATGTCGATGGGATCACCGACATCGACAATATAAGCCAAGCTCCAACCTAAAGTTTAGGTCAACAAAAATTAGTAAAACTCATCCTTACTTGTATTTCAGATCTAGGCATTCTATTTTTGACATCTTGGCTTACAATCATCTTACATAAGTCAATCATAATTATTAAATGAGATCTTGAGCACCAATAACACCTGCTTGTTCTCTCTGTTTAGGCATTTAGGTTTAGACTCCCTGATAGGGACCATCAATTTGACACTTATCATTCAATGACCACCATAACTAAGTACATCACTTATACTATAGGTCATTTAAACATTTATTCTGCTATTTATTTATATCTATTCTGCATTTCTTTACACACTTTTGAATGAACCCACATGAGGGATTTATAAATCTTACTTACTTGTTTCCCCTTAACCTGACACACCAAATCTCTATAACCATATCTACCCAAACCATAATCTCTCTCGCATAACTCTCCCAACCTCCTAGACCTAATCCAAACCATTTTTTAGAGCCAGAAGATCTTTTTACAAGCTCCCAGATAATTATTGCCCCTATCGACCTTAGTATCCTAATTGACATCAATCACCTCAATACCAAAATCAATAGTTAATAATCAATATCAGTCTTTCCCCTACTGACATTGATGACTATGGATTCTTTAGCCTCTTCAAAACCTACCCAGACAACTTCTAAAATACAAATAGAGTACCTCTCCTGCACCCTATCACTCTCTACTGCATATAGGTTATTAATAATGGTAATCTTATCTCTTTTTCACTCTTTCTTTACCTCTCTTTTAGTTATTTATTATTCTTTTGTCTCTCAAAAGTGGACTGTCATCTCTAAATAAGTTTCACACTTCCTAGAACAAGCACATAGCTTGGTAGCCACTCATTTAACTACTAAAAAACATCTTGTGGTAGTGTTTCCTTACTTGTAGGTAGTCCTCCCCAGCCAAAGAGGAGTGCTCACAACATCTAGATACAACACACAAACCAAATCTAGGTTCATTCTAATCACTTATCCCCATCCTTCTTTCTATTGTCCTTTAGACTTAAAATAAACAAAATTTAGTGAAACATTTTTGGCATGCCCAGTGGGACCCTAGAGTTTTCCTTGGGTTCATTTATTATTTTAAACATTCATATAGGTGCATTATAGTTAAAATTTTATTTCTTGCACCTCCTTCTTCTCTTTTCTCTTAAAACAAAAAATTCAATATCTTATCCTCTATTTAAAAAACATTAAACTATTTTTTTTTCTTTTCTCCTTGCCACTAAAAGCAATTTGTCATTTTATTTTACAAAAAAAATAAAAAAAAATCTCTTCTTTATTTCTTCTTGCATGCACATTAGGATAGTAAAATTCATACTCTATTCCTATTTCATTTCTATTTTCATTTGAATCTAAACATTTCAGATTTGGGTTTAAAACTTACTACATTTCATAGTTTGCTTGTTGCATATTAACTCACCTAGTTAATTACAAGCATTTTGAATATATGGTAGTACACCTATGTTACACAACCAAATCACACTCACATAAACAAACATCTAAACTCACATGAGAAAAGGCCCATCAAGATTTTATTTCCTGGTGGATCACCTTACCCTACCTAGCTATCCTACTTAGATTTCACCACCAAGGGGAGAACCCACTCTATTCTCTAGTGAAGTATAATATCTAGATAGAAGGTATATTTTGGCTAAGTAGCCTGACTCAGCTCCAGGTTCATGAAGTGTGGAGAGAAAGATCCTATAAAAATCCATGTACCTGGTCTAACACAAATTTTCTCTTGAGCACCAAAACTAACCTGAAACCAACTTTAGATTGCTTTATAGTACCTTCGATAACCAAATTCTCCTCACTATTTTATTAAGGCATAATCCAAAACGAGACTAAACATTAATCTCTAAGACTTAATAGTTGATGTTTTTATGTTATTTTCATACTTTTTTATTACTTTATATATTTTTGAGTTGGTAAAGATGCTTTCCTATTGATTCACAAAATCAATACTATTTCTAAAACTCAGTGTGTATACCCTGTTATCCCAAGTTTTCTAAGTGTTCTTCCTTCTTACACAAACCTTTTACATCCACTATTTTACCTAGTTTCAACCTCTATTTTCTTAAAACATCAAATTTTTTATCTCCTAATATTTCATAGTGATCGACATCAATTGACCCTACCAGTATTGAAATATTTTACCTTCCGAGATTGATTATTCCACTGACATCGATGAACTTTTCCTACTGACATCAGTCAAGAGATCGATGTCAGTGACTATGTAATTTCATCTACTCAAAACAACAAGCTAAAATAACCCATTTACCTACATTCAAACCTAATTTTTCCTTATTCCACTTCTAAAATAGGGTAGTAAGACTATTTAAATGTCCTCTTTCATGGTATTAACATGAGCTCAAGTCAAAATTATTTACGATTACGTAAGCCGACAACCACTTCCACCTTCCCCCCTCACTTTCGATTCTATCATGGAGCATACTTCAGACACAAAGCATACTCTTAGCCCTAACTAAATTCCCATCATGCTTGAGAGAGATCAAGATTTTGCTAAATTTCTTGATCACAATGTGGTAACCCTTCAACATTACCTTGCTATGATCTAAACCCATAATTCTTTGGGTGATCTAATCTATGGTATGCCAACTTATCTAATGGAGACAACCTTAGTTTCAATTACCTCCACTATTTTCCCCATGATTACCCAAACCACACTTTGATAAGTAACCCAACTACAAATAATGTTCAAATTATAGCATCTCCAACTGCCTAATCCCACCTAAACCTTGGTGTGACTTCCTTACTTTCACAACCACAACCAATTTAGCCAAATCACACCCCATTCCAAAATTTAGTGGTACTTATTCCATCTACCCTCATCCCTATAATTACCTAAGTTATGACTCACCCTTCATCCAGTTAACCATGCCAATAATCCAACCTGTAGTAATAACAACCAACCAAGGCATAGTCTCCAACCTAATGGGACAAGTCCATTTTCTTTCCACACCCTAGCTTATGACTTAGTATCCTTATGTTTCTTTGACACAACCTCAACAAGCTATGTCATATGATCCCTCTAATTCATATCAGTATAACTTAAGAGGTATCCCCCAAACTAATCCCCCTCTAGACCTCATTAAGATGCTAATGCATAAGATGTCTAATTAAATACATCTATTTTTGGTTCAAAGAATGTATTATCTTATGATCATATATGAAATGAACCAATCCATCCTTATGTGCCTATTTGCCCTTATCCAAGCGAATAGAAACTCCCTAAATTTACTCATTTCTAGAGTAAAGAGGACTGATAACAACACTTGTGAGCAATTAGACATACTTGTTATTTAATAGGGCATGATGATGCATCACTACTTCACACTTTCCCTATGTCTCTTTTAGGTGCTGCCTTGGATTGGTATAGCTCTATACCTCAGCACTCCATTTTCTCATTTACCCAAATTTCACAAATATTCCTAGACCATTTCTCTATTAACATTTCTAAAAAGGTTTCTATAATAGACCTTTATTCTATCAGACAATTTGATGACAAGTCTAATGCAAATTTTGTCACTCATTGGAGAAATTTGATCAATCAACTCTCTTTCTCCTTACCCCAAATTGAGATTATTGAGATCTTCTCAAGGGCATGTGCTAAGCACATCTCATCCACACATTTGATGAGGCTTTTACAATGGCATAAAAACTTGAGGTTTGCACTATAGATGAAGGCAAAGTCAAGTTGCGTAGCAAGAATCCCAATACCAAGTCAAATGACTCCTCCTCCTCTAAAAATTCTCACTCTAACCAAAAGGCTAAAGGATCCACCAACATAGTGGTCATTAAGTTAGCCTCTTCCACAAACACAAACCAACCAAATTCCTTGACTTTTCAAAATCTGACCAAGCAATTCCAACAAAAGTATGGACAAAGACAATGCACTCCCATTGGAGAATCATATACATCCATCTTGGAGAAACTATTGAAACAAGGTGTCATAACCCTTCCTCAGATCAAGCCTCCTATATAATTTGACTCTTCCCATCCTATCGCAACTTGGTATAAGGAAGATGAGTTTTACGATTACCATTGAGTTAAAGGCCACAATTCTAATAACTATAAGACACTTAAGAACATTGTTCAAGATATGCTTGATAGAGGTGATCTTATCTTGGATAATCCTAGCATGCCTCCCAAGTAAAGTATGGATGTGTTTAAACACCCTTTTCCTAACCATTCACCAAATCAAAATATTATCCAGTCCATAAGTAACTCAGGTGATCATAATCTCCATATGGTTAATATGGTCTTTCCTTTACCTTTAGTTCAACCTTCCCTTTAATAAGAGACATTCATTTCATCAACTCCTTCCCCACATTTAGTAGCATCTATTTTGCCCATTCTTCCTCCTCAAGTAGAAGAGGTTATTTCACCTATTCCACTCCCTCAAGAGGAAGAACCTCCTTTACCACTCCTTTTCCCACTTGAGGATCCTATAATGTCAATTCCATTTGCACCAATATTACCTATCCTCTTACCACTTGAAGACCACACCCTACCTATTCCTCAACCACATGTTGAAGGGAACATCATTCCTGAACTATACCCTCTTGAAGAACCTTCTTCACCTACTTCTCCTCCACCTATAGAGAGTAGTACCCCACCCATTTCACCTTTGCACCTAGAAGAGTCCATATCATCTATGCCCATAATAGACGATAAAACTATTGTGCTTATTCCAATTGCACCACTCTTACCCCTTCTTTTACCTATGGAGGATCATACTTTACCCATTCCTCACCCATATGATTAGGGAGCCATAATACCTATGCTTTACCCTCTTGAGGAACCTTCTTCACCTACCTCCCCTCCACCCATGGCAGACCATGTCTCTTCTTCTCATGTCTTTGTCGAAGAGGACCCTATTGCAGTTCTTTCTCATCTTTGGCCCAAAGTAGTAGAAACTAACAATTTCCCTCTTTCCCAAACACTGTAACCTTATTAAAACACAATCATAAATCCTATGTCAACTTCATCTAAACCCTTCTCACATTTAGTGAAAAGTCTAGAATTTATTGACTCTATAAAATTAGACCATGCGACATTTTGGGATCGACTTAAAAATCTGTATCCAACACAATGAATGTCAACCTTTACTGCCAATCCCCTTACTACCCTTTACCTCAAGGTATTTGACAAAGCTAGAGCTTCTTCACCAAAAGCACTTGAAGTCTAATCATCTATGTCAGAACCCTCACCCTTACAAAAATCTATTACATTAAAGTAGATCAGGCCCTTAAGAGTATGCCCTATTTCTAATGTAATTCATCCACAGGTGAAATTAGATTTAACTCTTCAACCAAAAGTTGGAGTTTCATGGCCTAAATTAGAAAAGAATATTAAGCCTCCTAGATCTCACCGATCCCTTCTTCATCCCTCAATTTTACCATCCATTTTGGGGCCACACCCCTCTATTTTAGTTGGAATATTGCCTAACCAAGTAAAACAAAAGGTTAAGCTACCTCCACTCCTACTTTTGCCATCTGGTAGGCCTCTCACATATGACACTAAAAAAGTGATATAAAAACACATAACTCTACCATCACTAAACAAGGCACCACATAAAATTACCTTTCTAACATCAAAACAAAAGAAGGTGTCCACTCTTATTAGTACAACAAGTGCGAGTCCACTTACAGGTTCTCAAAGATTTTTCCTACATTAGTTATTGTAATCTTTCATAATAAATCTTCCTCCCATTGAGCCTTATAGTCCTCTTGGAATGAATTCATCTTAGTTTGATGATACACAAGTGTGTTTATATCATCATTCACCTAGACATGATACTAAGAATTGTAAAGCCCTCACAATGGTTATTTAGAAACACTACGATGTTGACACTCTCTTAGATGACACTACCATTAATTTTATAATTATTCCACCTTTAGCATCCATAGTGCCTCTTACTATTCCACCTAAATTCAAACCTAAAGATGTCATTATAACCCCTTTACCACCTCCTTCGCTAATTTTTCAAATCAACATAGTTAATGTGGCCACATGGTCATAAAACCAAAAGGATAAAGCTAAATAAAAGGTCATTGTTCCTTGGGCTCATCCTTTCACCAAATACACTCCTCATCCTAATCCTAATATTTCCATCTTGGGTGTTCCTAAAATAACATCTTCAAACTCTATTGAAAGCTCAATGGTGAAATAGCTCCACCAAACTCTTATGGAAAATGTCTTTGTATGAGTTAATCCAAAACTCATCCTAACACCATCAAGATTTGATTAGTGATTTGAAAGTGATTGAGGTATAATCATATCATCCCCAACTTCTTATAGCTTTGGTTGGATCCCTTAATTTCATCTCCCTGATTTCTTTCAGTAATTTAGAAATTCCACTTCAACATCCTGAAGATCAAGATTTTTCCATTTATATTATCGCATATATTGATCAAACTTGTATCAAAAGAGTTATGATTGATGGGGGAGCTAGTATTAAAATTATTTCCATGCATGCCTACAAACAACTAGCCCTTCCCAATAATTACATGTCTCAAACTAATGTGGTACTCCATTCCTTTAACGATAATATAGCTACTACGGTGGGCACTATTGTCTTACATATTTGTGTAGGTCCTCACATAATTATTGAGCTCTTATATGTTATGGAAGGAGAGTTATAATATAACATACTGCTTGGATGACCTTAGATATGTGCTATGGCATGTGTACCCTAAACTTTGCACCACTATGTCAAGTTTGAACATGATGGACAAGTAGATGTTATACATGCTAACCCACCTCTGTTTAAAACATGTAACATGAATTATAGTCCCAATGATGTTATCATCCCATTGAAAACATCATTTTCATTGCATGATGCTTTTAAAGCTTCCAAAATCTCCACTCCTATGGTTACACAGATACCAGTAACATAGATTCTTGACAAAGATCCCATGGAGGAGACCTTTCAATGTTTGTCACTCAGGGAATATCATTTGTTGATGCTCGACATGTTCTATACTCCAAAAGAGTATGGAAGGCTTCACATGCACCCAAATTATGATCCCCATATTGGGATGGTCATTCCTTATGGGCCCCCTAACCTTTAAACCAATTTCACATATGGGGGAATTGATCAAGCTTCTGTTGTCATCAATCCATCTTCTTCACCATAACCATTTACCTGTGACTTCTCTTTCTTGAGTAACCCTATATTCTCTCACACTTATCTCTATAGGTGTGCCTAGAAAGGATTTGGTTTGGGTCATTATGAGCAAGGTGTCCATATACCTATTGAATATCCTACTAGCAACACCACTGAAAATGCCAAAAAGAGGCATGGGGTGGGATATAATGAACCAAATAAAATCATTAAAACCTCCCTTGAACCAATTATCAAAGAACTAGTCTCTCCTTCTCCACCTTCTTCTCCACCATCACCTATCAAATTAGAAGTATCTATACCTCCTAATTTTTTTTTCAATGAATGCCATCCATTTTGGGCCTCTCACTTATCATCAGAGTACCGAAACAAGGTCCCTTCCTCTTGTTCATCTTGAAATAATTGATGAAGAATCTCCCACTATTAACACTATCTAATGTCAAGATGATGATGCAATTCTCACCTACATGGGTGTAGATGATTCCTACATCCAAAGATCATTCCCATCTAAAACATAAGCTATGTTAAATGAATTAACCATTGACATTAGCCTACCCTCTCATGATAACCCTCACCTCCTCAAGATTAGCCAATCTATAGATTCCTCTAAGCAAGCTAATTATGCCACATTTCTTAATGACCATAGTAAATCCTTTGATTGTTCTTACAATGACATGCCTGGTATTAACCCCTCTATCATAATGCATAACATTATCACTAATTAAGATGCTAACCCTATTAAGCAAAAACTTCACAAGATGCATCCTCGTATTACTCTCTTTGTCAAAGAAGAATTCCAACACCTCTTTTATGTTAAATTTATCCAACCCATTGACTACCCACATTGGATTTCTAATATCATTCCTATCATGAAAGCAACTGAGAGAATCTACATTTTCACTGACTATCATGATTTAAACCTTGCTTGTCCAAAAGATGACTTCCCATTGCCCAGTATCGACCAAATTATTGATATGATAGCTAGCCATGAAATGCTATCACTTATGAACATATTCTTGGGATATAATCAAATCCTCATTGCTCTTGAGGATCAACACAAGATAACCTTTATTACCCCATGGGGGACTTTCTGTTATTGGGTCATGCCTTTTAGCTTGAAGAATGCTAGTGCAACCTACCAATGTGCCATGACCTACATTTTTCATGATCTCTTACATAAAATTATGGAATATTATATGGATGACTTACTTGACAAGTCTAAACTTTGTCAAGAACACTTGATGATTCTCAAAACCATATTTACTCATCTCCTCTAATATAATGTTTGAATAAACCCAAAGAAATGTGTCTTTGGTGTTCTTTCTAGTAAAATATTAGGTTTTGTCATTTCTCTTTGTGGTATCGAGGTCAATATTATTAAGGTTAGAGCAATCCTAGAAATGCCTCCACCTACTAATATCAAACAACTCTGTAGCCTACAAGGCAAACTGCAGTAAATTCATAGCTTCATTTCTTATATGTCAGGTCACTTCCAACCCTTTCACCATCTCCTCAAAAAGGATGTGTCCTTCAATTGGAATATAGATTTCCAGGAAGCTTTTGATGCACTTAAACAATACCTCCTTTCCCCATTAGTTCTTATTCCACCCAAGTAAAATCAGCCTTTCTACCTATACATCTCCACAACAAACCATTCTCTAGGTGCTATGATTTCACATCGAGATGACCAACATCAAGAGTAGATGATTTATTATATACACCACACACTTATTGATTATGTGACTCGATATACCCATACTAAATTTTTTTTCCTTGCATTGGTATTTTTTACCTCCAAGCTTCACCATTATTTCCTAAATCACAAAACCTATGTAGTCACCCATACTGATCCCCTCAAATACATGCATTTCAAATCATATCATAACCGATGTGTATCTTGGTGGCTCATGCTTCTTGCTAAATTTGAATTAGAGTTTATTCAACAAAAGTCTATTAAAGGGCAAACAATTACTAACTAATTAGCTTCTACCCCTTTACCTGACAATCAACCTTTAAACCTTGAATTCCCTAATGAATCCATTACAATTCTCTCCACCGATGACATCTCCTATCAAATGATGATGTTCTTTGATGAATCTAAATGTCAACATGGTGGGGGTGCAGGGGTCATTCTTATTCCTCTATATGGAGAGCCTATGCCTTTGTCATTTAAACTAGATTTTAAATGCACTAACAATATGGCCGAATATGAGGCTTTGATTTTAGGACTTCAAATATCTCTCTTCTTGAGTATAATATCCATAACCATTTTTGGTGATTCTCAGCTAGTGGCTAACCAAATTAATGGTTCCTACCTATGAAAAAATGAAATTCTACAATGGTATAAACATCATGTAGATACATTCTTGGGATCATTTGACTCTTATCTCTTGCAAACTATTCCTTGATCTACAAACAAGTTTGTTGACATGATGGCTTCACCTGCTTCAGACATACCCTCTTCATCCTCCTCTTCAAGAATCTATGTCACCGTGCATCGCTTAACATTACCCTCCTATGTCTCAGTTAACATCCTCTTCATTGAACATGTAATAACCAACCTATAAGACTTATGGTACAAAAAACTCATGGATTGTCTTTCCTTCTCTATCACCCCTTTTGATCTCTCCAATAATGGGAAATGGTCCTTCATAAAATGTGCCACTCATTACACTATATTAGGGGAACTTCTCTACAAATGAGGTTTTGATGGTCTTCTCCTTAGATACCTAACTACTACTGAGACTCCCTTCACTATTAAGGAAGTCCATGATGGGATTTGTGGTGGGCATTTCAATGGTCACACAGTTGCAAAATGTATCCTTCAATTGGGCTATTATTAGCCCACACTTCATCAAGACTATGTTGATTACATTCAACATTGTGTCAAGTGTCAACAACATGCTAACCTCCTTCACATTCCTAGTCATGCATTACAAGTCACCAAAGAATTTTGGCCCTTCTCCCAATGGGGCTTATATTTAATCAGAGAGATTAACCATCATTCATCCCTCCATCATCATTCTATCATTAATTTCACTAAATACTTCACCAAGTGGGTCTAAGTCATCCCTCTCATCTCTATTAAAGATGACAAAATTGTTGACTTCATTAACCATCACATCATCTATCATTTTGGTGTCCCTCATAAGATTATAATAGATAATGAGAAGTATTTCAAAAACAAGACTGTTCAAAGTCTTTGTGATACATTTGGAATCAAATTAAGCTTCTCATCACCATATTATCCACAAGTTAATGGATAGGTAGAAGCTTCTAACAAAACATTGAATAAAATTCTCATGAAGGTAGTCAATTATATGGGCAAGGATTGGCACACACACATTAATTTTACTTTATGGTCTTACCACACTAGTATTCAAACCCCTACAGGTGCTACACCTTTTTCATTGGCATATAGGATGGAGGTTATTTTGCCTTTTGAAGTCTAGATTCCTTCTCTTCACATTTCTCTACAAGACATACTAATGATAACTTTCACCAAGAACATTTGGCTCAACTTGAATTGCTTGATGAGTGTTATCTCATATCCCTCAACCACCTCCAAATATATTAAGAGCATATCAAATGTGCTTATAACAAAAACCTCAAAGAGCAAGATTTCAATATAGGAGATCTCGTCTTAAAAGAAAATCAGCATGTGATGAACATGGATAAAATAAAATGGGGTAAGTTTGCTCCTAATTGTATTAGAAATTATATCATAATCACAAGTATGGCTCAGGAACTTATCACTTGTCTTTTCTTAAGGGAAGGCCAGAACTTGAGCCTTTAAATTCCTTACACCTATGACCATTCTTTTGTTAAACAAGTGTCACTTTACCTCATGTTTAAATTGAGCTCATCCCTTGAGCATCCCTATTACATTCATTTCCCTTCCTCTTCAACCCTACTCCTATACACTTAGTTAACTTACACAATGGTATGGTTTTGTCCTCATAATAGAAAACTCCTAATCCTCTATAGTCTTCTCCATGACTAAAAGAAAAAAAATAAAAAATAAAAAAAAGGATATTTTAAAAAGTTATAAAATCTCAAGTCATGTTTTTTGATGTAGACTTCTCCCTTGAAGGACAACTACATAACTTCCCTTTGCTACTATCAATAGACTACTCCCTTGAAGGACATCTATTTAAAATTTAAAAGAAAATGCTTAGACCACTCCCTTGAAGGATGGCTAAGACAAGCTTTGTTATCAAAGGGAAAAACAAATGAAAAGGGCTCCTCATAGCTTTATATGAGCTTAACCCATACAAAATCCCATTTTAGGCTTCTTGCATTGATCAACTTATACAAAAAAAAAATCTTTTAAGTCATGGACTTGCCTATATTATCTATCGGGTCACCCACATCAGGGGCATATCATCTCTACTTTGTAGGTTATGTTACCTAAACATTTTTTTCCCATTTTACCATTTTCCCCTCATACTCTTTCAAGGGACTGTGAAGCTCACTTAACATAAGGTAAACATGATGCTTATCTAACAAACACATGGTTCAAAGATATAAGGCATGAAAGAGACTCATTTTCTTGAGCCTATTTATGTTCTAATTATGGTCTTTGCCAATGCATGAGCATTCTGCCTCTTTATTTTCCCATCCACATCATATGTCAATATCTCTATTTGAGATTAATAAACAATGTCATACCAACACTAAAAAAGCCTATTTAATGTATTTTATGCATAAACCATCATAAATATGGAAAAAATATGAAATAAACTAACATAACCAATATATTTATTTTACGCATACACCGTCACAAATATGGAAAAATTCTATAATAAACTAACATAACCAATCTATTTATTTTATGCACACACCATCACAAATATGGAAAAATGCCAAAATAAACTAACATAACTAATCTATTCATTTTAAGCATACACCATCACAAATATGGAAAAATGCTAAGATGAAACTAACCAACCGACTATGCATATACCATCACATATATGGGAAAGGTTAGTCTAACACAACTAGCATGATCAACATTAACATCAAAATTAACATAGCATAAAATAATCATCATCCACAGCATCATCATAATCATAAGAAACACGTCTCAAATGAACACATGGAAATAAATGAACATCTCATATATATATATAATATGTGATCAAAGTGCATGTTCATCATCTACATCATCATAACATCATATCTCTCTCTCAAAATGTACATCTCACATCCAAAATTGGCAAAATCTAACACTCAAGGTCCTCAAGGCTCTCCACATGGTCATGAGGAAGCAACGTCATCACCACTCTAAGATGAAACTAACCAACCAACTATGCATATACCATCACATATATGGGAAAGGCTAGTCTAACTCAACTAGCATGATCAACATTAACATCAAAACTAACATATCATAAAATAATCATCATCCACATCATCATCATAATCATAAGAAACACGTCTCAAATGAACACATGGAAATAAATGAACATCTCATATATATAATATGTGATCAAAGTGCATGTTCATCATCTACATCATCATAAAATCATATCTCTCTCTCAAAATGTACATCTCACATCTTTGGCTCATAAGCTCATATACATGTAACATATATAATCAAAATTGGCAAAATTTGACACTCAAGGTCCTCAAGGCTCTCCACATGGTCGTGAGGAAGCAACGTCATCACCACTCTAAGATGAAATTAACCAACCAACTATGTATATACCATCACATATATGGGAAAGGCTAGTCTAACTCAACTAGCATGATCAACATTAACATCAAAATTAACATAGCATAAAATAATCATCATCCACATCATCATCATAATCATAAGAAACACGTCTCAAATGAACACATGGAAATAAATGAACATCTCATATATATATAATATGTGATCAAAGTGCATGTTCATCATCTACATCATCATAACATCATATCTCTCTCTCAAAATGTACATCTCACATCTTTGGCTCATAAGCTCATATACATGTAACATATATAATCAAAACTAGCAAAATCTGACACTCAAGGTCCTCAAGGCTCTCCACATGGTCATGAGGAAGCAACGTCATCACCATTCTCCACCCATCTGCATCTACATGAGCTAGAGGCTATCACAGGTGACATCAACCTCTCTTACTCTCTATACTCTGAATATCTCTGGATCTATGGGAACTCTCTCATCACCCTCTCATAATAGGCAATCTCATATAGGGAAGTCAAATATCTCACCATAGACACAATATATGGAGGTCTCATAACACTTGATGATGGCCCAACCTGTACTACTCCCTATGGTGGAGGAGGAGGAGTATCTTGGCCTACTACTCTCAAACTATCTCTCTCTACTATCACTACAGTCACCTAACCCTATAAAATAATAACCTAGCCTTATAGTGTTATAACCTAGCCTTGTAAAAGCCCCAATCTGACCCTACAACATTGCCAACTACCCTTGTAAGGATAAAACCTATGCCTAGGCTATATCTTATGCCTGCACTACTACATTTAGGGCCTACACTACTATATCTCAAGCTTGTACTACTACATCTCTCTCTCTCTCTAACCAACCCCTATAAATTTAGTGGTGGCCTCTTAACCTCCACCATCAGATGTAACTCTGCCCACTAAGCTATATAGGTTTCTATGCACCCTAGGTCTCCAACACCTAGCCTTGCTAGTAGCTCCTCAAAATATGGCCTACTTATTTGTTGGGGAAATGGTAGGGGTGAGTTTATGTCATCCCTCCTATATCAAGGGAAGGTAGGTGGAATATCCTTTAGTAGACCAAACTACCTCCTAAACCATGCCATGGGTACCATTTCCAACTCACTGTCCCATCTCCCCCTGACCCATAGTGAACTCTACAATCTAATAAGCTA
This sequence comes from Torreya grandis, assembly GCA_037957365.1. NCBI lineage: Eukaryota > Viridiplantae > Streptophyta > Pinopsida > Cupressales > Taxaceae > Torreya > Torreya grandis. The sequence continues at coordinate 92,445 of JARHVA010003248.1, forward strand.
CTATGCCCACCCTCTAAAAATTGACTATATCAAATACGGTCTCCATAAAATATTTTCAAGGATCAAGCCCTCAATCATGCACCTATAGTAGGCAATGTCTTGTACCATGTCATCTACTCAGGGTTATGCCATGCCCTCATTCCACTATCTAAAACCAACCCTGAAGCTAGTTAAAATAGTGGTAGGTAAATCCAGTGGTCATGTCACCATGTACTCATTTTCCCAATAGTGTAGTAGATGGCTGACACACAAACTATATCACTAATGTAGCCTCAAACCTCACATCTCTCTTTATAACTGCACCAAAAATACTAGACCCCAAGCAAAAATGGTCCACTGCTCAACCATGTATGCAAGCACACTTACTAATCCAATAAAAACTCTCCCACCATTTACATTTGGTAATGCATACACTATGATCCTAATCATTATCATGATGCTCAGATGATGCTACTCCTCATCAACCATATAGAGTGGCTCATATGCAAAACTCATCGAGTGGTAAGTCACCTCACTAACATGCTCTCCATATAAAGCAACCATGTGTATATGATGATCCTCTCTTGAGCATGAAAATAGCTCCTCACACTAGAGTGGTAGCCATAAAATATTATATACATCCTCCTGCATCACTCTCAACTCTCCAATCGATAGATGTAAGGTATTAGTGGTGTGATCCCACCTCTCAGTCAATGTTATCATTAGGGACACATCTCAGGTGACTCGATAGTAGCATCATACTCCTCCTAACCCCAAAGTTACCATATGCTCCCACTCATCTATAATGACATCCCTCCTCATGCATGTCAATAGCCTTGGTAGATGATCTCATAATGCTAGCTCCATCCTCACTTGCATCCATAAACACACAACTCAAGTCACATACCTTATAATATACTCTATCACTACCTTTTTCCCTTCTCTTTAGGAAAACTACATTGGCCTAAGGCCCTAAACTAGGCTATGCAAGTAACACTCAGTCGACATGGGGTCTTCTAAGGTTAGCTCAGCCATATACCCACCTCACTAACCACCCTAGGCTTCACTATCTCTCTCCACCCTAGGCTTCACTATCTCTCTCTCCACCCTAGGCTTCACTACCTCTCTCTCTCTTCCTGAGGCTTCACTACCTCTCTCTCTATACCCTAGGCCTACCTGATTATTACAACTCTAGGCCTTATGGCCTATATTCTTGACTCTTGACACTATGACCTATTTTTTAATCCCTAGACCTCTAGACCTATATCAACTTACCTTCTTCCTTAAACACACCTTTATAGATATTTTTCCTATGTTTTGGGAGAACTACATTAGCCTGAGGCCCTAAATTAGGCTATGTAGGTATCACTTAGATGACATAAGGTCTTTTAAGGCTAGCTCAAACATTAGGATAGTTGATTACTTCCATTGGAGATCCAAAAATCACCCTTTCTCTTATTTTGGTACTTTTCTAAAATCATTGACATTAGCATTAATGTTGATGTCAGTGTATTATCAGCCTAAGTATCAATTGATGTTGGTAGGTAACTATCAACCTCAGTGTTGTGTTAGCTAACATCGGTGGACCTCACTGATGTTGGCAACTAGTTTAGCCCCAAGGCTGAACAACCCAAACCCAAACTTACCTATTTCACCTAAAAACCTATGTACAAAACCCCCTAACTTATCCTATAACTAACCTAACCTATTTTATACCCTTTCACTAACATTTTCTACACCCCTACCTCTTAATTAGCCTAAAAATTATAAATACCAAAATCAAACTTCAAACTAACTAGTAGAAACTCTTACCTTATCTCTTCATCTCTTTCTAGCTGGAATAATAGGCTCATATGGTTGTGTACCTCCTGCTGGGTCCCCTCCTTGAGCTGCCATCTCAAATCATTCTTAAGCTCTATTCTTCTTTCCAATCACAAAGTTGCAAATGAGTTTGATCAGCCACCAAACCCCCTTTTGTTAGGTTTGGTTAGCTACCAACCTTGACATTCTTGACCTAACCTATTGATGTCGGTGCTTACGCCTATTGACATTGCCAATGTTACCCTAAGTTTACCAATGTTGACACTTTATATTACTAATATCAACAAATGTAACTGACGTTGGCACCATTCTTATAATGTTTTTACCAACCAATCACCCCCAACTTTTCAAACTTTACCCATACACTGGGGTAATTGGAGATCACATATATATCCCCAACCATAAAAAAATGACATTGAAGATCACTTAAATCTTCACCCACAACAAATTTTATTTGAGATCATGAATATTTCCTTGCTCATTGTCCCTTTTAAACCAACCTTGCATTGCTTGTCCTGACTACTTATGCTATTCCACTATAGTTGGCTATTGTGCACTGGAGGTATATTAGGTGTTGTGGATGGAAACCAAGCTCATCCTATCACCTTTAACCCTTTTGTTTTTCCTAGGGGCACTTCTTACGTTAGATACCTAGGACACATTAACCATTAGAGCTATAACTTTGATTGTTTTGACCTATCAGCTATCACTTACAAGTTGTGCTTTGGTTACTTCTATCTGAGTCCTCCTTAACCTTGCCTATTCTTTACTTTATCAACTATAGCTCATTGGAGTATACACATACGTAGTGATACTTAATTCTCCACCATTCACATAATTACCTTTTTATCAAACTGATACCAGATTCTAGTTTCTCCTCCATCAATTCCCATTTTGAAGGAGGATATCTCATCCAATTCTTGGAGTATCTAACTCCTATTTTTGTCTTGAAACATGTTATTAAAAATTACAAGACAAAAAGGGGCAAATGTAGACACTAAAATTACGTCACACACACGTGCACAACTCCCTATGTTGAAACCCACCTTAAGCCCATTTCAATAATAACAATTAATCTCCCTAACCCACACTTTTACCCCTCACACATTTAATTAATTTAAAATAATTAATTCAGTTAATTAAGAACCCCTAATGTCACCTTATCTAGCCACCTCACCCTATGACTAATTCTCACCTAATGAGTCACCTCAAGACCTGGTCCCCTCATCCTAACTACCCAAGACTTATTCCCAGTTCCAAATTTAATTCCTAATCAACTAATTCCTTCTTAACCTCTTATTTTTACCATTTTATAATGGGTGTCACACTTGGCATAGAAGACAATAGAAAATAGGCCAAAAATAGTAAGGTTTACCTATTCTATGGCCATCAACATTGATTAACCCATGATCGATGTCAGAGGGATTACCGATGTTGATAATATAAGCCAAGTTCCAACCTAAAGTTCAAGTCAGCAAAAATTAAGGAAACTCATCCTTACTCGCATTCAAGATCTGGGCATTCTATTTTTGACATCCTAGCTTATAATCATCTTGCATAAGTCAATCACAATCAACAACTAAGATTTTGAAGACTAACAACACCCACTTGTTCTCTCTATTCAGGCATTCAAGTTCAAATTCCTTGATAGGGACCATCAATCTGAAACTTATCATTTAATGACCACCATAGCTAAGTACATCACTTATATTGTATGTTGTTTAAACATTTATTCTACTATTTCTTTATATCTACTCTGCATTGCTTTACACACTTCTAATTGTACCCCTATGAGGGAATTATAAAGCTTCCTCACTTGTTTCCCCTTAACCTAACACACTAAACCTCTGACCAGATCTACCCAAACCATAATCTCTCTCTCATAACTCTCTTAACCTCCTAGACCTGATCCAAACCATTTCCCAGACCTAGAAAATCATTTTACAAGCTCCTAGATAGTTATTTCTCCTACCAACGTTAGTATCCTAAATGACATCAGTCACCTCACTACTGACCTCGGTAGTTAATAACTAATATCGGTCACTCCCCTACTGACATTAGTGACTATGGATTCCCTGGCCTCTTTAAAACCTACCTAGACAACTTCTAAAATATAAATAGAGTACCTCACCTGCACCTTATCACTCTCTACTACATACATGTTGTTAATAATGGTAATCTTATCTCTCTTTCACTCTCTCTTTACCTCTCTTTCAGTTATTTATTATTCTTTTGTCTCTCAAAAATGGACTATCATCTCTATGAAAGTTTCACACTTTCTAGGACAAGTGTGTAGCTTGGTAGCCCACTCATTTAAATACTAACAAACATCTTGTGGTAGTGTTTTCTTACTTGTAGGTAGTCCTCTCCAGCTAAATAGGAGTGTTCACAATGTCTGGATATGGTGCATAAACCAAATTTACGTTCATTATAATCACTTATCCCATCCTTCTTTCTAATTTCCTTTAGACTTAAAATAGACAAAATTTAGTGAAACAATATGATGTAGAAAAGTGTTGTGTGATGTTATATTTGGTACATAGCTAGTCTGCATCTTTGTTCTTGAATGATCCTCCATTATCAAAAATAATGTTAGAAGGGATACCATAGTGGCAAATGAGATGGTTGAAGATGACTTTGGAAATTTGCTTTCCAGTCACGTGAGGGGTATAACTTCAACCCACTTAGTGAAATATTTAGTGGTAGTAAGGATATGCTTATGTCTGTCAGATGAAGTGGGGTTATTCTTCCCAAAGAGGTCAAGTATCCATGTAAAAAATGGCCATGGTGTCAATATCAGCTTTAGATTTTTTGTTGGGGCATGAATCAGATAGCATGTCATCAACATTTGTCAAACTTTTTTACATTTGTAGTGGCATTTGCATCCATTATGGGACAATAGTAACCAGTAAGTAAAAGCTTTTTGGATAGGGCTACCCCACTAGAATGGGCTCCACATACTCCTTCGTAAACTTCTCTTAATGCTAATGTAGACTCTGTTGAAGTTAAACAATGAAAAGGGTGGATCTAAGTAGAGTATAATGAGTGGAATGATGAATGAAGGATTTGGTTTATTTTTGAGAAAGTTTAGGTGGTATAACTTGGTCATGAAGGTAGTTTTAAGGGTCTAAGTACCAAATATAATTAGGACCAACAATATCACAAATCATGGCAATAGTTGAAGGTTCATGAGCTGGTGCTAACAAATTCTCAATGAGGAACTGATACTCTCTAGATTTATCTATTTTTTGGATCAGAGAACTAATAGTAGCCATGGCATCTAAAGTTCTGTTACTAGCCTTAGGTATGTGCTCAAACTGAATATTGGTAATTTATTGTTTAAGAGTGTCCGTCATGGCCTTATATGGAACCAACTTGTCATCTTTAGTTTGAAAATGATTTGTGACCTAGTTGATGATTAATTGAGAATCACCATAAACTTGGAGATGAGATATATTATAATGCACTAGTTGTTAAAGTCTTGAAATAATTGTTTCATACTTGGCCATGTTGTTTGTACAAGGAAAGCTGATTCTGAATGATTTAGATATTAGATCCCCCTATGTTGTAATAAACAATAGGCATGCCTCTAATCCATGTATAGTGAATGAACCATCAAAGTAAACTTTCCAAGGCTACTCCTTAAGGGGTGTATCAATGATGGTCATGATGGATTCATTAGGAAATTAAAACATGAGTGGTTGGGTGTCTATAAGAGGTGCTTTAACAAGTTGATCTGCAAGAACTTGTCCCTTGATTACTTTCTAATTGACATACTCTATGTAAAATTCATTGAGAATCATGATCCATTTAGCCATTCTACCTTGTAAATCTATTTTGGATAGTAGATACTTGAGCATATCTACCTTTGAAATGACCAGGGTTTTATTATTCAACATGTAATGGCATAGTTTTTGAGCTACAAAAACCATGGCTAGATAAGGTTTTTCAATAGGTGCATAGTTATATTCATATATAACCAAGGTACGGCTTAAGTATTATACAACATGCTCTCTTCCATTATCATTATGTTGAACCAAGAGTGCCCCCAAGGCATGATTAGTAGCTGATAGGCATAATAAGAATGAATTTTTTGGCATAGGAGGTAATAAAATAGGTAGATTAACAAGATAGTCTTTAATTTGTTGAAAAGCCACTTGGCGGTGATCATCCCAGTGAAATACAACTCCTTTATTTAAAAGGTGTGTAAATAGATGGCACTTGTCTACTAAGAGATGAAACATTATATTGACTGGATCTTACCCTACAAACTATAGAGTCGTATCATAGTTATATTGGTTGGTGGTGACATCTTAGTTATAGCCTGGACTTTATCCGCTTCAACTTCAGTACCTCTATAAGACACGATGAAGCCAAGTAATTTTCCTAAAGTTACACTAAAGACACATTTATTTAGATTGAGTCTAAATTTTTCCTCTCATAGTCTTTCAAATATCTTACACAGTATTATTGGATGGTCAACCCTGGTTTTAGATTTTCCTAATATGTCATTGACATAGTCTTCAATAATATCATGCATCATATCATAGAATATAATAGTCATGGCCCTTTGATATGTAGCTCTAGCATTATTAAGGCCAAATTCCATCACTTGATAGCAAAAAATTCCCCATGGAGTGGTGAATGCTATTTTATGTTGATCTTCTGGCATGATTTTGATCTGATTATATCCTGAAAAGCCATCCATGAGTGAAAGAATTTCATAACCTATCATGGAGTTGATGATCATGTTGATATTAGGCAATGGAAAATCATCTTTAGGACAATCTTTATTGATGTTTCAAAAATTAATACAAATTCTAATTCCTTTAGGATTTTTACTAATAGGTACTACTTTAGAGATCAATTTTGAATAGTCAATTGATCAGATACATCCTGATTCTAAGAGTTTTGCCAACTCTTTCTTTACCAATACAATAATGTGAGGATGCATCTTATGTAGATTTTGTTTTACTAATTTGGCATCAGGATTAACCACAAGGTGGTGTAGAACCAAGGTGGGGTCTAAACCTGGCATGTCAGAATAGGCCCATGCAAAGATATCTACAAATTATCTCAATAGAGATGTAAAGATGTCACATTCCTCCTCAGTGAGGGACGTGCCTAGTTTTATCCATTTTAGGTTTGATGGAATCTTGATGTTTACCTCCATTGTATCTTTGACTAAAAAGTTAAAACCATCTTCTAGGATAGTAGGCACTAACTTAAACTATTGAATTATATTAGGGTCCTCCATTAGGAATTTATCTTCAACTTCACATAGGCATGATGAATCTGACTCCCCTAATGGGAGATCTGTCCATGTAACAAAAATAGTTAGAAATTCTTGAAAATTCTGATCAATACTTGTTGTTGCTCAAAACTGAACTCAGATCCATAACAAAGTTCATAATTGGTGGTCTCTTAATCTAAATTCAAAGAAGAATGAACACCCCCATCTAATAACACTTGAAATAGGTTTTCACCACTAGACTGGCCTTTATCTTTACTTTTTCCCTGGTCAAAAATCACCTCAAAAAGGTTTTCACTTTAGGACCTCAATGTTTTACTTATTTGTTTTTGGCTAAGGGTGTTCACTCACTCTCCAAAGTAGGCTGTAGGATCCAATGTGATTGAGAATCCTAATTTGTGATCTCCCAACAGAATGTTGTCTTTAAGGCCGAAGAAATCACAGAATGCCTTATCATTCTAGAAATCGTCAATTGATAGACTAGATTCTTATTGGTCCCAATTTATTAGTTGGGGATAATATAATGACAAAAGGTTGTGGTGAATGGCCAAGGTAAGGGTACAAATGCCATTGTTATCAAATATATTAGTTTCATCTAGGTTATCAAAAGTGAGGCTATGGTCAGACACTGCTTCGTTGTTGGCATCATCATCACTAGTCACTGGTGATGGAGTTTGAATAAGATATGTGGGGTCAACCTCAGGTAGTTTAAATCCAAGTCCATAAGGTCTTTCATACTTAGTCATGGAAATTGGCTCAATGGTTCCTTGATGATTACGTCTACGGATTCTTCCTTCATATTTGTGATGCTCCATGATCCTAATAGGAATATGATACTTTGCATTTTTATAACATTCAACTTGGTTGTCATTGTATAACCATAGTTCATTGCCTTTAAGAGGGTCAAGTTCAAGGCCAAATGCTGGTATAAATGTGACAGGTCCCTTATCTTTTTTCTTTTGTTGCCAATCTTCCTTATAATCCATAAACCTTTAGGTGGCCTAAAGTTACCCCACATAGGCACGATGGTTCCTTGATGATTACATCTGAGGCATCTTCCTTCATATTTGTGATGCTCCATGATCCTAATAAGAATATGATACTTTGCATTTTTATAACATTCAACTTGGTTGTCATTGTATAACCATAATTCATTACCTTTAAGAGGGTCAAGTTCAAGTCCAGATGCTAGTATAAATGTGATAGGTCTCTTATCTTTGTTCTTTTGTTACCAATGCCTATGTGGGGTGACTTTAGGCCACCCAAAGGTTTTTGGATTATGAGGAAGATTGGCAATATAAAATGTATCATGGGTCACATATTCTCCTGGATTATCTAAAATGGTGAAATGATTAAAAGCTTCATGTGATGGCATATGGGAAAGGGAGTCTAAGGTATTAGTATCTATGCAATTATCTAGTGAAAGATAAATAAGTATAGCCTTTGTTTTATCCTTCTTGGAACTTGGATTCATGTCATACTAATAATTATAGATTTGAAATTTGTCCTCAAGATGTTTGTAGTGTTCATATGGGTGTAAATCTCTTAGAATATTCACTTCCATCCTTGAGTGGGAAAACTTGATACATTGGTGCAGCATTGACGAAATTGCATGAATCTCATGTAACCAAGGCCTACCTAAAAGCATATTGTATGATAACTCTAGATCAAGCACGTGGAAAAGTTTATCATGGGTTAAAGGCCAAATGATAACTAGAAAAATAATGATGCCTTTTGATTCTCTTTCTTGATTATCATAGGCTTTGATAGTTATTATTTTTTGCTAGATATCTGTCATTATGTACCCAAGAAGCTTGATAAGCTTGAGAGACACTATGTTGAGACTGGATCCATTGTCTATAAGGACACATTTCACTTTATGCCATCTTATATAAACATCTATGTATAATGGATTGTTATGGAGTGGGAAAAGGGAAGACATATCACTTTGGTTAAATGTGACTTGTTGGGTTGAAGCTAGGTGTCCAACTAAAGGTTGAAATTTATCAGGGGATATAACACTAATAACTATGGATTGGGTCAAAAACTCATTCAAGATGTTCTTGTGGATTATTGACATTTGTAGAAAATCTAAAATATAAATTTATACTACTATCTTATGTAATTGTTCCACAATATCAAACTTCTTATCTTGGTCAGCCATGAATGGTTTATTCTGAGGCTAAATGGTTGATTGGATGATAGGCAAAGTGGTAGATGGTTATGGCCTAGGGATAGTAATCTCTTACCTCTGAGTTGTGATTGCATAATCAGGACTAAATACTAGACCATTATTTCTAACTACTATAAAAAATGGTGTGGGAATAGATAGGACAAGTCTTAGTTATCGGTTCACTTACATGTGGTCATGTGGCAAAAATGAGGTTTCACTATAAGATCCAAAAGTGGAAGTCCTAGTTTGCTAGTTTTCCTATATGCACTCCTAGGTCAAATAAGGATTATATATGTAATTTGGCTAAATACTATTATTTAGTAATGGTCTAGGCTGATTAGTGCTTGGTCTAGGATTAATGGAGATGGTATTAACACTACCCCCTAAAATATGATCTATAACCCTATTGTAGTCATGTGCAACTGTATGGTATGTTTGTTGGTTGTTACCATTCTGAACTTGGTTTTATCCATTGTTTTTTCATTGTGGATTTTACTAATAATTTTGTTGATTCTATTGGTTTGGCCTCTGATTTTGATAATACATTGGTTGTTGTTGTTATTGCTGATTGTTATGTCAAGGAAAAGGGTTTTGATAAATCCTAAGAGTTTGATTGGAAGTGGAAGCACCATTATCCAATGTTATCTCCCCATTATCCAATATATTTTCAATTAAATGCTTGATGTGGAAAAATCTTCATAAATTATGCCCTTTGACCCGATGGTAGTCACAAACTTCATTTTCATGGTACTAATCAGGATAAGGAATGCCTTGCAGATAATGCTGTAGTATGGGCCAAATAATCAAATTAACAACAACAAGCTTGTGAAATACAAATTCAATAGGCTCTCCCAGGTCACTAAAGACATGATGTGTAGGCATGATTCTCTTAGGAGGAGTTTGAAATGGTAAAGGCTAATGCATTTATTGTTTAGGTTTTGGTTATTTTGCTTATGACATTGGTTGGAGAGGTTACTGGGTAGGAGTAAGATGAAAAGGTGGTGCAGATGAGGTTTGCATAGTTTGCACATGATGGGATTTGGTTACTCCATTTCCTACACTATTATTATTTTGATTTAATTGCTTTGGTCTTTCTTGGTTATTGGCCTATACCAATTGTATTGTTTACACTTGAATAGGATGTTGTTGTTGGCCATTTCCTTGATTGGTAGAATTAAGTTTGATGACTCCTTTATTGATGAACACCCACTCGATCAACAAACCTTTATCAATGATCTCTTTAAACATATGTGCATATTGTAACTCTAGATGGTAAGCTATCTCACTATGTAATTTTTTTCGTAAACACAGTGGCTAATTGTTTATTTGATAAACTATGGGTGAAATGGCTTGTAAGGGATCTCCATCACTATAAATAACTTTCAAAAATCTCCACAACTTTTTGATTTGATTGTATTAGGTCCACTAATGAAATATCATTCTCAAGATTGTAGGAAAATTGATGCACAAATTTATTAGAAAGATCATCAAAATCCATTATTGAATTCTTGGGAAACTTTAAAAACCACTCCAAGGCTTGTCTAGCCAAGCTCCTTGAAAAAAATAACAAAAGGTATATGTCACTATATGCCACTGGTTGACATGCAATAAAGAAACCAGTCAAATGGGCCTTAGGATCACCTTTCCCTTTGTATTTATAAAATTTTGGTGGTTCATATCCTGGAGGAAATGGTATCTACAAATACTCCATGTTGAATGGATAGGAACACATGTCATTCAATTTGAAATTTTTAGTCTGCTTCCCCACATGAATGGTAGAAATTACATCCTTCATCTATTGTAATTCTTGGGATAGAAAACTAGAAGGGATATTGGTTTGAGGGAGAATATTAGTTTGGTTAAATGGTTGAGATGTCACAAGTGGAACACTTTGACCAGGGTATGATGGAGACACTTGTTGGGGTACATTAGTTTGGTTGGGGAATGGACCAGGAATACACATACGTGGATTAGGATGTACATGAAATTGCACATTTGGATACATGATGTTCTAGTTTGGGTTGGTGATAAAGGTTTGACTTGAAGGATTTTGTGGTTGGGATAGAGGGATATAACTATACTGTGCCTACTATGGTTGAAAAGGGACATGCTGCCGACTAATCAAACCTTGATGTTGAGTGAGAACTTGTAGACCAAGACCCTATCTCTAAATTTGTGGCACATTTTGAACCATCAATTGCCTAATAGACACTTGAGAAACATGGGGACCTCCTTCTTGCATGAATATCTATGAATAAGTGAAAATAGGTTACAGATTTGGCATCTATCACTAACCAATATTTACATGTTGTTGATTAGTCATTGCTTGGTTTTGAATTGGCATATTAGTCTATGACTATATAGGTGTGTTTGTCATTTACTGGCAAGGAGGAACATTAGTTTCCCCTGATTGAGGTGATAGTGTATTTATCCTCTATTGTGTTGATATATTATGTTATGTCTACTATTATGGAATACCACTCGCTACTTATTGAGGGGGATTAGGATTTGTCACACTATATGATTGAGGTGTGACATTGGCCATTGTTTGATTACCTAATCCCATAAGTTATACACTTGAAGAAGCAGTTGGTTGAGACTAGTATGATGATCTACTCATGGGATTAACTATAGGCACATGTTTTTGGCTAGTTGTTTGTGCATTAGTACCACTTTAATCAAGATTGGATGCTATTTGCACATTATGCACTATGTTTATCTCGCTATTCAGTGTAGAGGTTGAAGACACTTCTTCAATAACTAGTATATGCATCAAGTTATCTATCAAAGTGGTTTATACGAATGGGTCAGAACTTAGATTCTATTATTTGATTAACTCTATCAAAAATCTTGTTGAAGGTACTAGGTCAATGAGAGGCTTACTTACCATGTTCATTTGATTTAAATCACATGCTAAATTCAAGAAAGTTTGATATGCTATTTGCATTTGGTTAAAGTGATCTTCCATGGTGTTTTTGCCTTGATTGGATATATTAAGGTCTTGATACATTGTTTGGACTAGAGCTATATGATTTCTAGAATAACCCTATTAATTGTAAATGATATTGTGGGGAACTCTTACTAGACTTGGTAAATTTTCATGGGTGAAGTCTACTAGAAACTTGGCCCTTACCTCTATGGCTCTAACCAAAATATCATCTTTTTTATCTAACAAATGTCACTCAAACAAAAATGGATCATACGTGTAATTTGTATTGTTATAATAGGACTATTAAAGAACTAGCTCATCCACTATTGGTATATTAGCTAGATATTGCATGGTTTGTTCTTTGTCCTGCTTTGAATAAGGCGGTGTGTTAACCAGATAGTTAGCTAATAGATCTTGGCTTTATGCCCCTGATTGAGTATTATAAGAGGGATAAAAATTGATCTCATAAATAATATTATCCACATAGGGAGTTTACACCAATTATTCCTACATATTTACATTACTAAGCCTTTGATTGTACATGAGTCCACTATGAGTGTAGGAATACATGTTGGGATCCATAGTCAATGCTTTATGATAAGAGGTTAAAGAGTTATAAAAACTCTAAAAAGGACATAATCTAAAACAAATTATGCCTTCAACTTGGTTTGGATTTTTAAAAAGGATCAAAAAGTCTATGCAATTTTTTTTGAAGAAATAAGCTAGCGTAAATTATCTAATGTTTCACCACTCATACAAAGGTAAGCAAGTAAATGGACTAAAAAATTGAAATGCCAAACTCTAAGGTCAAAGTATTTCAAATCATTCTAATCTAAGAATTTAAAAGTTGATAGGTATTTTGGCCAAATGTGGCATCAAAATCTAGGCTCAAACAAGGTATGTGCTAGGACTCTTGTCCAAATGGTATCAAAATCTAGACTTTGAAAATAGATGAAATTTTTAATCTAGCAGATTTGAAACACTTCTAACAAACACTAGGCATTCAATTCTTGGTCATGAACTTAACCAACTAGGTATAAGGTATGAAACAAAAGACACTATAGGAATAGTTTATTTTCTCATAAATAATGGTATAAAACTTGGTTCTTTTGACAAATAAGCTAGACAAAGGTGAATGGTATAACTGTGCTTTAGACAAAGGATCAAAAGTACACTTAAATTGGTCTGATTTTATAGGAACAAATTTAAAACCCTATGAAAAAGGGTCCATGAAAAAAAATTTAAATGATTTAGGAAGCGTAACGGTGCTATACTACCTAAAAGGTTTGACAAAAAAAGTTTGTTTCAAAAACTCTCCAAGAGAAATACATTTCTCCACAATTTTGGCAGCATAACACTACTTTTCTTGACTCAAAATGTTATGGTATATAGACTCAAAGTGAAAGTGTTTATCACAAAATGGCTTGAGTCTATCAAATAATGATATTGATTATGAGTCTTAAATGACCTTCAACCCAAATTAGAAATTAAACCTAAGTTCCCTCAAGTTTAATGAAAAAGGCAAACCCACGTAACACATCAACCCTATGAACTTGTAAAGGTGTAATTTAAAATTTAAATTATAAGTGAAGGACTTAAACAACTTTGGTAAAGGTCTAGATTCAATTGGGCAGCATAACTATGCCAAAGTGGATGATATGACTCTCAAACTTTTGATGAAATTTGAACAAGGCAAATTGATGATCTCACACGGGTAGCATAATGCCTTTTTATTCAAAGAAAAATTTGGACTATGTGTTTGGTTTAGATTTTTTGTTTACACCAAGTTTTGACTCTAAACAAGACTTTAAACTTAGGATAAGACCAACTAACTAATCACCCTTAGATCATAAACTGGCAAGGTTGCTTGGTATTGTTGGAATCTATCAATATATGTCATTTGATAGGATTTTAAGTGTTCATCCAAAAGTAAATGCATATTATATAGTAGGTTTTTTACACCACCCTTCTCTCAAATAATATTACTGTGACATGGACCTTGAGGTGCACTTTGCACCAATAATACTTCTATGACTAGTGGGGATTTGTATAAGATCTAACAAGTTTCCAAATGATCTAGGGGAATCAATTACATAATGATTTTCATGCCAAACAATGTAAAAGAAAAGCATAGATTATGGGTCCATATCACTTGTCTTGTTGTAAAAGGGTCTATTCCTTTTTGCAACCACTACATCTTTCTATTTTCTTAGTGTAGTGCAATGTCCAAAGTGCCTCTACATCCCGTGTGCAACTCTAAAGAAGCCAAATGAAGTCAATGCTGGGAGATGAAACCCTGGGTCAAAGCTTCCCTAAATAACTTGTGGGAGGTGATGAAGTCCCCCTCACAAGCTAAGATGCATAAAAATAAATAAATCATGAAAATAGAAAGACTTTAGGGTCATTTTCAAGATCACCCAAACTTTGATGAACTTTTGGGGAGTACTTTAGATGACTTTATTTCTAAGCCTTGGAATAGGATACTTATAATAGGAATGGTGATTTTGATTCCAAAGGTTCCCTATAGGGGAAAAATGGAAGAGCATACATGCAACATTTCTCTTTTCACCAAACAAAAATATAACTAAACAACTATTGCAAGCAAGAATTGACAAGTGTGTTCAATTTTAAACCCAAATAAAATGTTTAGTGGTGTTCATTTGACTTCTTGGTCTTAATTGTAAACTTTGAAAAAAATTCACCCAAAACACCTAAATTCTTTATTAAACACCCAAAACAAGGTTCCTAATCAATTTTTAAGCATGAAAATGTGATTTAAACATGTTTTGAGGAAATTTTTAAACTTGGTCCTACAAAAAAATTGTTAGCATGTCTTTTAGCTTTGAAGTTCTTTTAAGTTTGAAATAATAAAATTTGGAAAAATAGATCTTGGGTCTATGTTTTTATAAAAACATAGTGACCAACATCGGTTATTACCACTGACATTAGTTACCCTGGTAACTGAGATCAACTGATGTCAGTTCTGCTGATCAATGTTGGTTAAGTCAGTAACTGATGTCGATATTTCCTACCAATGTCAGTTACTGTGTAAAATCATGGCAACCAAAAATGGTAAAATAAAGTTAGAAAATCAATTTTCAAGAGTTTTAAAGGCTCAAATAAATATTTTAGAGTTGTAAAAGGATCTATTTCAGGTGTGAGATGCATCTAGTTCCATTGGGCATGCCATTATATGATCTAGGAATTTGACTCAAGAGAGGATGGTTAGTATGGTGTTAGTTCCAAAATGAAATAAACACACTAATAGCATAAAATCTCTAGGACTAGACACTAGGGAGAGATTAGTTAACAATCATGAATGAAACACACAACTAAAATGTAAAAGAAAACTCTTTTACCTTCCTTGGATGTTCTAAAATGCTAGGCTTTCTCAGCTTGTGCTCATGAAGTCCTTAGCAATGGAAGCTTGGCTACCTCCATCTCTCCTTGGCACCTTTGTATTGTGGCTTGGCTTGGTTTGGAATCAATTTGGAATAGTAACACTAATTTCTTGAAGCTTTTGGAACCAATCCTGCATTATAACTTTGCACTAATTAAGCTTAGAAATGATGTTGATAGCCTCTCTATTTATAGATTTGATCAGAATCAACATGAACCATCCATCTCAATATTGAGATGTGTGGTTAAGGATTAATTCAATTTTTAGAATTAATTTTTTAATTATCCTCATCATGATATTGGAATAAGGAGTAATTAAGAGGCATGGAGGACATCATGAAAGGCATTGATGAGGCATGGGAGGCATGCATCCTGATATTTGTGGCATTAATGGCCTAGGGATGTCTTCAAAAGAAATGAGATCACTTGATGATGAAAATATTAAATATTCATTTATAAAAACAAATATTCAACAAATTTCCATGGAATTATTAATTAGGCCTTGATCTAGGTTAATTAGCTCTTAAGCATGATTAAGCACTTTGTGCACAAATTACCCAAATTGATTAGAATGTCTTGTTATTGGTCCAAAATTTGACTAGATTGGAATTAGAAGGCAATATTAGATGCATTGGAACCATATTCCCATTTAGGATGTTTCTAAAAAAAATTAACAAAGGCACATGTCTTATGTAAAATATTTGATAGAGAAGAGCAATCCAGAGCACCCAGATGCAAAATTGGCATTTTGACTTGAAATGAATTGATCAAAGTTAGTTGGCCCATAAATTGCATTGAACCATTTAGTGATACCTTGGCCAAAATTGGAATTTTAATATGTCATTTTTACATCATTTTTCATGTTTTAGTGTTTTTAGGCCAAATTGTGCATTTTAGGTGGAAATTAGCCAAAAGCTTGATTGGAGGTTATCAGTGGCCAGATTTAGGTGTCTATATGACTTGCCTCATCATATTGAACACATGTTTCAAGACACATGACAAACCCCATTGCATTGAACACCGAATCGGCAGCCCATAAAATTATGGATATTTTTCATGAATAACCCACCATATCTTAATATGGGAAAGACACTAGAGAGTGGTCATCTTAGGCAATGGACCTCGAGACCTCCCACCTCTAACACTCAACTCACTCACTAATAGGCTATCATTGTTGAGTCATATAACATATTAATTACTTACCTTATATTTATAGCATTTTTATAATTGGTAAACTAAATGAGAGCATCAAGATTTATAAGGACATTAGAGACTTAAACAAAGCATGTTTCAAGGATGACATGCCATTACCCAATATTGATAAGATAATTAATTATAAATTTGGGTATGAAATGCTTTAATTTTATGGATATATTTACTAGTTATAATAAAAAGATAAATGATAGTGATTAACATAAAACCACATTTATAAATCCTTTTTGGTATATTTTGAATATGTTGTCATGTCTTTCACAGGTTTTAAATGTTAGGGATAACCTAATGTTAGTACTCACATTTATGGTTTTATTGTTAGGTAAATTAATATTTATTGAATATTAATTATCATATGATAAGTCAATATTTAGTTATTAGAATATATTATTTGGTTGTATATTTTTACACATATTGGTTTAAGGGAGATTCGGTGATTGTTTAGTTAAGAGTTTGTAGGGATATATTATCCTGAATGTAGGAATGTCATTTCCTATATAATTGTAATCATCTGTATGATTTTATATAGAGTGATAAATAATATCAATGTGTTAAATATTTCTCTATATTATGTCTATTTAGCTTTATTATTTTATATGTTAACCATGATCAGATCAGAACCAACTTCTTTATCTAATATTAAAGCAGGTGGTCTCTGATGGATTTATTATTTGTTTTTAGGGGTAACCATAATATTTTTCATCACCCCTTGATGTTATCCAAGTAATTTGAAGATGGATTTTATATAGGAGTAAATCATTTATATTTGTGAAGAGAGAACCACAACAAAGTTTTTTTACAGCTATTTAAAAATGTGACACCCAAACAGCTTCAATGAATATTTATTATAGATCATTTAAGAATCTAGGAAATAAATCAACATCATTATTTTGTCAAATCAACATTGTGTGCCTCAATTTTCTACTTAAAATTTGCTACGTATAACATTAAAATGACATCTATGAGAACAAAGATCTATACTCAAGCAATACCACCACACGACATCATCAAAATAAACACACAATACTCTATGATCACAAGTATGTGCATTTGATATTCATCTCATTGCACTTGGGATTACCAGTATGAGTTAAAGGTTAAAAGTGATTGTATTGATTAATGATAATTATGTCATATTTATTCTTAAGAATAGGTAACATAATGATAATAGTGTCCATATGTGTTGTCAATACTAGTGGCCTACTCTATTCTAGTGAAATCCCATGTTCTTTCACTACAAATTTGCCAATATTTGATGGTTCTCTCCATCCAACATCTTATATGAAAGTAGGAATATTGCATGATCACTTTTACCCTAGATCTATGTAATTATTTCTAGTACTTTCCACTGGTCAAAGATCCATTTTTGGTACCAACAAATTTTTGAACATAGACCTCTCAACAACTACAAAATCATCAATAAATTTGCTATCAATATGACTTTAACACAAGTGTTTGATCTATGCTACATGTAAAATGCTTTACATTGGATCATGTACCCCCATATTTTGGTACCATCAGTGTTACATCTAATGATAGTCATGGTAGTTTTATGGTGGGAATAAATATATAACTCACTCAACATGACATCTAACAATAGTCTATGCATATTGGTATTTCCATATGAGTACTTCAAACTTGTCAAAATTACTTCAAGATTATGGTCTACAATCTGCCATCCTTGTTCTCGCCATCTAGGGTGTCAAAGTAAATTTCAATAGTTAGATGCATACCATTACAAATACAAGAATTATGAAGATTGCACATATCTTCCTGGTTGCAAAAATTGGATAGTTTATCATTCCCAGGTCATAGTGATTTTTTTAATTCTTTTCATTACATTTATTAGTATAGTCGATAAGTTTATTTTTTAGTTTAGGGCTAATGATTCTAAGTCATATTGTTTTATAATCTTTATTTTGCCTTGTTGTGTCAAAAGTAGAGGTTGCATAAGTTATTTGGTCCAATATTTTAATAATAGTCATTTTTATGGTTCATTTTATTTTAAGTTGAGGTCCATTGTTTTTAATATGCACAAAAATATAAAAGAGTCAAGTTATTATTTAAAAAGTAATCTTTTCCTTTTTTACTTTTTAAATGTTCATATTATCAAAAGTCATGTTTTTGGTCTTAGCCAAAATGTGAATGTGTCAATTTAGTTAAAGTATAAAAAGTCAAAACTCATAAAAAATATTAAAAGTGTCAAGTCTAGAGTCAATTTTTTTTGGGTCCATTATCAAAATTATAAAAATAATTAAATTTTGCCTTATGGATGTATTCTTAGGCACCCTGCCCTGAGTCAAATGTAAAAATTATCAATCTTGAGGTGAGGACTCTATTCCCTTCAAATCAATATGAATCTAAACTTCATCAAGATAATGATTGAGCAATCAACTTCTTCAACTAGAGGAAGGAGAATAAATAGAGGCTAGAGGTTTCCAAAGCCTCTTGTTAGTCACCAACGATAGGGCCCAAAATGTTTTGGTTATGTATATAATATGGTGTAATTTTTATATTTTTTCCATTATGTGTTGAAAATAAGAACAGAATTACATTCCTATTTGAGTGTTGAAATAAGTGAGAATTCATTTCTATATTTCCCCTTAAAGTGAAAATACCAATGAGGACTAATAAAATGTTGTATCATTTTATAAGGTTGTGGGTTAACATGTAAAACCTTTTGGATGTTTTTGGTTGTTGGTTAACCACATGAAAAACCATCCTTTTTTTAGGTTGATGGTAAACCAAGTGTAAAACCATTCATTGTTTGTAGGGTGTTGGTAAACTGAGTGCAAAACCATTCGATGTTTGTAGGTTGGTGGTTAGCTGAGTGGAAAACCATCATTCAAGTTTTATGAGAGTTACAGTATAGGATGATGTCTTCCCCATGTTTGCATTAAGTGGGGGAATGTTAGGGATAACCTAATGTTAGTGCTCACATTTGTGGTTTTACTAATAGGTAAATTACTATTTACTAAATAGTAATTATCATATGATAAGTCAGAGTTAGTTATTAGAATATATTATTCAGTTGTATATTGCTACATATATAGGTTTAAGGGAGTTTCAGGTGATTGTTTAGTTGAGAGTTTGTAGGGATATATTATCCCAAATATAGGAATGTCATTTCCTATATAATTGTAATCATTTGTATGATTTTATATAGAGTGAAAAATAATATCAGTGCGTTAAATATTTCTCTATCTTATGTCTATTTAGCTTTATTGTTTTCTATGTTAACCATTCTCATATTAAAACTAGCTTCTTTATTAAAATTATTAGTAAAACTTATCAAAGGGATATGAAGCATACTATTATCATACCCAAAATTTGGTATCAAGATGCACGTATGAGATTAGGTGCCCATAAGAGACTTAGGTGACAATAAAGGACATTCACCCTATCATTTTAGGATTATTACTAGGGAAATCTAGGGCATGAGCTATAGGTATTGGGATCCATGATGTAAATTGCTTGGAATATATCTCTAAGATATGCAACACTACCACCACAGGCTCAATATATGATTTGACAAAAGAGGTTTTAGTTCACTTATGTAGTCTAGTTTAACATATTTAAATATTAGAGTGCTAATGGATTTCATTTCACCAATTTATAAATGAGAGGGTAAGGGTCGCTTGAATCCAAAAAAACATAAAAAAGAGGGTAAGGTAAGGTAAAAAAGAGGTTATTGGTTTTTAAGAGATGTTATTGATTTCAAAATTGAGGGTATGCTCGACTATAGTTTTACTATTGTATGTTGAGTTTCACAAAAGGCTCAGACTATTAATCACACATGGAAGGAGTTTGGGGAAATAAAAGAATGATTAATTTGTAATTACTTCACCAATTATAAACACATGAAAGAGGGTATGTAGTAAACTAACACACATGATCCTCCAAACAAATCTATAGCTCCAAGCACACAAACTTAATGAGTGTTTCAAAATAAATAAGAAGAACCTACAAATGAATCAAAATTACATGAGCATATTCTGATTACTACATTCATTATCCATATAGGATCACATTATCAATTCTCTAATGCTAGCATCATTTCATAAAACATGATTAATGGAAAACATCCATGAACACAAAATAAAATTTTACAAAAATCTTAAAATGACATTAATTCAAAGGAATTTTGTGTACACAATGCTAACCCATCTACAAAAATGTAGATTAAAATATATAGGAGGATGGTATTCATCTCTTAGTAGCACGAGATTCCCATCCATAGCTATGATGACCTCCAAGTTTGTTACAACTAATTTAAGTATAATATTCCCCCTTATCCCCATAAAAGATCCCCTTATGCCCACTAAGAGAAATTGTTAAGGAGTGGACTACTTCCCAATTATTTGATATGTGCCTCCTCAGCTGCTAGTGTGGCTGACACTAAGTTGAATGCCTGATATAGCTTGTCAAAATTCATAGCTGGCTCTTCAAATATTATTTCAACCAGGACAAACAACCACTTGTAGACTTAGAGTGGGGCATCCAAGGAAACCTTCACCTTGGATACTCAGATAATTCTAGTTGTTGACTAGGTTTCTAGATATATAATCACTTTGGCCCTAACCCTATTGGATTTCATCACTTTCCTTTACATGTCTAGGTTGAATTGGGCTTGGTAGACCTCAAATTCATATTTATCCATCAAGGTGCCATCTAGGTGGAATAAAATAGTGATGTTGACCTCTTTGAAATATGACAACATCCACTCCTTGCTCTTCTCTAAAGGATCAATCATTATGTGCATCATAGCCAACCACTCCTCAATTTAAGTCCTCATGCTCTTGGCATAAGCATAGTAGAGGTTTAGGTTCACCATAGGCATGAGATTAAGCTCCAAGAACATACCCTTATAAATAACTAGGGTGGGCTTCTTGCACTTACTATCCATGGGGGAAACCATATCTAAATATGCTTGAATGTGTTAGGGATGTTATTTGCTCATGGACACGGCTCTAGTCATATTTCCAAGAGCTATAAATAGTTTTTCAAGGGTTTATATAACTCAACCAATTAGCCCCACTAAGAAAATGCTCCTCACTTATGAATCAAGTATTTTAACTTGCTCTTTCATGTCTTCCATGATCTTTTCAAATATCTCATTGGTAGCTCGAAGCACTTATATAGGGACTTCAACCACTCTTTCCTCCCTATGGGTGTCCTCACTTTGGTGAGGGAGAAGAGGTCACACTTAGTTCACCATACCATTGGGTCCCCTTCCTAAGTGAATCTCTATGTACTAACTCTCTTCATGCTCCTAATTTCTCTATCAAATTACCATTAGACCTCTAGGTTGCCCTAATAGACCATTTTTGGTCTCTATGTTTCATCAAGTATTATGGGTCTAGCCTAACACGGGACTATGGTAACTCAAAATGTAGTGTAAGAGGATGAAAGTGGGGTGGTAAATGTAAAGGTAGATGGTAGAGGCATGGGAGGAAGAATGGATGAAGAGGAAACAAGGAAGGAATAAAGAAGTGGAAGATGAAGGGGCATGGGAGTGAAAGGAGGAAGGATGAATGGGGATCCCCACATAAACAATTGGGCATGCCATTATTCATGGGCTATTTTAATCTATGGACCAATGACACTTGGAAGTAGGGTGTGCAATAAAAATGGGGAAATCATTTGGTTAAAGTCAAATCATTAGGGGGTTGGGATGATAGAAATGGAGGACTAGGGAACAATGGGAGGGGAAATATAAATATAAGGTTGAGAGGGAGCTACCTTTTACCTTTTATTGGGTTTTTTACCCAAATCAATTAGATCTATGATTGTAGTTGAAGGAGTTGTGGTGGCAACTAAATCCTGAACTGGGTACATGATAAAAGTTATGTTTGTTGAGATCCTAACCCATTAGTAAAGGATTCACACCAACATGAAATCCACCTTGGCATAAGAGGATCATTTTATCAAGTGCTTAGCATTTCATATTTTTTTTTTATCTAACTAGAGGTTTTAGTGCTTATCTTGTGCCAGCTAGCATGTAGCTAACTATCTCCTATATTTTTGGGGCTTCTTCAAAGATTTGTTAAGATGTGGTATCTAAAATGTGAAGTTTTCAAAGTCATAGAGCTGGCGGTTATGATGACCAAGTTCTATCTCAACACTAAACATGAAACTTCCACCCTAGTGAAGGTGCTCCTAAAGGCTTATTTAAGGAGCTTGAGCTAGAAGAGGAAGGGGGAGATGAAAAATGTAGTAGATCTCTAACGAAATGAATTCTATATATACATTGATTTGGTGGCCATTAAGGCTTAAGAATAGTATGAAGGCCATTTGGATCCACTTATAAGTACCCAAGCTCATTGATGAGCCTCTAGGTTTTTAATATTTTGATATGAATAGAAACTCTATTGTGGATTTTGAACAAATGATGAATGTTTTGAATTTACATGTACTATGTAAATTTTTCATATCTCTTTATGTAGCTAATAGAATGCATATATTTGTAATGTCATATTGTTGATGAAATTATGTTAATTAATGTTCATGCATTTTAATATTTTGCATCTTCAATGGAGTCCCTGTAATGAAATGTGATGTCATCATCATTTTGTAATTGAATGAGTATAGATACTATGCTTGTAACCCAATCCTTACTTAAATCATATGTCTAGTATGAGTAAAGTGAATGGAAACAACATTATGACCCTTCAAGTTCCTATATGACACTAGGCTTAGTCCATGAAAGGCTTGTACTTTTGGATCTACCCTAAGTTTTTATTGAAATTCTAAATTCCCCTAATTAAATCCTTGCTCTATGGCACAACTAGCCCAACATGGGCCTTGGTTCCTTCTCAGTTATGCTTTGGGTGAGTGTATAAGGTCTATTCCTTATGTGGATTGATAACAACATAGATGTGTCTTCAAATGTTGATAGAAAAGGGAGTATCCCATGATTGTGCCTAAACATAATAAAATAAGAACTAACTAAATGAGAATTTTCATAATATTTTGGTTTTGTTGCTGGGACTCTTGTTAAATTTTATTACTTTGATGGTGTGATAGAATGATGTATTGACTTTATTTTGAAAAAATTGAGTATTAGTTACAATAGGTGGAAGATAGCTTTGCATTGAAGCATCCAACCTATAAAGGACAAAATCCAAGAAGATGGGTTCAAGACAGCCTATATGATGCTTTGTACAAAGTATTTTTCTATGAGTTACTTAAGCATGTATATAGGTGGTTGGATGCATATTCAACCCACAAAAGATGAAGCTATAGATGACAATATGAGTGGACAAAGGAGTGCTTAGAGAGAATTGATACCTTGAATGTTACTTGGACTAGAGTGGTGGATAAATGGTGGCAAGGAGCTTTAAATAGCTATGTACTTGAGTTCATAGTCTCAACATATTCATGTCCTAAGGAAGTGGAGTACCAATTTTCGCATGACCCTAGAGGTACATTTGTAAAGGATTTCAACACAAAGCTAAAAAATCTAATGGTGGATTATAGTTTTTAAAATTTGGGGATGGAAGGCTCAAATCCCTTTGCATATGAGCAATGCAAAAGGGGAGAATGGGATGTGTAGGTGAGGCATAATGGAAGGGGATGAGTAATTTGATACTTGATAGCTCAAAAGATATACCTATAATAAGAGGTGATGTAGATTTATGGAGGATCTGGAACCTAGAAGTGTTAAGAGGACCTGTAACAAATGGGAAGGGCATGGGGAAGGATCTCTTATTAAAATATAACAACATGAAGATGAGAGGTATAATGAAGTGATGAATCAAGCTGAACACTTGATATGTGTAGAATTCATTAGGTTCCTAAAATATTTGGTGACTACAAATATACTTGATGTGCCTAACACCTTTGAACCTTTGATGCATGTTCATGCACTAGATCCCCCACTTAATGAAAGTACAAAAGTAATTATTGACTATATTAATGACTTAGATTTTAGACATTTTGTAGACTTGGATTAAAAATTTATGATTGAATAGATTATTCCATACAAGGAGGTGTGTGCATCTACCTATAGACTATTGGGTGTTAGCTTACCATAGTATAACTTGAATGTAAGCATACCAACTCAACTGATGTTATCAACATAGTGTCAGAAAAATCCCATAAGAATTAGTTTGGTACCATAAACAAATATCTCAACACCAATGACATCAATTGCACTATCAGTAATGATGGGAAAGGTGCCTAAACCCATGATTGGAGGCACTGGAAGACCACTACTAAGACAAGCGTCAAGGGGACAAGTGCCTCAAATACTAGATTCCCCCCATAGAAAATCTACTATGATATCATTATGCACCTCCCAGAGTATTGTGGCATGAAAAATGTTATAGAACATGTATTGAAGTGTGAACTATAGTGGTGCATGTGATTCATAACTTAGTTTGAGAATAAGGCTACTTAGTTTGTAATAACATTACTTGATTTCACCCACACTTGGTACAAAACATTTGATCCCAACTAGGCCATGGTTGACTATGATACTTTCAAGGATGCATTCCTAAAGGAATTTGTTGTTTTGGAGTTTAAACAATAGAGCATCACCATGATAAAAGAGATTAACCAAGGACTCTCAGAGAGTGTGCACCTATATGATGTAAGGTTTAAAACTTTCCTATCACATATCTTATATGATATTTGACCTTCCCAAAATGTGTAGTGGTTCATTGGGGGTTGCTTGTGCCATTATGAAGATCTCTTTTCATGAAGACTTTTATAGAGCCTTAAGAAGTACTTAAATCCACACTCAGAGCTGAGGCAATTAGAAGAGAATATACCAGGATCAACCTATTTATGGAGGTGTATATTGCATCTATGGCCTTCCATCTCTAAAATCTCATTATCAGCTCTTCACATGAGGCTTGAAATGGACTATGGTGTACTGATTGTGAAGTAGAGGGCCATAATAGAACTAACTATCCATATAATATTGTGCACACTTTGATTATAAGTTGTGAAGTCTATCAAGAAGTGCATGATGTCTGTTGGGTGAATATTTTATCACCAGCTAATTGATGAGCAAAATAGATGATTTCAACCACAACATAAGGAGATTGGTCGGCCAAATGTGTAGGTTTACCACATTAGAAGGGGATAAATCTCTCCTCTCATCAAGGGGAGGTTCCCTATAAAATATGAGGATCTATATACTATATATATGCAGAAAATAACACTCAGGGGTAGGACAACACCATCCATCTCTCTTTTTTTAGAGATGATGTTCACAAACAAAGGAGAAATCTAGGTGAAAATAATGAAGACACTTCTCTTCTTTTAGAAGTGGTCTTATAGCAAACAGTAGGAGTTCTTTCTGATAAGTAATAAGTAAATGGTAATAGGGGTGTAATAACCAGTAGAAAAAGGTGTAGCACAAAGTCTCCACCTCGGCTGACCAAGAGTGAAATATGAAGGATAATGGGGGCACAAAGTCATCCCAAGATCCTTTACATAGAAACAAATTAAAAAACACACTAAAAATAATGGTGGCAACACAAAGTCTCTCCACAATTGGCTTTAGGACACCTTCTTGATTACTTCCACTAGTTCTACTTATTTCATCAAAATGGATAAGAACGCATTCAAGAAATAGACATAAGAACAATATCCTAAATGACATAAGATATTAAAACACAAAGTCTTGAAATAACCTAATTTCTCATTCATATAAAGAAATATGATCAAAAATCTAAGCTCAAAGTCTTAGTAATCACCTTTCATTTTTGGCAGAGTTTTACTTCTATAACCCCTAAAGATCTCTTGCGATAAAATATGAGATTACAATATATAGCAGCCAAGAAAGGCTTGGTGCTTTGTTTCATGGAATGGCCCATACTACATTCAATGCCTTGAATGCATTTGTAGTTTTGTCAAGGAGCCATGCTGGAATAGGGTGTCTGCCTTAACTGTGGTGTGTCAATTCATCTCAAATATCTTCTCCTTAGCATGGGTTGTCTGGTCTTTCTCCAAATATGTACACGGCTGTCCCCTCACTTTTATTCCAAGGGAGAAAAATAGGCCATGCCTTTTTAATGTTTGCTAGCTTAGATGTCTACTTGGTGGACTGTTCCACCTACTGGAAATAACTCTTATGCAAATATTTCTGGTCTTTCCCTCTTTCTTGTTGCAATTTGAGCTCTCGGGCTATCTTTTCCCTTTTTGTTGGCTCTTTTGGCCCCCTCTTCAATTGGTCACTAAGTTTGTTTTCAATTTCTGTGCCACATTTGAAAATCAATGGATATTTTATAACCCTAATTTTGATGTTCATGAGGACGTCATTAGTTCATGGGTTCAACAGTTCAGGTGGCCTTCTCAGCTCCTTGGTTCCATCACTTCTTTGGTTCATTCATTTCTTTGGTTCATTCACTTTCCTAGTTCATTCACTTTCTTAGTTCATTTGCTTTCTTAGTTCATTCACTTTCCTTTGCTTAGAGATTTTTTGGTTCATTCACTTTCCTTTGCTCAGATCTTTTTTGGTTCATTCGCTTTCCTTTGCTTAGAGCTTTCATTGAATTGTTGAACTCGTTGAACCTTTGAACCATTATGGTTCAAGGTTCAACAGTTCATCCTCTTTCTTAGAAGCCTTTGTTTTCTCTAAGTCTTTCGAAGCTTTGGAATTTCTTTGACTTTATATCTTTGGAACCCCCCAAAGGGAAGGTGTCCCTTCAGGCCTTGAGAAAGGTCCATTTCCTAGTTGCCAAGAGCCCCCCACAAGGGTACCTGCCCTTTGGGGTCTTTCAAGTGGCCTTCTTCTTCAAATCCTTTGGACAAAATGTCTGAAGGAATTCCTTCAGATAATTTGTTTAAAGGATTTCTTTCCTTTGCCTTAGCCACTTTCCATCAGGCCTATGATCATTATTTCAAACAAAATTTCCAAAGAAATTCTTTCGGACATTTTGTCTGAAGGATTTCCCTTGTAAAATTAGCCACAAAAAATCTTTCTGAAGGATATCTTTTTGTTCCCTTTGGTTCACTACCCTCTATAAGGGCACTCGCCCTTTTGTTCACTTCCCTCTACATGGGCACTTGCCCTTTGGGCTTTGGAGGACTCCTTTGAACCATTTTATTAAACCGATCGATTGAACCAACTATGGTTCAATGGTTTAACAGTTCAATGCTGTGTTCCATTCATTTAATTGACCGCTTGAACCAACCGCTTTGAACCAATCTTGTTGAACCTTTGAACTTTGAACTCTTTTGGTTTAAGGTTCAACAGTTTAATCCTTTGTTTGAAGCTTTCTGATGGACCTTTTGGTTGAACCTTGGCATTGAACCAACCTTGAAATTGCCTAAGTGTTGGGAACTTGTTTCTTTCCTACAGAGTCTGTAGAAACAAGCCTACAGAGTCTGTAGAAACAACCTATGGAGTCCATAGAAACAACCTATGGAGTCCATAGAAACAAGTCTGCATAGTCTATATAAATCAGCCTGCATATGTTTCTTTCCTGTAGAGCCTATAGAAACAAGCCTAGAGAGTTCATAGAAACAAGCCTGCAAAGTCTGTAGAAATCAGCTTGTAGAGTCTGTTAGCTGGAAAAGCTTAAATAATGGAGAATTTGAATACTCAAAACAATTTTTTGAGAAGGGAAAAGAGAATTTTTGGCTTGTAGGACCAAAATAGTTCATATGTTGTCCCAAAAATGAGTGATAGATTTTGGGAACAACAGCTGGCTCCAGTTGGGGAACTTCCTTTAGTTGAAATTTTGAAATAGCTGAGGGGAGTAGAAACTAGAATATTCAGTGCCTTAAAGTATGCCATTAGGCTACAGAGTCATGCTACCCAAAAAATAAAGGTGCTAAAAAATGAAAATGAAAAGCACAAAACAAAACTAAAGACTATACAAATATACATATGTATAGATGATCTTATCTGATACTTCAAGAATTGAAGTGCTTCAGATGCTACCCATTGTGAGGTAGAGAAAAGGGCATGCCATCTTGATGATTCAACAAGAAATTATTTTCACCATTGAGTTGATGGATAGTAAACGAGCCTCTCCATAGGGAATCAAATTTCCCATGCATTCCCTTTGGTTCTCTTCTCTTGTCCCAGAACATAACTTGATCTCTAATTTAGAAATAATGGGCTTTTATTTTTTGGTCAAAGAGCTTCTTCACCATACTTTGATGTGCATCAATTCAATCCACCACCATAGTTTGCTAAGCACATGATCCTCTTATCAATGGAGCTTTCATATGTTTGATCTTCGATTGCCTTTGCCAATTTTAGTGCTGGAAATTCCAAGGTGATTGGTATCTCTGCATTGAGACCATACAAAATTTGGAATGGTGACATACCTATCACCCTTTTGAGTGTAATTCTATCTTCCCATAAAGTATCAACCAATGCTTTATGCCAGGTTCATTGGTTGTCATCCACCAGCTTCCTAATGATGGTCACCAGGTTCTTGTTGCTCAATTTTGCTTGGCCATTCCCTTGTGGGAAATAATCAAAAGAGTGGGAGAGGGTAATCCCATAGTAAAAATAGAACTAAGTGATCTCATGAGAAGAGAAACTGGTTGCATTGTCTATCACAATCTTTGTTGAGACCCCAAGCTTGGAAATGATGTTTTCCTTGAGGAAATCACATACCACTTCTAAAGTAGCATGCTTGGTTGGAATTACTTCCACCCATTTGGTGAAGTAATCTATGGCTATGAGGACATAATCATGTCTAGCACTTGAAGATGGGTTTATAGCACCAATAAAATTGATTCCCCATTACTGAAATGACTCTTCTATTACCACTGGCTTGAGAAGCAGAGCAACTAAATTAGGTCTTCCAACAAACTGTTGGCATACTTCACATCTTTGTACCCATTTGTATGTATCTTAAAATAGAGTAGGCTAGTAATACTTGGCTCATATAATCTTATGGGTAATTACAGGTGCATAAAAATGTCCTTCACAAGCTAGATAATGGAAGGACTTCAAAAGTTGGTTCTGCTACTCTTTATCCACACAGTGAAGGAACACTCCATCAAGGTTCCTCTTATACAAGTCATCCCATAGGAAAAAATTAGCAGCTTTCAATTTAACAGTCCTCCTTTCTTTACGAGGCAGGTGAGTAGGACACTCACCATAGGTAAGGAAATGAGCAATGTTTGAATACCACTCATTTGTGGTGGAGAAAAA
The DNA here is from genome assembly GCA_037957365.1 of Torreya grandis. Lineage (NCBI taxonomy): Eukaryota > Viridiplantae > Streptophyta > Pinopsida > Cupressales > Taxaceae > Torreya > Torreya grandis. The sequence goes on from JARHVA010003248.1 coordinate 122,338, forward strand.
AAAGACTATTGGCATGTCTTTCACTTCTGTTTCTTCATGCCCTACTTCTTCAAGTCTATTGTCAGCAATCAATTGGTAGAGGCCCCTTCTTCGTACAAGATTTGTTGGTTTGATAATGATATCAAACTCCTAGATTTTAGCAATCCAATTTCCCCTTTTGGTTCCAAAATCTTGTTGAGTTAATATAGATTTAACTATGGTATCAGGAACTAGGGCAGTAACATGTGAATTTAGGATGTAAAAGTGGAAGTACTTTACTTCCTTTACCACCGCATAAGCATGCTTCTCCATGTTTGAATACTTCAATTCATGAGCTTTGAGAGGACAAGTCATGAAGGATATGGGAGATCCCACACCTTTTTTATTCTGTTGAACTAGAATGGTTGAAAGCCTATGCTTAGAAGCATAACTGTATATGGTGAAATCCTTGGTATAATTTGGACAAACCAAAATTGGGGCGTGGGTAATAGCTATCTTGATGTCTCAGAATGCCAATTTGCCTTCTTTAGTCTAGCTGAAGGTGGCCTTTCCCTTCAACATGTTCATAATATGGTGAGTCTTTTCAGCAAACTCGGGGATGAACCTTTGTAAAAAATTCACCTTTCCAAAGAAAGAGTGAACTATAATCTTACTTGTGTGTAGTTTAAGTTCTTGGATGAATTTGACTCTTTCTGAGTCAATCTTTATGCCTTTTCAAGATACAATGTGTCCAAGAAGTTTCCCTTTTATAAACCAAAAATTGACTTCTTGGGATTTAGAGAAATGCCATTCTGGTGACATCATTCCAGCACTTGTTGCGAATGGCACACATGATCAAGAGGATGCTTGGAAAAGACTGTTAATCATCAAGGTATACCACAATAAACTTACCTATTTTATCTTTGAAAGCAAGTTCCATTGCTCTCTAGAAGGTGATGCTAGTATTTATTAGGCCAAATGGCATTCTTCAATATGCAAAGGTACCCCAAGGTGTGGTGAAGGTAGTCTTATGCTGGTCTGCTTCACCAACTTCAACTTAATTGTATCATGAGAAGCTGTCTAGTATTGATAACATCTCTGAATTAATCACCATCTGAAGAACTTGGTCCATGATAGGTAGGGGGTAATTATCCTTTAAGGAGGATTGATTCAAGTTTCTAAAATCCATGCAAAGGTAAATTTCACCATTCTTCTTCCTTATAGGGACTATGTTTGCAATCCATGTGGAATGATGGATTGGAAAAATTATCTTAGCATTCAAAATTTTCTATATTTTAGATAGAATAGTACCTGATATATTTAGATTGTACTACCTAGATTTTTTTTTGTAAGGGACCGAATCACTTTTGAGAGAAATTTCATGGCAAATTTCTTCAGGCCTGAGTGACTTTAGATGATCATGGGAGTATGCCAAAACATCTATGTACTGGTGGAGTAGAGCAGTGAACTTGAACTTCTCTTCCTGAGTGCAACACTTCCCAATGTTCACCATCTTGGGATTTTCTTTGGTACCCAAATTTATCTAATCAAACTCCTGAGAGGATCTTTAATCTATTTGTTGCTATTTGATGAACCTATTGTGCTTTTCAAACAACTTCTCAAGGGAAACTAATCCTTTAGGAATTTTATTTCCTTTAAGTTGTAGGAATTCTTCACCTGTGTCTAAATTTGTTTCAAGGGCTAGTTCAGTACCTTCGAAGTGGAGCTATTTGAAGCTACCTATTTGTTCCAAGAAAGCAATGATTTGGTTGTCACCATTGAACACTTGCCAATGATTGGCATTGTCAGGCACACTTGATCGAAAGACCAGTTCTATAGTTTACTTGTCTCCTTTAAAATCTAGGTGAGGAACCAATAGAGTTGCAGAAATGGCTAATGCATCAGCTCAATCATTGAATTCCCTAGGGACTATAGAGATACTAAAAGCATCAAATATTTCAATATGATCCCAAACCAAATTGTGGTAGTGGCACAATCTCTCATTTTTGGTTTGGTATAGGTTCCTCACCTAACAAACCACTAGCTTAGCATCTCCTTTGGCATGAAGGAATTTGATGCCTCTATCTTGAGTAGCTTTCAATCCAAGCAGTAGAGATTTGTACTTAGTAGTGTTGTTGGTGTTTCTAAACTACAAATTTTATGAAGGAAAAATATCTCCTTGAAGAGATATCAACACAATCCTAGCTCCTGAACCGGTAGAGGAATAGCTGCCATCAAATTTTAGTATCCATACATTATTAGTAACTATTTCTACCTTAGATTCTTCTATTGTTTTTTCTAATCCAATTTTTAGATTGTCATTTTTAAAAGTTTCATCAGTCACCACATGAACCTCCTCTATGGATAAGAAGTAATTACCCATCCTTGAAGACTCAAATAGAATTTGAGCTTTAGGCGCTGATGTTTAAGTGACCACATATTTTGCTTCCGTCTTAGGGAGAAATCTCTACATAACACCTTTGAATGGGATCCTTGCCTCAAATAGGTCCATACTTAATTCACCACCAACATCCTTGCAAAAATTTCACCCAAGAAGGATGTCATATGAGGCTAGGACATCAGCCACCAGGACTGTCATCTTGATCCTCTTGTCTGGGAATGCTGCAAATGCAAATTGGGTGTCCTTGATTTGTCCCAATAGTGGCACTTATTTTTTCTCCATAGAGAAACATCTCCCAAATGTCTTGGTCAGTGTGATACCAAGGGATTCTACTACTTTTGCAAGCATGACATTTTTAGATGCACCTGAGTCTATGATACAATTGTTCAGCTGATTTCTATTTATTAGTAGGGAGACATAAAATGGTTCAGTCTTCCTAGGAGTAGCAGGAAGAGTAATGACAAGATTGTTTGGGGTGGAAATGTTCCTTGGGGGATCATGAGTTACCTTTCTAACCTCTTATCCTATAGGGGTGGTTTGGTTCTTCACATATTGAACCAACTTATCCAACTGCTCAGGGTTGGAATGTAGAAATTCAAATTCAGACATTTGAATTTTAGTTTTTTTGACATGGTCAACTTTGTCAAACATTTGAAATGAATTAGGAACAAGGAAAGGTAGTTCATCCTTTTGGTTTTTAGGGGGGGAGGACTGATCTATGAAATTGAAGTTGAAGGTGAAGGCATACTTGAAGTACTTACTTTTTTATTACTCATTGGGTCCTTTGGCTAGAAAGGTAGAGAAGTTCCTCATTTTGCAATTGAAATTACAGGTTGATCTCGCTCCTCTATTTTTACTTTATCATCTTGCTGGGCTGATTGATTCTTAGATCGAGTAAACACAACGTATGATCCCTCAACTTCTTTACCTTCACTTCTGGGTTCATCCTGGTAATTTAGGAAACCAATGTTGGAGTCACCAGCTAATTCATCTTCTCCCTCTATGAAGAGATTAGCTTCATCTTCTGGGTTCAACTTATGCTGGAAGGAGAAATCTGATTCTACTTCAAGATATCCAACTGTTGAATTGGCTAGAGGTGCTTCAATGGCTAATTTTCCTTGAGGGGGAGGAAGATGATTTGCCTACTCTTGATTCTTGGCAACATGGCCTTGGTATGACTGATTGGGGAATGTCCTCCTTGGTATATCTCTGTACGAAGGGGCAGATGACATCCCTTGCACCATTTGCTTTTTGAGAGCTAACAACTCATTTTCTAGCTTTTGCACCATTGGATCAGTGGTGCCTGTAGATGGATATTCAGAAGATGAAGAAGATTTACCTCTGTTAAGATCTCTCCTTATCTTTCCTACCAAAATAAGGTCATCTTCCACCTCAGTGGCCAAATCCTGAGTAACAACAAGGTCTATGTGGCCAGCCTATCTCAACAAGAATCTCACTTCAGGCAGTTGAGGATTCATGAAAAAGCATTTAAGGTTCTCAGGTGTTGGCTGAGCAATTGTAGGAATCCTATTCCTCGCTTGTCAAATTTGGAAATGAAGTCCCTCATAGGTTCATGAGGTTCTTTCTTCATTTATGTGAGCTAGGCTAGTAGGGCATGTGAATCTTCTATAGGCTTAAACCTAGCTTCAAACTTGGTTTTAAGAGTGTTTCAGTCAGTCACAGTCTAGGCCTGTAGATGATAGAACCAGTCTATAGTAGCACCTTGCAATGTTTCCACAAATGACTTAAATCTATGTCCTCATACTCCATTCCTATCACCCTACAGGCTATGCTGAAAGCTACAATGTGTTCATCAAGATGAACTCTCCCATTACCAAATAATTTGGGGAAATTCTTCCTTGAATTGTGTGGTAGCTCATGTAGAGGTGGAATTAAATTGAGTGGGCCAAAAGAGTTACCCTAGGGGTCTTGAGTTGCCATGATTTGATTATGGAAAGTGGGGATAACAAATCTAAGTGGAGTATGTATAGGAAAATCTATAATAATAGTATTAAAAGAAGCTCTGCCTTGTAGTGGTGACCTGGTATTGGTAGGAGGAAGACTCCTAGTTTGTTGAACTTGAAGTTGTGGAGAAAACAAATCAAAATTGCCCTGCTGCACCAACTAAAAAATAGGGTCAACAATACCTTGCGCTCTCTAGCTTCTTGTATAGCATGGAGTTTGCAAATCTTAGAATAAAAATGGAAAAGAATTGGCCCTGCTTCAGCTTGAATCTTGAGGCTTCAAACTGCGTGCTCTTTCTCAGTAGAGTCACCAAAAAACTATTGGGTGAATATTTTGTCACCAACTAATTGATGAGCAAAATATATGATTTCAATGATAGCATAAGGAGATTAGTCAACCAAATGTGTAGGTTTACCACATTAGAAGGGGAAAAATCTCTCCTCTCATCAAGGGGAGGTTCCCTATAAAATATAAGGAGTTATATACTATATATATATGCAAAAAATAACACTCAGGGGTAGGACAACACCATCTATCTCTCTTTTTTCAGAGATGACATTCACAAACAAAGGAGAAATCTAGGTGAAAACACTGAAGATACTTCTCTTCTTTCAGAAGCAGTCTTACAATAAATAGTAGGAGTTTTGATAAGCAACAAGTAATTGGTAACAGGGGGCGTAGTAACCAGTAGAAAAAGGTGTAGCACAAAGTCTCCACCTCGACTGCCCAAGAGTGAAATACAAAGAATAATGGGGGCACAAAGTTGTCCCAAGATCCTTTACATAGAAACAAATAGAAAACACACTAAAGATAATGGTGGTAGCACAAAGTCTCTCCACAGTTGGCTTTAGGACACCTTCTTGATTACTTTCACTAGTTCTGCTTATTTCATCAAAATGGACAAGAATGCATTCAAGAAATAGACATAAGAAAAATATCCTAAATGACACAAGCTATTATAGCACAAAGTCTAGAAATAACCTACTTTCTCATTCATATAAAGAAATATGATCAACATTCTGAGCTTAAAGTCTCAATAATCGCCTTTCAATTTTGGTAGAGTTTTGCTTCTATAACCCCTAAAGATCTCTTGCGATAAAATAGGAGATTACAATATATAGTAGCCAAGAAAGGCTTGGTGCTTTGTTTCATGGAATGACCCATACTACATTCAATGCCTTGAATGCATTTTCAATTTTGTCAAGGGGCCATGCTGGAATAGGGCATTGGGCTTAACTATGGCATGTCAATTCATCTCAAATATCTTCTCCTCAGTATGGGTTGTCTGGTCTTTCTCCAAATATGTACATGGTTGTCCCCTCACTTTTATTCTAAGGGATAAAAATAGGTTACACCTTTTAAAGCTTGCTAGCTCAGATGTCTACTTGGTTGACTGTTCCACCTACTAGAAATAACTCCTACACAAATATTTCTAGTCTTTCTCTCTTTCTTGTTGTAATTTGAGCTCTCAAGCTATCTTTTCCCTTTCTACTGGCTCTTTTGGCTCCCTCTTCAATTGGTCGCTGAGTTTGTTTTCAAGTTTCCCACCACATTTGAAAATCAACAGATATTTCATTACCCTAATTTTGACATCCATAAGGATGCCATTGGTTCATGGGTTCAACAGTTTAGGTGGCCTTCTCAGCTCCTTGGTTCTGTTGCTTCTCTAGTTCATTCATTTCTTTGGTTCATTCACTTTCCTAGTTCATTCACTTTCTTGGTTCATTCGCTTTCCTTTGCTCAGAGCTTTTCTAGTTCCTTCACTTTCTTTTGCTCAGAGCTTTCATTAAACCATTGAACCCGTTGAACCTTTGAACCATTATGGTTCAAGGTTCAACGGTTCATCCTCTTTCTTAGAAGCCTTTGTTTTCTCTAAGTCTTTCAAAGCTTTGGAATTCCTTTAGCTTTATATCTTTGGAACTCCTCGAAGGGAAGGTGTCCCTTCGCGCCTTGAGAAAGGTCCATTTCCTGGTCACTAAGAGCCCCCCACAAGGCTACCTACCCTTCAGGGTCCTTTGGGTCGCCTTCTTCTTCAAATCCTTTGGACAATTTATCTAAAGGATTTCTTTCCTTTGCCTTAGCCACTTTCTATCAGGCCTTTGATCATTCTTTCAGACAAAATATCTAAAGGAATTCCTTTAGACATTTTGTTCGAAGGATTTCCCTTGTAAAATTAGTTGTGGAAAATCTTTCCAAAGGATATCTTTTTGTTCCCTTTAGTTCACTGCCCTCCGCAAGGGCACTTTCCCTTTGGGATTTAGGAGACTCCTTTAAACCATTCGATTAAACCAACTGATTGAATCGACTATGGTTTAATGGTTCAATGGTTCAATGTTGTGTTCTACTCATTCAATTGACCGCTTGAACTAATTACTTTGAACCAATCTCGTTGAACCTTTGAAATTTGAACTCTTTTGGTTCAAGGTTCAATGATTCAATGGTTCAATCCTTTGTTTAAAGCTTTTTGATGGACCTTTTGGTTGAACCTCAGTGTTGAACCAACCTTGAAATTTCCTAAGTGTTGGGAACTTGTTTCTTTCCTACAGAGTCCGTAAAAACAAGCCTATAGAGTCCATAGAAACAACTTGTGGAGTCCATAGAAACAAGCTTGTGGAGTCCTTATAAATCAGCCTATAGATGTTTCTTTCCTATAGAGTCCATAGAAACAAGCTTGCAAAGTCCATAGAAACAAGCCTACAAAGTCTGTAGAAATCAGCCTGCAGAGTCCGTTAGCTGAAAAAGCTTGAATAATGGAGAATTTGAATACTCAAAACAATTTTTTGAGAAGGTAAAAGAAATTTTTTGGCCTACAGGACCAAAATAGTTCATATGTTGTCCCAAAAATGAGTGACAAATTTTGGGAACAACAATGTCCAAAACTACCATTTGTTGTAACATGCCAACCAAGTCAACACAACCATCTATTATCAGTTGTGTGATGCCTACACCCATACCACTATTGATTATAGGGTGATTGAAGAGATGCACAAGAACATGGAAAGGGACACATAATAGGCTACCACCACCATCATAGGGTAGGTAAACCAAGGTAACGATGGTTTTGGTGAATACAATATAGACTTTAGGATGTAATGAGGTGTTAGAGGGAGAGGTGGAGGATGTGGTGGTGGAAGGTTCCCACCATGATCATGTTATAAGTATGGATTAATAGAGCATTGTCAACATGACTGCCCTATACATCCCATGTGTGGGTATTGTCTAGGGCCCTATAAGGTTTAAGAATGCCCTAACCTATAAAAAAATTTAACCTAAGGTAGGCTTGACAATGATAAGGGCACAAGAATGATTAGGTGTGAGCAAAAAATGGAAAAATGGACCTTGAAGGTACAACCTATGTGTATAGAAATAGTCAAGGTATAGGCAACTACATGAAGTGGATTCACCACTCAACCTCTAGTTACGCTAGTACCTGAGTTACACCTAGAGTATGGGGATTGATATTCACTAGGAATGGGAGGAACAATAATTCAGGAAAATATATGCAATGTAAAAAATTCATTTATTTTTGTACATAGTAAGCTTTAAAAAGCTTACAGAGAAGAAGTTGGTTAGATAAAACCAACTCATAGGTATAAAAAAATTGAATAATAAATATTAAACTAAAACTAAATAAAAATAAACTAAAACAACTTTGGATCATGAAAATAATCCAACAAACTCCCACTTGATCCAAAGGGGTGATGAAAGAACTGGAGTAATGACTCTAAAATCATCAAAGGAAACCTGAATTCAACTAAAAGTGGTGTACTTTACCTCCTTATACTAATAAAAAACTAATACCACTCCATACATAATCCCACCCTACAAGTTGTGGCATAAAAGGCTGATGAACACAATCCAAGTCTAGTCATCCCCTATGATCATCATATTGTACTATAGTAAAACCCAATCAAAGCCTATCCAACATCATATATCCACATAAGGTACCAAACATGAACCCATCCAAGTGAAAAACTCATACTGTGTATGGTACATTTCCATAATCTCCAACAAATGCTGATGACCTTTACTCAATACTGAAGGTGCTAACAACCCCTATCAACTTGTACTATCATTGATGACTGATCAAAGACCAACAAATACAATATTTTCTCCCCTATTAGGTGAGAGATGAAAAGCTATAAATCAAGAGAATCAAAATTAAACAAACATTGTCTAATCCATGTCATGAATATCAGATATAGAAAGCCAAAAATGAAATTGAAATCAAGAACACAAGCCAAAATTACTATTCAAGCATGAACCCAAAATCTAAGTGAATAGCTAACTAGAGAAGGGAATAGTCCTCCAACCTCCATGGATCCTCCAACCTCTAGTCACTGATCACTCAAAATATGTTGTTAGGGCCATCAAGACCATAGACCTTAGCCATGAGGTAAATCTTCTAATTAGATGAAGTGTTAGAATATATTGAATAATTAGAGTAATCAAAAGATCTATCACTAGAATGATCGACATAATTTAAAGTTTCTAATGTATGTATATATAGAAACTAGTTTACCAAAATTTTACTCCATCTTTTTGTTTTGGTGGAACATTACCACTAGTATTATGGACCCCATGATTCTAATAATGTGCAGGCCATCACCATACAAATCTATGTTGGTGTTTGAATATAATTAATTTCTCCAAAAAATTAGGCCGAGCAATTTCCTAGATGATGTCTCCTTTTATCAAGACTGTAAGCAATGGCCAAAGCTGTCATATCATTGATAATTATCAAGTCATTGAGCCCCAAGATAATTTTTCACATGATGAAATAATTAGGAACATTTATGATAGTGTCCTTTATCACTTCCCCAAATATGCTTCAATGATTTCCTCTTGAACTCATCGAATGTATTTATTATGCATTTTTTTTTATGGAGCCCATGGTGAGCTTAGGGATTTGAAAGGACTATTTATCATGTACATGTCTGGTCAAAACAAAGACTACTTTATTTTAGTGTTATTTTATCACAATATTTGATTTTAGTGCCACTTCGATTCACAAAGACTAGTAAATACAACCATTGAACTTCTTCAGCTCGTAATGCTAAAGGTTAATGTAGAGTAGTGTATGGTTTTAATGTCATTTGTGTATATGCTCATTCTTCCATGTAATTTTGATCATTTTTATAAATGTGTTACATTTTTAGTCTTCTTCCTTTGAATGTGGCTTTGATACCACTGATATGCACCAAGAATGGGAGGAACAATAATTCAAGAAAATATATGCAATGTAAAAACTTCATTTATTTTTGTACATAGTAAGTTTTTAAATTCTTATGCAGAATAATTTGGTTAGATAAAACCAACTCACATGTATAACCAACCTGAATAACAAATATTAAACCAAAACTAAATAAAAATAGACTAAGATAACTTTGGATCATGAAAATAATCCAATAGGGATAAAGGTTGCAATGAGTGCATAATGCAACCTAACTCCAAAGATACATTGTACCCAAACCCAATGCACTAGAAAGATGTATTATAGTAGGCTATGATTGTAATATAAAACCTACAAGGGGAGTTCCAATTAACATGAGACCTATAAGCATAGGCTACCTCCTCCCAAAAGAAGTAGAATAGCTAGGAAGCTAAAGTACATGAATTAACTAAGATATTATGCCTCTTATAGATAAAAGGAATGTTTCCCATATTGAAGAACTTGCTCTTAGAGAATGTAGGTCCAAATTTATTTGAGGTCACAACACCATGTATGGACAAGGCATGATAAGTTTGACATACACAAAATGTTGAATATGACCAAGAACTCCTAATGGATGTCATGATTGATGGATGGTCTATATGTGAGGTTCTTTTAGACATAAGCACCAAGCTCAACATCTTGACCAATAATTCTTGTGATAAAATGGGTATGCCAACCTTGAGACCCTCTCCTAATATACTGTTCATGGCCAATAATTCCCAAGTGTAGCCTATTGGAATTTTGAAAAGCACAGTTGTAGATATCATGGGTACCAAATTTTGTGTTGACTTTGAAGTGATAGAGTTGGTAGAGCAAGACAAATACTTCATTCTTCTAGAAAGGCCATGGTACTATGAAAATAATGTATATATGTGCTTAAAAAGGTGCTACATGACATTTTATAATGGAAAGGAGAGGGTAGTTATACCTCTCTCACATGATCAAGGACCCCCCTATGTTGAGAGCATAGACATCGAGGATGAGATCAACCATATATATAACATCACATTACAAGGCACTAAAACTCTCAATTCGATTGATTAGGGAATCCTCTCTTGGGAAGATGGAAAATAAACCTCATACACCACCAATATTTCTTGTAATTTATGAGTTGAGTAATCATAAGATACCACTGGTTGAAGGTGCTACTTGGTACATGCAAAGGTGCCAAAACTAGTAAATATATACTGTGTATATATTTTCACGCTTCTAAAATATGGGTCCCTTAACAAAAAGGGAAATAGAGTTTTTCACCTTAGTAAGGGAAAACTTACAATGCTCCCAAGATATGAATAGATTAACTAGTGGAAGACTATGTCCATAACCTTGAGTCATGCATCCCAAAAGAGGTGGATAAAATTAGCACATTAGTGCACACATTAAAGAGCACTACTACTCATTGGTGGGTACTAAAAAAGCCTAGCTTGCCAACTTGGTAGGATGTAAAGGCAAATATTTTCACCAGGTTTAGAAAAATTAATAAGGATGTATACATTTCAGCCTACTCTAGTGACTCTGACCCCATCACACATGCATGTCTTTACAAAGAAACATGGAATAGTTGTGATGAAAAAACCTCAATAAATCTATGGGTGCACATCTTCTATAAAAATTTAAAAACTTGGGTGAGAGCATGGTACATAGTCAATGATATGAACTATAAAATAACCAACTAGGATGCCCTTAAGGAGAAATTTGTTCATACCTTCTCCTTTTCTTTGCAAAAAATTGAATTGATTAAACCATTATAGGCATTTTGAAGGTCAGTGTTTGAGGACACTTTTATAATGGAAGAGTGCCTACAGAACATGTTTGATGAAAAAGGGTTCGCACTCCCAACCTTATTTTAAGAGGAAACTCTCAATAATGACTCTAGTGATGAAGATAATGACATATGAAAGGCACAAAAATGGAAGAATTTGATAGGGAAAAGGAAGTTAGTGCACCAAGGGGAGGATAGAAACCTAGAAGAAGAAGACCATGCCCATCTTTGGGTAGAAAAACCAAGGGAAGTAGACAATTCAAGGATTCACACTAATAGAATAATGAACCCTACCAATCACCATTAATGACTACCAAGGTAGATATTATTTTAGAGGGGGAACCTAAAATTACCACTCTGGGTGCCTATTGCTCTGTCACAATGTTGACATGTATTGGTTATCTTCTGAAGGAATTCCAAAACTTATTCCCATGAAACTACAAGGATATGAAAGGCACACACCTATCCTTTAGGAAGATGAGTATTAAACTAGTATATAGTGCAAGACCCATCAAGAAGCATCCTTATAGGATGAACCCAAATATTCAACCAAGGTCAAGATGGAGATTGATGGCATGCTAGCCATATGTGTCATCTACCCCATGAAAGAGTCTAAATGGGTTAGCCCTATGGTCATCAACATCAAAAATGATGGGTGCATCTAAATATGTGTTGAATATAGATTGTTGAATGCCACCTACATGATCAACCCCTTTCCAACTTAATTCACTAAAAAAGTATTAGATGGCATCACAGGTTGTGAGATATACACATTAATTGATGTAATTTTAGGATACCATCAAGTTTAGATCAAGGAGGAAGATAGGATCATAACCACATTTATAACTAAATGGGGTTGTTTCACATATAACATGATGTCATTTGGGCTAAAGAATAAACCAATCATGTTTTTGCGAGCAGTGATCATTGCATTCAAATACTTTATTCACAAGTTCCTCTAAGTATACTTAGATGATCAGACAATATATGGGTTAGTGAAGGATCATAATGATAATTTGTGCCTAATGTTTGAAAGGTGCAAGCAATTTCAATTTTTTTTAAACCTCAAGAAGTGTATTTTTATAATGCTATTTGGCACTTTTCTTGGGCACATCATCTATAAGGATTGTCTGCTCGTTAATCCAAACAAAATTGCAATCAACATTTAGCTTCAAAAACCATCAATGCATAAGGATGTTCATGCCTTTAATGTAAATTATGGTTACTATAGGAAGTTTATGATAAATTATGCTAGGATTATGGCACCCCTAGAAGAACTCTTACAAAAGGATGGACCATTCTATTGGGGCACAACACAAGAAGATGCCTTTGAAACCTTGAAGCTCAAACTTGAAAGTGTGTTAATATTGTAATTTATCAACTAAATTAATCCATTTCATATCCACATTGAGGCCTATGGTACCCTAACTAGCACCATTTTCATGCAACTTGATGAAGGAAAAATGGATCATCCTATTTCTTTCATATTTAGGAAACTAACCAAGGTAGAACAAAACTACACCATAAATGAGTGCAAGGTAATTTACATGGTCTATACCTTAAATAAGTTCAAATAATACTTATTAGTAACCCCCTTTATTTTATTCACTAATCATGAGGCACTTAAGTACCTAATGAACAAGCCCATCTTACATGGGTGCATTTGCCAATGGATTGTTTTATTTCAAGAGTTCTAATTCTCTATTGTAGTGAAGCCTAGAAAATAGAACTCAGGCCCAAACCATCTATCCCACATCAACTCTAGAAATTCACCAACACCAATTGAAGATGATATGCTTGATTTATAACTTTATAGGATCTAATGCATCCTATAAGCCTTAGCAAAAATTACCACATTTTTGACCTATGGATCTATGCCTCAGACCATGACCACTAAAGATAAGAAGAAACTCATAGTTCGTGTTGCCCCTTTTAAACTCATTGGTGGGAAATTTTACAAATTAATCCATGACAAAATCATGCATTACTATTTCCTAGAGCATGAGTGAGACTCAATACTGAAAGAGGCATATGAGGGGATTGATGGAAGCCATTGTGTTAGAGATGATAAATTGTGTAAGGTCCTATAATTAGGATTATGGTGGCTAACTTTATTTCATGATGCAAAAAAATATGCCAAAGATGTGATGTCTACTAGTGCACTACAAAACCAAACCATCGAGATGAAATGCCTATCATCCCCACTCTTTCCTAGGTACCATTTGAAAAATGGGCCATTGATTTTATTGGGCCTATTGCTCCCACTCTTAGGTGCAAAGGTACATGGTATATTCTAGTGGCCATAGATTACTTCACCAAGTGGGTCAAGCAGTGCCAACCAAAAATTATACAATCATCACAACAACATGATTCATTTGGGAGAATATTATCAATTGATATGGATGTCCATTTAGCTTGACTAGCGATCGTGAACACACTTCATCAATAAAATAATTCAGATCTTATTGTTTGAATGTATAATGGCACACCATAAAATAACACCCTACTATTCCCAAGCTAATGGCATTGTAGATACATTCAATAAAATATTAGGGATGTGCCTCAAAAAATATGTGACATTGGTCATAAGGATTGGGATTACTATGTGCCAATGATATTATGGGCCTATCACACAACATATAAGCACTTGAACAAAGTTACACCATCCTAGCCTATGTTTGGTAGAAAATTTGGTTTACCTATAGAATTCCTAGTGCCCTCATTATGCATCATGTATATTGGTTGGTTAGATGACTAGGAGTCTTTAAGCACATGCTTGGAAGATTTGAAATGGCTGGATGAGACATGCACCCATGCATGATGGAGCCAGTAGATATAAAAGGCATGCCAAAATATATGACATGATAATCACATCAAGCACAAGGTATTTATAGAAGATGCACTAGTCTTGCTATATGAATCTAAGTACCTCATGCACCCATGCAAGTTACAAATTAGGTGGATGGGACCTTATGTCATCCATAATATATTAGAGACTAGTGCATGTTGATGGGTAAAATACTCCCTAGGCATTTTAATGGTAACAAATTTAATCTATACTATCCTTAAGATGGAACTTGCACCATCTGAAATCAACTTTTCAATCACAAGTCAATTTTTTAGTCTTGATCATAATAAAATTGATGCAAGACAAACCTTTTTTATGTTTGTTTTTGTTTTGAGAATAAGTATGGCACTTTTAGCTTGTAGGAGAAATATTCTAGTACTTACATGTATAAAATCAATTAGGTGAGTCGATCACAGTCACTTTTTAAGTGCCTGAGGCTAGACACCTAATTTTTTGGGTGTATGTGAAGTTTTCTAGGTTTAAAAAATTATAAGTATGAATTGATGAGGAAAGATGCACAAGGTGTTCATGTGATTGAGATCAAGAGGAGATAATGAGGCACTAGAGGACATACACAAGGATTCATATGGGGTAGGGAAGGCCAAAGCAAGAAACATGAAAGCATAGAAAAATCAACTAAGAGAGGCATACTTGAAAAGAATCACAATACTAAGAAGATATGGAATTGAGGAGGATGAATCACATGCATGTGAAGTACTATGCCCAGGTTACCATAAGAATGGTGAATGTCACACCAAGTTGAATAAAGTATAAGAGAATGATCATCATGATAGCTGGCACTCACCCAATGGTTGGTGATAAGTGACTATTTGAATTACCTATCACTTTATCAAATAAACCATTAGAAAAGTTAATACTACGATGGTAGAAGAATAAATATCCATAATAAATGAGTAATTGATGATAGATTTTAACAAATTTTATGGGTTTAATATATTTTTAGAACCTAAATGCAACCAACCACTAATGCGGTAGCTAAAAATAGTGTATAAAAGAGTGGATGATAGACTTCAAAAGGTTACCAACATTTGGAAGAGTTCAAAATAGAGCAAAGATCTAAAGCCATTAAAACCAAAGGATGCTACTAGAAAGAACCAGTCATCCACAACCCACCTAAGTGAGATTGAAAGAACACAAACAAGAATACATTCTACCTTGAGTTGAAAAGGAGGTGAGTGGAGAGAATTTGGTATAAAAATAGGGGAGCAAGAATTTAGCAGAATGATTAGGATGCTATTAATGGGGTAGGAAGATTGATAGCCAAATGCATAGTCATATTTCTTGGGATTACAAATTAGTTCCAAGTAAAATTTTAGGCTTTGATAAAATCAAGTAGCCATGTTTCAATAGTAACAAGTTTAGGATGGGCAAGAATTAGCTAAGCACATGTCTGCCATAGGTATAAAAGCATGTAAAGAAAGCATGGGTAGTGAGAAAATCAACTATAATGAAAATGGAGGTGTAGATGGTGGAAGGTATGAACATCACATAAATAGACCTAGAAGCAAGTATAAATCTCACCTATAGAGAAATGGAATACCCCCTATAGGTCATGGTGGGGGAGAAGTTTGTGTCCTTTGTGCATATGTGCAAACTTAAGGACTATAACCATATGATTTGTAGTAAACTTCAAGAATTGAAAAAATATTGGATGGTAGACATTGGGAAGAAGACCAAGGTAGGTACCATTCTCTTAAATGTTTCCATTCAAAACAAATTGTAAACTATGAGTGCCACACAACTAGTTGAGCTACTGAGCTTTATCAAGCCAGAAGACTTGGTGATTTCCTCCTCTCATGAGTATATGGTGATTGGTTTTACTTTTCTAGATGGTGTATGAGGATCTTGGTGAGCCTTATTAGCAAAATCATGGGGATACCTAGTGCAAGAGCAGACCTATACAAGATGATGGAGGATGAGGTAGAGGTAGAAAGGGTCATAAAACTCCTAGGCTACTATAAGTTAGGGTTTTCATTCCCCATCAAGGACATCTAAAACCCTACATAAGGGTAGTGATGCACCTTTTTAGCACCAAATTTTTCCCTGGTAGTTGGTGGTCTAATATTAGTAATAACTTCTTATGTATTTCCCACCACATGGTACAAGGAGTGAGATTCAAAATGTCTAAATTTATTATAGAAGAGATAGTCAATAATACACAATAATGTCATCAAGTTCATGAGACCTTTTAATGTGGGTACATGATGATATTTATAGTAATAAAGGAGTTAGGTGTGCCAGATGATGATGATGACCACCTATGGGTGTTCCCACCCAACCACAAGTCCCCTATGATGAAGTAACAAGACTTTATTTTCCAACCTAGATTCTTGTAAAAGTATAATACTAGGGTAAAAGGGCAGGTTAAGAGGTACATTAAAGCCTTTAGGAAGGATTGACACATTGCTTAAGAGCTTCCCCAACAACTGGTGAGAATGAAAACCTTAGCCATGATGTAACACTTCTGTGTGGTGTGCCTAACACTCATATATGGGAACCTGTCTGGGTGTTTCTAGTTGCCTTATGCATTCTTAGCCAAGTACTTCATGGTGGTACTAAGGAGAATCCCCAACATGTAACATCTTGAGATCCTAGTCAAGACTATGGATCATGATAGAAGTATGATGAGGCACTAGTTTGTGTGCCCTAAATTAAAGGCCAATAAATATGAGGAATATGACAATGATAGGATGGACATCCATCCCTCTAGAGGGTAATAATAAAAGGGAGGATCTTTAACCTTTATTATGAGATGAAGTCATGTAATAAGGTTGGAGATCTTGGAAAAGATGATGATCTCCCCTCCTAGTCAGAGATGAAGGGAAGACTACGTCGAAGTTGCAAGAGAAGACACTCCAAAGGAAATGGGATGAGAAGATAGAAGAGATCATGAAACATATTCAATTAAATATTTCCTTGAAGAACCAATTGCATGGCCTACTCCAAAGAAGTGCATGACCTTCATGCAAGAGAGTGCTTCTTCTAGTAAGAAGCCAAATAGAAAGACCAAGGGACCTATAGTGTTCCCTACTATAAATATTATATATACGGAGAGAAAGGTGACCCTCATGCCCATAATAGAGGAGGAAACTGAAGAAGATAAGGTAGGGACCTATATCCTATAGATAAGGGAAGGATAAGAGGAGATCAACACCAAGAATGTGCAGGAAGCCTTGAAAAGTGGTGTGACCATTGCACTTCAAGTAAAAAAAGAAATGGTTATCCTCACACTAATTCCACATCATTAATAAACCCTATAAGAAAACCAATGTTAATATCTAGCAAGGAGGCCTCCCCACTACCTCCTCAAATATTCGAGGAGAAAAGAGTGGCTTGGAAGAAGATGGGATTGAGTGAGGAGGATATCAACAAGGCTTTGGCACTTGAAGAAAAGTGGAGGCTTGAGTAAGAGAATAGAAAGGCCAAATTAGAAAAAAGGTCCCTGAAGACTCCCATAAGAACATGACCAATAGTTGAAGTGGTCAGGCAAGCACTAAGTGATCCCACTAGGAAAACAAAATAATATATGTAAGAGCCATGCCCAACTAGTGAAGGGGTGTTTGGACAAAAGGAAGGTGATACTAGTACCTTAAAATAATAAACATAAATGGTATAAGAGAATTTAGGGGAAGTAACCCCCAAGGATCAAATAAGTGAGTCATTGAAGGAGATAGCTCAAGAGAGTGATGGTGCCAGTGAAGAGGAGAAAGTATAGATAGAAAATGCCATCATCAAAAAGGATGATAAGGAGATAAATATAAGGGAGATGACACAAAATAATTAGGTGGATGAAGATCTCTACATGTATGAAACTATGCTCCCCAATCTACCATGACTAGGATGCATAAACAAATTACTTTTGCACTAGTCCACTATATAGATAATCCCTAATTTAAGCCACTTAGAGTAGCTAATTTGAGCCTGGAAGATCTTGAAGAGCTTGAAAGATCCTAAAAAAGAGTAAGAATCCCTCCTTATTAACCTTTGTACCATGAACCCACTCTAGTCTAAAAATGCACTAATAAGAATGGTCACAAAAGTTGTACACCAGAACATCATCAATGATGGCAAGGTGAGGAAATGGAAAAAAATCATAAAAAAGCCAAGGATGAGGTATAGGCCAATAGGTTCAAGTTGTAAAAAATTTGTGATTGTGTGGAGGTAGCTAAACCATATCTTTTGGTCAACATCGACACTTCATAACTTTTAAAGGTCAACAAAATTTATGTATTGGTGGAGCAGATGCTCCTAACGCTACAAATTGAGCTGACATAGGAAAAAGAATATGAATACCCTAGCATTGTACTGAAAAAGAGCTAGATGAAAAGATCTAAAAGGTGGAAGACATCTTCACAAAATTTAAGGAGGTCATGAAGGTATCAAACATAATTTTATTAAGCTTCCCAACCAAGCCTTAATAATAGATGTGCACCTAAAACGGGTAAAGGAAGAGAAGGAAAAGTTGATGGCTCAAGTGTACTCGACAAGTAGGGAAGGGTAGATGTAAATCATGGGTAATGTGAATTTGTGCTCTATAGACTAAGGCTTATAAGTAAGGAGAGATCTTATATGGAAGTTTGGAAAAGGAAAAATCCAATGTTGAGGCCCTGTATAAGTAGCTATAAAAAATGGATACACTTGTACTCAATGCTACATCCTCCAAGATAGATAGCATCATAAAGTAAATCAATCTATTAATTAAGGGATTTGAATACTTTAATGTCAAACTCAAGGAGAATGCACCCAAATTTTTCACTCCCAAGAGTTTGATAGCTTAGTTTGAGGGTAGACTAAATTTTTTATATGGGGTAATGTTAGACCCCTAACTCGTTAGTAGAGGATTTTCACTAGCATGAGAACCACCTTGGTGCAAGAAGATCATTTTTTTTAGTGGTTAGGCTTTGGTATTTTTATAACTAGCTAGAGGTTACAATGCTTATCTTACACCAACTGATAAGTGGCTAACTATATCCCATATTTTTGGGGATTCTTCAAATATTTGAGGAGATGTGGCAATTAAAGTGTGAAGTTTGCAGAGTCATGGATCCATTAGTTATGATGAACAAGCTCTATTTCAACACTCAATGTGAAACTTCCACCTTGGTGAAGATGCTCTTGAAGGCTTATTTAAGGAGCTCAAGCTAGAAGACGAAGGGGGAGATGAAAAATGTAGCATAACTCCAAAAAAATGAATTCTTTGTAGACATTTCTTCAGTGGCCATTAAGGTTTAGTAATAGTATGGAAGCCATTTGGATCCACTTGTAAGTACTCAAACTCATCTGTGAGCCTTTGGGTTGTTAATATTTTGATATGAATGAAAACTTTGTTGTGGATTTTGAACAAATGATGAATGTTGTGCATTTACATGTAGTGTGTCAATTTTTCATGTATCTTTGTGTTGATAATAAAATGCATAGATTTTTAATGTCATATTGTTGATGAAATTATGTTAATTAATGTTCATGAATTTTACTGGTTCACATCTTCAATGGAGTCTCTATAATGAAACATGATGTCATCATCATTTTTCATAAGGAATAAATATAGATCTTGTGCCTATAACCCAATCCTTACTTAAATCACATGTCTAGTATGAGTAAAGTGAATGAAAGCATTCTTATGACCCTTTAAGTGCCTATATGACACTAGGATTAGTGTACAAAAGGCTTGAACCTTTGGATCTAACTTAAGTTTTCATTCAAATGCTAAAGTACCCTAATTAAAGCCTTGTGCTATGGCACAACTAGCCCAACATGGGCCCTGGTTCCTTCTCAGATACACATTGGGTGAGTGTATAAGGTTTGTGCCTTATTTGGATTGATGCCAACATAGTCGAGTGTTCAAATGTTGAGCGAAAAGGGAGTATCCCATGATTTCAATTGGATGTAATAAACCAAGAACTAAGTAGACTAGACATTTCAAAATAATGTTCTTATTTGTCTTGGGTATTGTGCAAGAATTGAATTCTGACATAATAATTTTTGTCACTTGGATATTTCATCTACTCCTTCAATCAACTGATCCAATGGAAACAATGGGATCACCCCCAAGGTGTGGTACCTTGGCTCCTTGGGATGAACCTTCAAAGAAAGCTAAATTCCTTCCTAAACTAGATATACCTAATTTAAGATCAGATATAGGCTATAATTATGCTAAAAATACCTATATGCAACTAATACTATGTGTTCTTGGCTGATAATGGCTATAATCTTGTGTTTTTATCTTGTTGATTTGCTTAGATACCTTTTTTATGCTTGGAACCTGTAACTGAGGTGGATGATTGTGAAGATCCTCCCTATAACTTGAAACCTTGATAATAAAGCACAAAACCCCTGCATCCTCTCTTTGATTTTATATATGAAGGTTATTATGCTAAAGAGACTAACTATAAACCTAAAATTATGCTAAAGAGACCTATATGCAGCAAAGACTACGTGTTCTTGGCTGAGAATGGGCTATAATCTTGTGTTTTTGGCTTATTGCTTTACTTAGATACCTTTTTTCATGCTTGGAACATATAAATAAGGTGGAAATTGTGAAGATCCTCCCTAGAACTTGAAACCTTGATAAAAAATCATAAAACCCATGCATCCTCTCTTTGATGTTCTACATGAAGGTTATCTAGAGCATGCTAGTAATGAAATATGTTCATGCCACCATGAGAAATGTTTTAGAATCAAGTTTTAGGTCTATAAGATTGATGTTTGGATCCTCACACCCTTAAAACCATGGAAACACTTATTAAAACTTGCAACTCAATCATGTGGACCTACAAAGTAACATTTCTTCATTAAAAACATGAAGAATGTCATTGGATGTTCAAGAAAACCTTGCTATCTTATCCTTTAACTATATGGAGCATTAAATGGAGCCTATAAACCTAAAAAAATGTTTTTAAGATAATTAATGCTACCATGGATGAAGGCTTAAAGGTAGATAATGGTTTGGTGATGGCTTGATACACTTTTCCCACATTGAGATGTTTGAAATAACCTTCAAGGAGAGAGAAAAGATATGGAGACACTTGGCCAAATGCACTCCTTGACCATATATATAAAATTGAGAGATTATAAGGAGTTTTAAAATTTCAAATTGACTCTATATGACCTTAAAAATATCCCACCCTCCAAAATGACTTTAATGAGTAACTTAAGACCCTTTTAACTCCTTATGGACCCAAAAGTACTTTTTAGGACCTTTTGAAGGCTTGCTTTATTTTACATTATAAAGTGATGGAATAAGTCTATATAATGATGTCATGATACTAATTAATGACTTTTAGGACCCTTTAGATACATTTACCCTTGAAAAGCATTTCATGTCTCTAGCTATCAAATAGGCTTTATTAGACCATCATGACCTTATGATTGACCTATTAGGCTTTCCAACAAGATCTTGCATTAGGGAGTATCTTGAATTCTTTTAGACATGAAATGGGGCCTAAAAAGGTTAATAATACCTTAATAATACCTTAGACTCACATTTTTGCATTGATAGGTCCTCCAATAGGTCCCCTATAGGTCTAATGCAAACCATGACCTCAAAAAATGACTATTAGGCCTTATCCAATTAAAAAAAGGCTCAATTAACATCAATTATCTCAACATTATCATTCTTAGGGTAACCTATTCATCACAAAGGTGTTTTCAAGGATTATACTTAGCTATCTCTAGCAAAAGAAGTGCTCTATCCCATGCATATCAAGTGTCAAGAGACTAACGGTGGCTATAATAGCCAATATTCTAGAAACTAATGAGGTGTGTTTGCCTACCTAAACACCCAAAACAATTTTCTTAAGAATCTATTAGGAATGGATGTTAGGTTGTGGAGCTAAAAGCTTCACTGATGCAAATGGAGGAGGTTGTTGAGTGTTATAGTAACCGACGTCGGTCTGATCAACTGACGTCAGTCATATCCAGTGTACAGAGCAACTGACATCAATTAGGCATCGGCCGGCATCGGTTAGACAGGAACCGACATCGGTCATCTGTGCGTTCCAGTCTAATTTTAGACGGACAGTTTGTTTGCATGTAAAGACTAATTTTAGTCTTGAGTCTGCGTTTCTAATTATTGTAATTAGGAAGCCTAATTATTGTTTGTATGGGATCTATTTAAGAGACCCATGAGGCATGTATTGTAATCAAAGATCAAAATGACTTGTCTAAGGACAAGGAAGAGATCCTTCCAATTGTAAGATCAATTGATCTGCAGGTAGCAAGATCAAGAAGGAGATCTACATGGTAAGTAAGATCAGTTAGATCTACAGGTGTGCAAGATCAAATGAGATCTACTTAGAGTACTTTGAGTGCTTGGTGGACTGGTAGAAGGCAAGAAAAACCATTGGGTTGATTGTCACTAACTGGTGGAGGGAACAACTCTATGTTTGAGTTGGTTTGTAATTGGTAGAGAAAAAGAACTCTTGAGGGAAAGAGATCTATACATTTGAGAGGTGTGTGGAAGAGTGTTAATATAAGATTGTATTGTCTCTCATATTCTGTGCTATTTCTGAATTCTAGTTACATATTACTTCTGGTTAAATTTTGTGTTTAGTTGCTTATACAAAGGTAATCAATTGTGCTCTTAAGGATTTGGATCCTAACAAGTGGTATCAAAGCCTAGTTCAGAGTAAGTTAGTGTTTGTTGATTATAGGTCACTCACAGGGGTTTTTGTTTGAGTGGGAGTAAAGCAATGGTAGAAGAAAGTATGCTAAGAATGGAGAAATTCAATGGCAAGAATTATGAATTATGGAAGATGCAGATAGAGGATTATCTGTATTAGAAAGATCTGTACTTATCATTGGGTGGGGTTTCATGTAAGCCCACATGTATGCAAGATGAAGAATGAAAGGTTCTTAATAGAAAGGCTATAGGAGCTATAAGGTTGAGCCTGGCATCTTCTGTGATTTCCAACTTATCATAGGCTAAGACAATGGTAGAGTTAATGGAATCTTTGGCAAATTTATATGAAAAAGCCTCAGCTTCGAATAAGGTATTTCTTATGAAGCAATTATTTAAATTTGCAAATGCTGGAAGGTGGATCGGTATATAGTCATCTTAGTGATTTCTATGGTTTGGTAAACTAGTTAACTTCAATCACAATAGTTTTTTATGATGAAATTAAGGATCTCTTAATCTTATGCTCTTTACCTGAAAGTTGGGATAGGTTGGTAATGGCAGTAAGTAATATTGTGTCTGTTTCATATATCTTGAAAGTTGATGATGTTGTTAGTGTAATCTTGAATGAATAAATTCACAAGAAAAGCACAGGGGAATCATCAGTTAATGCTTTAAGTGTTGAAATCAGGGGATGGCAAAGAGAAAAGAGAAAGCAAGGGAAATCAAGGTCAAAGATAGGTAGGAGATCCAGATCCAGGTATGGCAGTATAATATGCTAGAATTGTGGAAAGAAAGGACATGCAAAGAAAGATTGTTGGTTGAAAGAAGATTAGCATGAAGGTAATAAAGAAGCAAAAGATGCAGGTATTGTTGCACAGGATGCTCTTACATTTTCTTTGGATAGTCATGTAGAATCATGGGTTATAGATTCTGGTGCTTCTTTCCATGTAACCCCAAATAGAGAATTTTTCCATGATTATGTCCATGGAGACTTTGGAAAATTTTATTTAGGGGATGGTGAGCCTTATCAAATTATTGGCAAAGGAAAAGTGCAGCTGAAATTTCAAAATGGCAACACATGGGTGTTGAAAGATGTCATGCATGTACCCATCTTGAAGAGGAATTTGATTTCTACATGAAATTTAGGTGATGAGGGTTGCACAGTAACTCTCATGACTGAATCTTGGAAAGTTTCCAAGGGTGCACTTGTATCAAGAGGTAAGAGAGGTGGTACACTTTATCTATCTATTTGTGTTACTGATTATTCTCTTTCTATTCTATCTACTTTAGATGTAGATGCAAAGATGTGGCACTACAGGCTTGGTCACATGAGTGAGAAGGGAATGAATGTTCTTAAGTCAAAAGGTAATCTTTTAGATTTGATAGACTAAGATTTCTATAAGCACTGTATTTTTGGGAAATAGGTGAAAGTGAGGTATCTCACAACTAGGTCAACAAAGAAGAAGCACAGGTTGGATCTTGTTCACACAGGTGTGTGGAGACTAGCTCAGGGAGCTTCTATTAGAGGATCATAGTGGTATGTTTCTGATGATGCTACAAGAAAGGTATGGGTTTATTGCATAAAGAGGAAATCTGATGTTTTTGACATATTAAAGAACTGGAAAGCCTTGGTTTTCAAGGAAAAGATGATGGACAGAGATCAGCTCAAGAGGCTGGATAATTCTGAGTAGGGTAGTGTTGATTTGGACAAGGTTATGATCCAAAATGAGCTCACGGGTAAAAATCATCACTCATAGGAAAACATAGTTATTGACATCGATCAGGAGAGAACCAATGTCAAATAGGTAGGTACCGACATTGGTCATGTGTAGACCAGAGTCAGTGGTGTTGGGTAGGTGGATACTGATGTTGGTTAGGGAATCGACGTCGATAGTCAGGTCAGTCGCATGGAATTGACATCAGTTGCGTGTAGACTGAGAGGTGACTAACATTGGTCACTATTAGAATGAAATTTGGGCAGACAATAAGCTATGATTGAGTCTCAAATGCCCATGAGGAGGACTGAAAGGGTAAGTAAGCCTCAAATTCATTATTCCCCTTCTTTACACTACTTGTTGCTCACTAATGGTCAAGAACCAGGAAGATTTGAAGAGGCAATGCAGGTAGAATCCAGGAAACAGTGGGAACATGGCATGAATGAGGAAATTGATTCCTTGGGAGAGAACCAAATGGGAGATTTGGTAGAGTTGACAGCCGAGATGAAAGCACTAAAAGACGAATGGATTTATAGGTTAAAGAAAGGAGAGAATGGACAGGTGAGACAGAAGGCCAGGTTATATGGTCTTGAGCAAGCTCTAGGACAGTGGTACAGGTTTGACAGGTTTATGACAAAGCATGGCTTTAGTTAATATCAATGTAATCACTGTGTTTATTTTACTAGGTTAGATAATGGTCACAACATTATCCTGTTACTGTATGTAGTATATATGCTTGTTGCAGGGTCACACATGCAGGGATTTACTAAGCTAAAGGTAAAAGTAGCTCAGACATGTACCAGGAAGGATTCAGGAGTAGAAATCCTTGGCATGAGTATTTTTAGAGATAGGGAAGATCACAATATGATTTTGTCTCCAGAGGATTATGTGAATAAGGTAGTGGAGAGGTTCAATATGCAGGATGCAAAACCGGTTAGCACACCTATGGTTGGATAGTTCACAGAACAATGTCCTAAATCACATGATGAGGTTGAGTACATGTGTATTAGACCTGATATTGACCAAGCAGTGGGAGTTTTTAGCAAGTTTATGGCCAATCCAGGAAAGGAACACTGGAAAGTAGTTCAGTGGATTCTCAGGTATCTAAGAGGGACCATCAGTAGGTATTTATGCTATGCAGGGTCAAGCACTTCTCTACATGGGTATGTAGATTAAGATATGGTAGGTTACTTGGATGACAGGAGAAGCACCACATGATATGTGTTCACTATTGGTGGAATGGTGGTTAGCTGGATTTTAGAGATGCAGAAGGTTGTTGCAGTCACAGTGGCTAGCAAAGAAATGATATGGATGACTTGGTTCATGGAAGAGTTGGGAAAGGAGTAAGAGAGTTGCAGATTGTACAGTGATAGTCAAAGAGCAATTAATTTAGCAAAGAATTCAGCCTTTCATTCAAGAACCAAACATACACAACTTAGGTACCACTTCATTATACAGGTATTGGAGTTATACAGGTATTGGAGGATGGACAGTTGAAGCTGGGAAAGATCCATACGGATAGGAACCCTGCAGGTATGTTAACAAAGCTGGGAACAAAGGAGAAGTTTAATCTTCATTCAATTTTTGTTGGTCTTCAAGATTGAACCTAAAGAGGGATACAAGCCAAGAAACAAAATTAGATGATGTACAGGTATAGGTGCAATTGTTTATCTCCAAGTGGGAGATTGTTAGGTTGTGGAGCTAAAAGCTTCACTAATGCAAATGGAGGAGGTTGCTGAGTGTTATAGTAACTAACGTCAGTTTGATCAACTAACATCGGTCATATCTAGTGTACAGAGCAACTGGCATTGATTAGGCATTGGCTGGCATTAGTCAGACAAGAATCGATGTCGGTCATCTATGCATTCCAGTCTAATTTTAGACAGACAGTTTGTTTGCATGTAAAGACTAATTTTAGTATTGAGTCTGTGTTTCTAATTATTGTAATTGGGAAGTCTAATTATTGTTTGTATGGGATCTATTTAAGAGACCCATGAGGCATGTATTGTAATCAAGGATCAAAAGGACTTGTCTAAGGACAAGGAAGAGATCCTTCCAATTGTAAGATCAATTGATCTTCAGGTAGAAAGATCAGGAAGGAGATCTACATGGTAAGTAAGATCAGTTAGATTTGCAAGTGTGCAAGATCAAAGGAGATCTACTTAGAGTACTTTGAGTACTTGGTGGACTGGTAAAAGGAAACAACAACCATTGGGTTGATTGTCACTAACTAGTGGAGGGAACAACTCTGTGTTTGAGTTGGTTTGTAATTGGTAGAGAGAAAGAAATCTTGAGGGAAAGAGATCTGTACATCTGAGAGGTGTGTGGAAGAGTGATATTTATTCATTGTATTTCCTTTTGGAAGAGTATTAATACAATATTGTATTGTCTCTCATATTCTGTGCTATTTCTGAATTCTAGTTACATATTACTTCCGGTTAAATTTCGTGTTTAGTTGCTTATACAAAGGTAATCAATTGTGCTCTTAAGGAGTTGGATCCTAACAATGGATTCATATAATATTATATAAAAATCATTTTTGAAGGTAAAACCATCACTATATCATGTTGGACTAACCTTGAAATAACTAAGAATGTATTCAACACACACAAAAAATAATAAAAAATCAACCACAATTATGCTAACAACACTTAAAGGAATGAAAAATAACTACATTACTCAAAAAACATTATGCAAATAAAACTTGGAGAAAGGAAAAAAACTAACCCACTATGTACAAGACCTTAAAATGACCTTAAAACTTGTCCAATCAACTCGGGTTAAAAAAATATTGAAAGTCTTTCTTATTCATTATAAGCACATCATATTATGGTTGATAGGAGTGAGTGAAATATTACTTGTCAAATTGATAACATGACTTACCAACTCTTAAAAATGTGTCTTTGGCAATGACCACTAGCCTATTATCTCCCTCATTGATCACCAAATTCATTTGCTTGCTTTCTAAATGATCATCCAAGTCAAAAATACTCCCTAGATTAACAAATTCCTTTGATAAATCATTATCATTTAGCTATGTAAACTTATTTTCATGTGTATCTTGAAAATTTAACTATTCTTTGAAAAAACTCAACCTCTTCTTGAAAGAAGTGAGTAGTTTAGAGATAATTGTCAAGATTTCTCTAACCTACTTACTTGTTTGGGGCATCAGGCCTTACCATTGATTTTCTAAGATGATTTTGATTTTACATGATGTCTTTGGGCCCTTAAAAATGATATATGAATTTTTGGACTCCATTGGTCTCCTCGTGTTTCTCCTTAGGTTCTATTGGCTTACTAAAAGCCTCAAATTATTCAATAATATCAAAATAAACTTGCCAAGTTTCATCAATCTCTTTTTGAGGCTTCAAAATATTAGGTATAATGGTGTTATCATAATGCGTACAATAGGTTATTGAACCTAATCCTTCCATATGATCATATGGGTCAAATTCATAATAATCCTTTGCTCATTAATTAAATAAACAATCAAGAACTTCTTTTACTAGTGTAGTGGCCTCATAGTGAGTAACATCCTCTTATTGATCAAACATAATGTTCATTATGATGGAGTCCTACTCAAGTACATAATAGGATCCCAAACCTATTTCTTCATCCATGTTCATGCCACCAAAGTCACTCTTTTCCAATTCAAAATAATAGACTCACTTTTTACTTGTGTTTGATCATGTACTTCTTCCTTATATGGAGCTAACTCATTTGATTATCCTTGAGAAGATGACACACTTTGAACCATCAAGGCTTGATTGAGCACCCCATTTGGACATGTGGTTTTGATATGATGATGATTTCAAGGATAAAATCACTCATAATCTTGAACCAAGTTATTTTGCATATGTACAATGGATTTTGAAGTGTTGGTGACTTTGGTATTTCGACTGTTATAGGGCCTATCATGTGTGATTTGGATTTGAGTTGGTAGATTGCCTTGAAATGGTTTTATATAAGGTTGATAAGGATGATAAGTAGGCTATTATGGTTTGATATATTAATATGTGTTCTATATTTTCAAGGCCACTACTTCATTCTTGAAGCTTTGTAACAATGTCTTAACTTCATGCAGCTCATTTGAAGGGGTAGTAGGGTGAGCTGATTGGTTGTTTGCTATTGTAATGGGTGCCAAAGTGGGTTGAGTTAGTGATGTAATAGTTGGTAACCATGGAAATATTGGAATGGGAGGTCTTGGAGTAATCTTACCTATTGAATGAAACTATTTTCAGCCCTTATGGCAATATTATATGCAGTTGATAGCAATGTACCTCCCATTGATTATATAATGACAAAAACATAACTTTTCAGGGACCTCAAGTAATACAAGAAAGAAATATTCAAAGTGGGTTTCACCAAAGGTGGGATTATATCCCAATATTTTTTGAGTTTAAAGTTTAAATACACAGTGTATTCATAAGGGGCTCTCTTGTTGAGTTTGAAGTTGAAATACACCATGTATTCATGAGGGGGCTCTCTTGATGGAAGTAAGTTGTTCTATGAGAGAGATATGGTCACTCTTATATTCAAACTATTGGTAAATTATCTCTCCAAACTCATCCCAAATGTGTATTATACTAGTTTGTATCCCTATATACCATTGAATAACTCTTCCTTTCAAGCATGCAACAAGAAGTCTCACAACTAGATTGTCTTGAGTGATGTTGTGGATTGAACATATATTGGCAACATATTGCATGTGCTTTATGAGAGTGGTAGCATCTTCACCAATGAATAAGGGGATGTTTTTGAGAGATATAACTTGTATATCATAATTTTTTCAAAGTACCAAAGGACTACCTGTATCAAATTCAAAAAACAACTAATTTATTTGGTTTACCATATGAAGAAGAAGATTCATCCTCTCTCTTGGTCTTGAAAATATACCAAAAGGGGGTGTAGATTGAATTATTGGATAAAGTTATCTAGAAAATCTACCTCTTATTTAGGAGACATTGAAAAATTAGTTCTTATTCTAGGAGTAAATAACAATACAACAAACTCAAAATCAGTACCTTTTGTTGAATCTCTTGTCTCCTTAGGCATTAAAGTGTGGAGCTGATCTAAAACCAAAAAAGGATGGAGTCACAAAGTGCTTCTAAAGTGTCTTCAATTTTGATACAACTTGATAAGAATAAAAATAAGTTATCAGCTAAAGTATTCAATCATATAGACCTTGGTCCTAATGGGCATGCTATAAATTATTTGTCACTTGGATCTTACACCTACTCATTCAATCAATTGATCCAATGGTAATAATGGGATCATCCCCAAGGTGTGGGACCTTGGTTCCGTGGTATGAACATTAAAAGAAGGTCAAATTCCTTCTTAAACTAAATAAACCTGATTTAAGATTATCTCCAAGCCTAAAACTATGTTAAACATACTTATCTACAACTAAGACTGTGTTCTTGACCGATAATGGGCTACAATCTTGTGTTTTTAGCCTATTGCTTTGATTGGATACCTCTTTTTCATGCTTAGAACCTGTAATTGAGGTGTATGATTATGAATATCCTCCCTAAAACTTTAAACCTTTATCAACAAACATAAAACCCCTACATCATTTCTTTGATGTTTTACATGAAGGTTAATTGGAGCATGCTAGCAATGGAATATGTCAATGCCACCATGGGAAATGTTTTAGAATCAAGTTGTATGTATGTAGGATTGATGTTTGGATCCTCCCACCTTGAAAACCATGGAAACACATATCAAAACCTATAATTAATTCATGTGGGCTTGTAGAGCAACATTTATTCATTAAAACCCTAAAGAATGTCATTGGATGTTCAAGAAAACCTTGCTATCTTCTCCTTTAACCATATAGAACATTGCATGAATCTTGTAAATCTATAAAAATATTTTTGGGATAATAAAGGCTTTTATGGATGAAGGCTTAAAGGTAGATAACATTTTGGTGATGACTTGATACACCTTTCCTACATTGAGATGTTTAAAATAGCCTTCAAGGAGAGAGAAAAGAGAGGGAGACACTTGGTCAAATGCACTCCTTGACCATTTGTACAGACTTGAGAGCTTATAAGGATTTTTCAAAATTCAAAATTAATTTATAAGACCTTAATAATGTCTCACCCTCTAAAATGACTTTAATGATTAACTTAGGACCCTTTTAACCCCTTATGGATCCATAAGTTCTTTTTAGGACCTTTTGAAGGCTTGATTTATTTTACATTGGAAAGTGATGGAATAGGTCTATATAAGGTTGTCATGATATTAATGAATGAATTTTAGGACCCTTTAGATACATTTACCCTAGAAAAACATTTCTTGTTTCTAGATATCAAATATGTAATACCCTTCTTAAGATCTATAGTGTTTCTTGATGATGTGACATCATTTGGACTACCAATGTGTTGAGTGTGTCATTATACATGGCATGCGAGTGAGATGTCTTGTGTTTGGTTTTTATTCTTGATTTTGGTTACATTATTGTGGTGACATAGAACCATGTTAGTTGTAACTCATTTAGGACCACTTTGGGGTGTGTGTCTTTTAACGCTAATAACAATTCATATTATCAGTTAATGTGATGTTTATGCCTTAATAGAGGTTTTTGTGTTAATAATTTACTTTTGATAGGTTTATCTATAAGATCAAATTTAAATTAATTAAAACACTTTGCTTGAACTGTTGAGTAGCCATGTAATGATAAGTTGATCCCAATTATTTGACTTACAAATTTATTAGTGTGTTGACAATAAAATGTTCTTTTAAAATATGAATAATAACACACATATTATTGTGACCTAGCCTAGGTAACCTTTAATAATGGATGTAAATAAGATTATATATAATCACATATTTATATAAATATATGTATATTACAATGATATTATGTAGATAATCAAATTAAATAAATGATAGGTGGATGGTTGATTGGAGTAGAGTGGGAACCCTAATTCTAAAAAGAAAATATATATATACATATTAAAATAATAAATAAACATGCATTGTACAATTTTTTTCCATTAAATAGTTAACCTGGTGGAGAGATGAACAATTTTAGAAAATTTGTCAAGGGAAAAATGTAGGTGGAAGGAGAGTGAAGGAATAAAGGAGGAGAATGGACTAACTAGGATAAGGAGAGGTGCATGATGCATGAAGAGGAATGAAGCAACCAGGGAAAGCAAGGAGCTTCCATAGATAAGGAAAGGGTTTTATCTTTTATAAATCCATGAATTTTTCCAAAATAAGGGATAGATTAAACATGGAATGAAAGCAAAGAGTGTGTTTTAGAAGTGGTTTTTCTTTAAAATTATATCTACTTGTTTTTGTGTATTTAATTCATACATATAGTTTTAATATGGTATGGGAACTATTGTCACTCAATCTTTCACCCTTTACGAGGTTGTTTAAGCCTTCTCTAGATTGAGTGAAATGTTAGGTTATCTTTAGGTCTATGGGTTGCCTATAGCAGAGGTAAACCTATAGATTTAAGGGCTAGCTCCCTATATTAGTCTTTGATTGCTTATCACCTACACTACCACTTGGATGAAAATGGATAAAAATAACACAAAATTAACCTATTCTAATAAGGTGATACACCAGATTGATCTCCACTAGACTAACATATATTTGCACTATGAAAAATGTCTCAAAACACTAGTTTCAACATCCTAGATTGTTCTAACATAAGTGTTTCAAACATAGAGGTAATACACATTGCATTTTTAAAGGTGAATGAACAAAAGGTCTAATTTTAGACACTAATGATATTCCTTACACTTAGAGATAGACAAATCCACTAGCTACACTTCATGTGACATATTAGAGAGAAGAATACTTACACCAAACATGAAAGAGTAAAGAGAACATAAAGATAGATGATTATCACTTGTCATTTCACTATGACAAGAAGCTATGAACTCAAAACCAGATTATAAATATTTATTCAAAAGCAAATACAATATTCAAACTAGTAGGGCTTTATCATACAAGATGTGGATCTTTTACAATGCCAAAATGACATGGATATATAGAGTATAGGAGAGGAGAGAGAAGGAGTGAAGTTAAAGGGTCACAAGGCCAAGTGTCAAGACTTGGATACTAGTTACAATTAAATAAAATTAAGTATAAAATAGGTTAAAAAGTTATCTTGGACAAGTTTCCATATGAAGCATGACACCTTCCTTGAGGTTGGTGTAGAGATCTTCATTGTCTTTCTTTGAAATTTCCTTGATGATGAGTTCACAAACTAACCAAAATTATTGTAGTAGTCATTGACACATTTTCACTAACCTTAGAAGGTGGAAACAAGATTGTAACAACCCTTATATGGCCCTCAATTGATAAAATTTTACACTATTTGTCATTCACTTTCTTACAGTTGTTCACTAGCTCTCTAGGCCTAATTCACACACTTGTCACTAGATGGCCTACACATGTTCAAGAAGGTTCATTAAAAAGGTGTTAGACAACTCATTTATACATTTTTTGTCCTCTAGTCTATCATATAGACCTCAATTAAACTCGAAACATACTTTTCACTATCAACATTAATAGCCACATTTCTTCTCACTATGCTATTTACGACTACTTGTAATGACCAATCTAATAGAGGGGTTTTCAGGCATAAACAAGGTGAGAATTGAGTTTGGAGTTATATTATGTCCCTACACACCTCTCAAAATTAATTTCATTTACCAATTCCCTTTTATACCTATAATTTAACCCAAATCCTACAAAAAATAAAAAATTAGGCCTATCCATATAGGTGACAGTATAAAATGACTAGATGGTGAGGATCATGGGAGAGTTACAAGCATGTCCAAAAAAAATTCCAAGTTAAATTACCCCTCTTAGATGCATTTCCATTCATATTTTCTCCATCAAGTTCTTAAGAGGGTTTTAGGTCTCTTAGCTTCTTAGTGATATTCATAAAAGCTAGATGTTTAAACTTCAAACCAATTCCATAAAGTTGGAGTATAATACCCTCTTCAACTATTCCTAGCTGAGTGAGACACCATCCAACTTGTCCATACAGATATGAGTGAGAGAAGTTGGCTCTCAATCTCCTTTTATGCATTCTGGATAGGACTAAGATAGATTTAGGCCAATAATATCCAATTTGATCTATTCTCTACAAAATGATGGATTTAATTAGTCCTCCAATCTAAAATTAAGTCTCTTAGACTGTCTTACAGGATCATATTCTCATATGGGTGACATTATATACCTTCAGGCTTTAGGTCTAGTTCTAGGCCTAGTCTGCAAGACTATATTTCTATGGATGTAGTCACTTTTGATTGGTGACAGTAACTTTAGGGAATTATAATCACTTATTTACCTTCAATCCAATCTCATATACCTTACCAAAATGTTTCAATACTCTTCCATCATCCATTTATTATCAATGTATCATGGTTTGTAGGTACATGTTGACTATGAAGTGCCTCATGTCTATGAAAAAATAGAGGGCACTTCCCCTATTTACCTAGACCAACTAAGACCATGGGAGCTTAGGTTAGGTCATAATGACCTTTTACACCAAGTTTCAATCCTTGAACATATTTCTATAGGTCTCAAAACTTTAAAATCCCAAAACTAGCTTTTAGAGGTGTGACTATGGTAAACCATAGATGATTGAGTATGGAGTTAGAAACCTGTTTGATTAACCCTTGTCATTTTTTTCTGCCTCTAAGAATATTATGAAGATGTGAATACAAAATTGAGAGTGACATATACATACTCATTCTATTTTACACCTCTGCCTACCACCAAGCTTGCACTTTTCATTGGTCTAAACTGGTTTGTGACTATGGTAAACCATAGATGTGTATATTAGGGAAACCAAAAGGCTTCTTGTAGGTGTTGATTCATGTTTTGAGTAATGTGAATCAATAATTTTGATTCCTCCTAAGGTTCTTGAGGTCATCTCACACCTAAATGAGCCTAATTTTACCTTGAGATCATGCCATCAACACACTATAGGTCACTATTGCATGTTACATGTTCATGTGATTTCTTCATACTATAGTTCACTAAGTGTTTCAAATGACAACCTGTTTGAGTTAAAAACAAATCTATCCTATTATTTCTCAAAAAAATAACTTATTCTTGCATTATCATGGTGTGACACCTAGGTCTAGGCAACAAGAGTGAAGCCATTATGCTTGAACAGACCTAAACTTTCACCACAAGATGCTACTATGTAAGGTAGAATCATCTTTTGGAGAGATTAAGGTAAATCATCCTACTTTACAAATTTTCTAGCTCTGCACCTATGTAAGTATTAATGAAAGGATTGAGTGTAGTTTTGACTATGTTAAGGCTTTTATACCATCAAGGTAATATCAAACTTGTCAGATCTCTATCATGAAAACCAAATCTGTCATCAACTACTGTCTAAGCACTTCTACATTGTCCTATAGGTAACTATTTTATGGTTACTTGATTGAGTTGTTCTTGAAGATGATTCTCACAAACAACCTCATAATTTTTTAAATGGTCTAATCCTATTGCTATCATCTTGAGTATCTCTTTAAAAACCTTAAAACTTTCTTTCTTCATCAATATGACTGCTCAAATTTTATTTTCAACTAGTTGTAGGCGACAATCATAAGAAGGTCTGACTGTATATGCAAGTTCAATCTTCAAATCCACTTGGTCCACACATGTTTTAAGATTTCATCTCCATTGATCCATTGAAATATATTTAAACCATCACCATGTTTTAAGAGGAGTTAAAATAAGTCTATTACCTTTGATCTGAATCCACTTACAAGAGGACAAACTCTATAATTATGCAAACACTGCCTTCAACCTCACTTGGTGCTCACTCTTAGTAGAAGAGAGATACTTATTCCTATTCCTCTACATTAACACATGTGATAACTATTTGATTCCACATGAAATGGTTGGATATCCTCTATAAGTCCTCACACACCACTTGCTTCACATAGACCAATATAATCAGATGAGAAAAATGAAGCCATTAGGGTTATGCAGGTAGTCTAGAGGTGTTGATAGTCTTAGTTATTGTTCATACTATATATAAAATCAATATTAAGACCATGACCATGAAATGGAAGGTCATAAGGAATAATTTCATCCACCAAATGCATTCATTCCAACTCTGATTCTATTATTTGTACTGAAGGAAAACCGTTTGACCTTGTTGACCTGCCCAAGAGAGTGATAGGAAAGAAAGACCAATTTTGCTCAAATTTGAATCTATCAAAGATTCTAGAGCTTGGGAAAGACCTATATGGATCTCAACAGACCTTAAAAAATCCTCCACATGTGTCATATGGGTTATACAGTCCATACAACTAAATAAAACTACCCTATTTGCAGTTGATCTGTTAGTGTAGGTTTTTATTTTTCCCTATTATTTAATTAGGGAATATTATATATTTGTGCATACATGGAGTTTTCCTACATTCATGGGATAGGCTATCTTATGTGGAGATGTGTGTCATAGATGTGTCATAGGTGTCATAAGAATGTCATAAGTAACTCCTTTGATCGGCTATTCCCGGTATGGGAGTTACTTCTCTATTCTTAGCACCTTGTCACCACCTTTCATGGAGGAGTTACAGTCTATTCTTGGGGTGATTTGACCACCTTTTGTGGAGGAGTTAGTTATGTGCTCTCCTATATGTATTCTTCACTTTGGCAATCTTAAGTTAATCGAATATTGGGTTTTTCTCCTATTTGTCTTTTGCAAATTATCTCTTTTAGTGATTTCACTTTGTTTTAGCTTCTTTGTGGTGTGCACCAGCTTCATCTCATGTGATCACTTGACCATTGCATTCAAATTATTGGGACCCTGGCAACAACTCTAATAGATCTCCTTTCTTAGACATTGAACTTGCATTTTTTAGTTTCATAATTGCTATCTAACACCTATCTGACACATGGTGCATTATATAACCTATTGACACACTTGTCCTCTTGTGAAAAACTATACAAATCATAAAAATGACCCAAAAGGTGGCATAAAATGACTTAAAACTAACTAGACAAAATGAAAAAAGATTAGAACACATGTATGACCTCAATAATGACAATGGTGAACCATTTCAAACCTAGGTGGCCCTAATAAAGTTTCAAAATGTAGGGGATTTGAATTAATTTTACCTAGGGGTAAAATTAGTCAACATGAATTATAATTATTTTATAAGTATTTTTTATTGAATCTATGGAAATAAAAAGGAAAAATAAACAAACCCTAGATCTCTTAAAACTTCTTGGGTCATTTTCATTTTTCCCTTCTAGATTGGGCACGATAGATTTCATGGTTTTTAAAATATAGATAATATATATATGATAATATTTTTTTTATTTCATGTGGTGGGGCTGCTGTACTATCCCATCCACCTCCCATAATAGGGATGGGAGGGGGATAGGCCAGTTGACCCACCCCAGTCTCGGTACGACCCGACTGATGGCTCAGGTTTTAAGCCCTAGCCGCAACCATTGGCCATGGATCACTAGCCACCAGCCACCAGCGCTTTTTAGAGCTCATATATTATTATAAAATAAAAAAAGAAATAAAAAATATAATAATAAAAATAAAAATTATATATATGTATAGTATATATATATATATGTATATATATATATATGTATATATATATATATATATATATATATATGTATATATATATGTATATATATATATATATGTATATGTATATATGTATATATGTATATATATATATATGTATATATGTATATATATATATATATATATATATATATATATATATATATATTAAAAATTTACATATAAATAATTTATTTTAAATTATATGAATTATTCGATCTATTTATAATTATATTCATATCATGTTTTATTATATTTTATGTTACATTGCATATATTATATTTGCAATGGAATATTTTATTTATGAAAATAGTTTTTGTTATATTTAAATAAATATTCAAACAAATTCATAAATATATACACACACACACACATAGACAAGGGCATATTTAAAGAAATATTGTTTATCATAAGATAAACATATAAATATGAATATGTACCAAAAATATAAGGATACAATTATTTATAGCAAGATGACTTAGGTGTGTAGTAGCCTATGTATTTATAAGAATGTAAGGTTAAGCTTAATGTCTGTTTAATAATGAATTTCATCGCATAAAGTTATTTGTGTTAGAATAATTTTCTCCTTGCACAATATATTCTTGGTACAATTGTCTTCCTTATTGATAAATTTGTTTAGATAATTAAATAAGTATATCCATATATATTGGTGGTGATAGGTATTTGAGTGGAGAAATGTTATTTTATTTTCTTTTTGTTGATTACACTCTTTGGGTTCCTTGTGTATGTATCTTGACCTCTCTCTAATAGATGTATGATTAACTAGCTCCTTGACTTGTACTGAGACAAAACTACCACTAGAATTCAATTAGAAAACCCTTACACACACACACACACACACACACACACACACACACACACACACACACACACACACACACACACACACACACACACACACACATCAGTTTTAAATGGGAGCTTAGAAATTAAATGCCTGTACAATTCTTTTACAATGGTAGTATTGTTCATGTTAGTGTGATTCGATTATTTAGCATTTTGTATTGGTATACTATGTTACTATTGTAATGAAATTGTAATTATCTATATTAGTTGATGATGGGTTTGGGTATCAACCAGATAACTTACATCTTGATAGGATCAACCCTTCTTGTTGCGTAGTATGTAAAGTTATCACAAGTATGTTATGTTATGTTACTTAAATCTTTATTTAATTTGCATTTGATTTGGAAAAATGAATTATTTAGGAGGGAGAAGTCTCTTTTTCAACGTAAGCTAGCCCTTTTATTGACTATGTCATAGTATAGGTTAGCGAGTACCAGTAGCATCTAGATTACAAGAATTTAATATCTTTTATGTTGTAAAAGTTAGCATGTAAATGAGATTGTTGAAATGTCTTATTTTTTATTCTATGATTTGTGAAGAGGTAGTTGTAATCCAAACCCATAAATGGGGATAGAATTTAGATGATTTGTAAATACTTGTTGTCATGTTTAAGTTTATACATGTAGTGGTGTATGTATTTAGATTATTTTATAGATTTGTAATGGTATCATTCAGTTGTTGAAATACAATTAATGCATCTTGTTTTACAATAAAAGAGTTTTTTTTAATTCCATAAATTGATAGTCTTTTGAATCTTATAAACTAATGGTGTTTTCATGATGTTATGCCATTCTAGAAATAATGTTATTATGTAGGGTTGAATTTATAAATCCATAAATTTATATCAATTCACTTATATAATACAAGCTCCATTAATCATAAGGATGTAACTTGATAACTAAAAGTAGCAATAGCTCTAAGAATATGGATTTAGGTTTGTTGTATACTCATAGTTTATAATGAATCAATGGAGTATTAAATATCTAAAAGGATGAGAATTGAGCATATTATTTGCATTAAATTCCTTAAACTTTGAAATGCTTAATAAATGAACCAAGCCAATAAGTTATATAAGTCAACCTTGTGTTAAACAAGTTAAAGTATAATTCATTATTAGACAACTAAATCATAAGCAAGTATTCATTTTCCTCAAGCACGACCATTGGTACTGTATTATTAGGTGGACTTAATAATTTAATTGTAATCTTAATGCAATGGATCAAATATTTTTTCAAATTAAAGAATCTAATTCGCTAATTTATTTTCCTAGTGGAGAAAATTTTTGCATGTTTTAGCCTATAGTTTCCCTTCGAAATCAAATTTTAAAAATAACCAAAGTAGTCTAATTCAGTATATGAGTCTAAATCACAATTATTAATAGATAAGAGAATTATTTTATGGTATCGCACTATTTTTTAGCTTATCTGAGATGAAATGATGCCTTGATTCTAAAAGGCTTTCACAAGGAAAATCCTTTTTTAGCTTGTTAATTTTCTAATGAATGTGCTTTGGAATCAATGTTTAATAAATGTTTATAAATTGGTTTTGTTAGAAATGGAAGTTGTTTACAAATATTCTTACCTTTATATCAACATTTGAACTTTTGGTTTCAGATTTCACCATTGTTTTCTATTTTTAATGACACTTTTTCAAAATAAAATTATTCAAAAAAATTATGTTGTTTAGGTTTAGTCTGTGAAGTCATTTCAAAAAGGGTTTTGAATTATTCACCCTGTTTAGCATTTATTAAATCTATAAATTGTAACCTCTCATTTTGAGTTTCATATTAATGTATAAAATTTCATATTTTTTTAGCTCCATTTGATATTTCTAGTGAGTCTTCCTTGAATCCTACTTATCGTTGTTTTTCTAGGAATGACATAAAATGTCGTTAAGTATTATTTGGTTTTATATTTTTTTTCTTCATTTTGTTTACCCTTGTTTTTAAATAATACTTCTATTGTGATGATTTTATCAAAAAAAATTGACCCATTAATTTATACTAGTGTAAACCTTTCTCTAAGTATTTATTCTAGCATCTTGTTTAGCTATGTTGAACCTTTGTAGATTTAAGAGTTATTTTGACTTGTTTAACTGTAGCATTGACCCAATTGTCTTTGTGATTGTGTCTATTATTAAATTTATACTTGTGAATTTTACAAGAGATAGGATATGAACCTTTCTTTTTTACAAATTTATAATTATAAAATTTATTTTCTATTTGGATGTGCGGGTTCATGGAATTTTTTTAAAGGGAATTGAAACATGTCTAACCTTAAGTATCTAAGCATGCTTCCACGTCATTTGGGATTCACCTTAGGTCAGACCACTGGTACTTGAATGACTAATAAATAATCCAAGTTATATTTGATCCTTGACTCTTTAAGCATTTTACTTTATATAGTAGATCAAAGCGTAACCAGTTGGATCACAACTTTGTAGTGACATTGTGTTTGATTGAGTTTGTATGCCATATTAGTGTTGTTGTCTTTGTATGCATAATATTTAGTGTGTTCATTGGATCATTTAAAAAAAATTGTTGTGGTTTTTATGTGTGTCTATAATCTAAATTTTGGGCATTACATTTTTGGTATTAGAGCATGGTTAATCACTGGAAACTCTGGAGTGTTGGTGTTTTGTTACATGTATTCTATAATTTTTTCTCATGTGTATACAAATAAAATGATGTGATGTTAATGTATGTATTTATAGACATCATCTACATTGGGAATCACTAAATTTTGGTTGCATGATTCATTCCATTAGTGGATTAGAGCATCATGTTAGAGAGAAGTTACTTGTTATTTGCTTGTTGTTGTGGTGGATTATCTAGCCACCGTGGATCATTAGACCCTAAGGTGAATAAAATGATGAAATTTTTAAAATTTATTTCTTATTATATTTCTCTTGTGTCTCATTAATGGATGGTTTAGTTGACTAGTTTTTGTTATTCCTTGGTAGAAAATAACTATATATGAAGAAAATTTATATGTATGTTTGTGCATGGTAAATACTTACTTTTATCTATTCCCCATATACTTATAATGATTATGTATTATTTTTTTGAGTGAATATGACTCTAATAACAAAATGCATCTATAGTTAAAAATATGATAAATTTTAGTTTTAAGAAATCAAACTATTAGCAGTGGTAGCTCTAAGTTAGTATGCTCTAATTAGTGTTTTGTTGTTCATATTGGTTAAGCATTAGCCATGAGGTCATAAAGAGGCATTTCTATATTATGTTTTAGTTATGGAACTTAGTTAACTCTAGTGAATTATTAACCTTATGCATATTGTTTGTTATATAACTAGATGATACCTAGTATGGTTTGGATGCCTTATGTTTTGAACTAGAGTGTTTTAAGTTCTAACTGTATGCACCTAAAATCACTTTCTTCATTAAAATTGACTAATATTCCTATTAGTCAACACTAATTCTACTTATCCTATTTTATTATGCCAATTTATACTATTTCTAGCCATTTATCTAATAAACCCCTTCAATAATCCTTCATATATTAAATTTACCCATTTCCACTTCATAATTAATTCCCCTAATCATCTCTTTTTCCTAATCTAATATTACTATCCATTTATGGGAATTTAAAATTCCCATAACCCCACCTACCCACCTGTTAACCTACACCATACCCTTTCCTACATCCCTATGACCCTAATCCCCACCTAATCCTCCATTATCTCTAAGATAATGGAGAAGTTTTTAGAATTGGAGACTTCCTTCCAAGTATTTAGAAACCTCTATTTCTAGAGGTTTCCCAAGGAATTTAATTTCCCTTGAAAAATAAATAACCATTGATCTCAGTCTCCTAAATTCAAATCTAAGCCTTTGATCTTCCCTCATTTCCTCTATAAAACCAACCTCTCCCTCCACTCTCAAACCATCTAGAAAATTTGTAGGGAAACCATGCCAAAATCATTCTAGAAGTCTCATAACATATCCATCATCCATTATCAAGTATCTTTCATTAACATCTCAAATCAAGCTATCACTTTGTCAATCTGAGTCTAATCATCCTCTTGCAAATCCTGAAAGGAGGTAACATAGAGCAAGGTAATTTGGTAAGCTTATTATCATTCTAATTTGCTTTATAAATCTTTCTTATTGAGTAGTTTATGTTTTGAGATTGGATTTATGTTGTTTAAATTCATAGTGAGCTTAAAATCTTACTACATTTTGGTGACCATGGTGGGACTTCTTTCTCCCATTTAACTATTTTTGCTTGTTAGTATTGTTTTGACTATCTTGTAGGTTTAATTGGGTGAAGAAGATCTCAAAATTTTGAAATTTTGCATACCCAAGTTGTAGTCATAAGTTTGTTCTGATTTTCATGAGATTGTAAATCCCAATCATGATATTGTAAACTATTGACAGTTTATGTGTTGTAAGTCTATTTTTGACAATCCTGCAACTGCTCCAGTAGTGATATTATCCTACTAGTCATGGGATTGTCAATCTCAGTTATGATACTGTAAACCACTACCAGTTTGTCTTGTAGGTCATTTTTGACAATCATGTCACTTACCTAGTCTTGAGATTGCCCTGTAAATAATGGTATTGTTATTTTAAGTAGCGATATTATCAAAAACTATGCTAGGGTTAAGATTTTTGTTTATTTTTGCTAACTCTTTGTTCTTATAGGTGTTTTGTGTGATTTTCTTGATTTTGTGTGTAGGTCAAAGAGAGAATCCTCTCAAAAATAAATTAACCACATGATTTTGATAAACCTACTACTCTCTTCGTCACAATATTGCCCTGGTAATAGTGAGATTGTAATTCTTAGTCATGGTATTATCCTTTCATCATTAGTCTAGTAAATCACTACCCTTATCCTCTTTTAATCATCATTTTAGTATCCCAAGATTTGTCAATAGGGTGCTAAGAGGTCTGTAAGTGGTAAACTAGAGGTTTTATCTCCTTATTGAAAATTTTAGTGTACCTCTATATGAACATTTCACCCTCTATATCTGAAAGTACCTATTGATAGGGTTATTTTATCTTGCAGGGTTCATTAGGTGTCTAAAAGGGGAGAGACTTATCTAAGGACCCACTATCCAGACTGGTCCACCATCATTTGACAATACCATGACTAAAATAGTTGTGGGTTTGCCTTGTAAATAGTAGGATTGTTGTTCCCAGTATTAGTTTTGTATTTTAGGCTAGTCAAGATTAGTCTTATGGTCCTATAACATTTTTATTATCATTAAATAATTTTATTAATAATTTAAGCCCTATAATCATTTTGATTTAATAGTATTTTCTATAGACTATTTTGCTTAAGCTCTACAATATCGCTACTTTATTTTTTGTTGCTAGTCATGGTTTTATTGATTTGAGTCACAGGTTTGTGGTTTACGATAAACCCACTAATGTTGATCCATAGTCAATAGTGGCTTTGTCATTCTCAGTAATGAGATTGTCAAACCTCCATGGTTTTTGAGGTTAACTATGATGGTTTTCCAATAACTTGCAATCCTGTGACTAGACATTAGCAAGATTGACCTCCAGCAACAGGATTTTCTATTTTGGTCATGAGATTACCCTCTACATTTGTAGAATTGTAGAGACTCATAGGATTGTAGAAAGTTAGATTGCTAACATATTTTTTGTATGTCTCTTAGAGATTTGGCACCCCAATTAGATACATAACCTTTGTGATTGCAAGGAGGGGTGCCATCTTTTAATTTTGTCTTAGATTTTATTATCTTTGTTTCTCTATATTTTTACTAATTGCATTCAAATGAGAAAGAAACTAAGGTTAAGAGGTTATGGGTTTGATGTTACTCAGATTTAGTGCGCACCATATCCAAGCCTTGTGGGAGCTCCTCTTTGGTTGTGGAGGAAACACCTGCAATAAGAATGAAACTTAAACAAGAAAGATGTTAGAAGAGGATATAGTGGACTGCCAAGCTACGTGCTCGGTCCCAGAAGCGTGAAGCTCCTTGAGGGATGACAGTCCACTGTTTAAAGATAAAAGTATTTGTAAAGGAATAAATGATAAATGACTAAAGAAATAGAAAAGTAGATGGTGTGTACCTATTCCCTATACTCTATGTATCTCAAAATGCTATAGAAGGCTGGCTGAAGGTTCTATCTAGTTTAGATGGGCTGTTTGGATGGCTTTTTGGTTTGCTGGTTCAGAACATAGTCACCGACATCAGTTGGTCTACCAAGGTCGGTCGGGTAAATGGTGTCGACATCGGTTGGGTTGTTGATGTTGGTATGGGTTGTTGGCCTTGGATGGCTTTTAGAGTATTTCTGGGATAGACAGAGGGTTTTTTGGGAGTTCAGAGGTTGGTGCAGGGTTGCGGGAAGGTAAATGAGGTCTAAGGAAAGGTATAGGTAAAGGATTGGTGTGAAAAGGGGGTGAGAAATAGGGGGAAGGCCTTTCAGCCCCTCCATGGAAGAAGTTGGGCCTCTCAACAATATTTAGAAATATCAATGAAAACTAATTGACAATATATTCTAAAACACTAAAATGGAAACCAGAGTACTTAGCTTTATAAGGTGAAGAACCAGAGATGTTAGAATAGTGGTTCCCATTGTGGCTAATGTGACTGATGTTGTGAGCCAATGAAGTGAACAT
This sequence comes from Torreya grandis, assembly GCA_037957365.1. Lineage (NCBI taxonomy): Eukaryota > Viridiplantae > Streptophyta > Pinopsida > Cupressales > Taxaceae > Torreya > Torreya grandis. The sequence continues at coordinate 166,898 of JARHVA010003248.1, forward strand.
GGATTGCTTCAATTCAGTAGCTCAAGGTCCTTGTATAATCTTTCAATCCAATCTCTAGAATGATTTGTGCAGAGCTTCGATAGCCAGGAGAATGATAGTCGAGTTTTGGTGCTTAAAATCTCATAGTGTGTGTGCATATGTGCAAGAAGATAGGGGTAGCTCAATGTTAGAGCTTGGCTTATATAACCGATGTTGGTGATCCCACGGCGTCGGTGTAGAACTATCGACGTTGGCTGCAGGTTGATCGATGTTGGCAGAGAGAGAATAGGAAAAAGGGCTATTTTAAGCTCTTTTCCCGTTTTTCCACCTGCCAAGTGCCTTTTCCATTGGAGAACGGTCAAAAGAAAGGCTTATGAGGCATGGGAGTTGGTTAGGGAGTTAAGATGGAGTGAGAATAGGTCATGGGTAGTTAGGATTTGGAGGACCTAGTCTCAAGCTGAGTCATAGGCTAAGAAATGGTCTTAGGGTGAGGTGTCCAAGGTGAGGTAATTAATTTAAAATAAGTAGTTTTTAATTAATAAGGTGTGCAAGTGTGGGTTAGGAGTGTTAACATTTTAGAAGGGGACCAAGGGGGGGTTGACACGATATTGGTGTCTACATTTGCCCATTTTTGTCTTATGGTTTGTTCTAACAAACTGCAAGACAAAAATAGATGTAGGTTGCCCCAGGTATGGGATGAAGTATTCCCCCTCAAAGTGGGAATCAAGAGAAGGTAATCCAAAATTAGGTGCCGATTTGATAGGCAATGGATGGGTAGGGTGAGGTTGGAGTGTGAACGCTACAATAGTTGAGATTACACATATACCACTTCACTTGATAGGTAGGTCAAATTGTTATAGGCAAGGTTAAGGAGGACTAAAATCAAAGTAACCAGTCCCCAACTTATTATTGGTAGCTAATTGGGTTAAAATGATCAAAGCTATAGCTCTAATGGTTGAGGAGGACTAAAATTAAAGTAACTAGTCCCCAGCTTATTAGTGGTAGCTGATTGGGTTAGATCGATCAAAGCTGTAGCTCCAATGGGCATCATGTTCCAAGTATCTGGGCAAAGAAGTGCTCCTAGAAAACATGAAAAAGTCATAGATATTGGGGATCAACTTGGTTGTGATCTGATAATAGGTGTGAGGGGCGCATATAATTTGCTAACTATTTGTGAGGTAGCATATGTAATCAAAACAACCAAGGCAAAGTTGTCTCAAAAGTGGTCATGGTCTGAGGAGATAGTCATGATCTCTAAGGTCATTTGTCGAGTTGGACTGAGATATAAGTGATCTCAAGTGTTGTTTGTTGTGGTTAGGGAGATGTATGTGATCTCCAATGTGCCCCATTAGAAGTCTAAGGTGACCTCTATAGTGTCAGGGTTGGTTGTTTGGTCATGATTTTGGACAATTTAGAAAAGAGCTATGTTTTTATGTCACCACTGTTAGTTATGCCACCGATGTCAATAAGTAGAAAGGCATTATTTTGCTGATGTCGATAAAACATCAGCCAATGTCAGTGGCATAGGGCACAATTTTGCCGATGTTGATGGCATAACAAACTCGACAAAAGTGGATTGGTGGCCCACCAAAAGTCATTTATGACTTTTTAAGTGTTGAAAAAGAGAGCTCTAAGTTTTTGAGTGATAGAGACCTCTATTTGTCTATGTCAGCAGTGCTAGGTGTCAGGGTGTGAGTGGTGAGGAGTGTTGGTTAGTGTTTGTGAGTTTTTGGAAGCGTTGGAGTGTTGTGGGCCACTGGTGATTAAATAGAGGAGATGAGGTAGATGGAGATGGTAGACATCAAAGGAGGCCCTACAAGAGGATCACCACCATCGGCACCCGTTATACCACCTTGGTGGTGACGACGAGATGAGGTAGGGTGTGTTATTTAAATTTTTGAGTGGTTTTGAATTTAATGTTATTTGTGTTATTTTTTGAGTTTTTAGTGATAGATCAGGGGGGAGGTCTATTAGAAGGGTTGGTAGGGTAGGTAAGGTACTTTAGGTAGCTTTAGGAGTGTTTGGGGGTTTTGGAGGGTGAAATGAGGAAGCCCTAAATTTTAGGGATCACCTCGTTTGGCCCTAGGGCTGAACCAGTCATTGATGTCGACTGACAAAGTGACTGATGTTGATCATGTAAATGCTAATGTCAATTAGGTTAGAGCTGTCATCAGCACCTTAACTGATGTCAGTTGCCTATTGAAGATTTTTTAGGCCTTGGAAAGGTTAAAAATGATAATTCAGAGGGCCTAAGTCATGCCGATGCACTCCCAGGTGTGGTGATGGGTATATAGGTTTGTTTGATGGGAAAGTGTAAGGTGGTTATGCAGTGATTTAGCTAAGCTAACCCCAGAAGACCCCGTGTCAATTGAGTGCTGCCTACATAGCCCATGTAAGGGGCCTCAAGCCAATGTAGTTCTCCCAAAAAGGGAAAGTAGAGGGTAGGTTATGGATTGGGTTTGACCAGGTTAGGTCATGGTTAAAGGTTAGATGGTTTAAAAAAATGAGGTAGCTTAGGATTGGTGGTGAGCCTAGGGTTCAGGGTAGGTAGTGAGCCTAGGGTTTAGATAGTTGGTCCATTAGGTAGATGAATGAACGAATGGCTGAGCTAACCTCAAAAGACCCCATGTCAACTGAGTGTTGCCTACATAGCCCCTATTTTAAGGGCCTCAGGCCAATGTAGTTTTCCCAAAAAGGAAAAGTGGAGGGTAGGTTATGGATTGGGTTTGACTAGGTTAGGTCATGGTTAAAGGTTAGATGGTTAAAAAGACAAAAAATGAGGTAGTTTAGGATAGGCGGTGAGCCTAGGGTTCAGGGTAGGCAGTGAGCCTAGGAGATAGTTGGTCCATTAGGTAGACGAACGAACAAATGGTTGAGCTAACCTTAGAAGACCCCATGTCAACTGAGTGCTACCTACATAGCCCTTATTTTAAGGGCCTCAGGCCAATGAAGTTCTTCCAAAAGGGAAGAAGAGTTAAAGAGGTTGTTATTTGTTGGCATAACATTTGCTAACATCATTGCGTATGTGTTGGTTGGATGTAGGCTTGGCAGACATTGACGCTGTGAGATCATCTCCCTACATTGCTGACATGGATGTGTCGAGACATCACAGGGGATGAGTGGGCACATATGGCCATTACAGGGCTTGACAGGTTATGGTGATATTGCCGAGTTGCTAGGGATGTCAGTTTGATGGTGGCATTGATTGAGTGGTGGGATCATACCACTAACACCTTTCACCTGCCGACCAGAGAGTTGACTATGATAGTGGAGGACGTGTATCAAATTTTGTGGTTGCTGATATACGGGGTAGATTTATATGCATGCTTGAGAGAGGATCATGACATTCATATGGTTACATTATTTGGGGAGCAGTTATTGAGGCAACCTACCATTCAGCGAGTTTTGCTTATGAGCTGATTTATGTTGCTGATGAGGATGAACATCGACTCGCCATCTTGATGATGATCAGCATCATTGTATACGCCCTTCATGATGTAGAGGGAGGGAGATTCCTGATCTTGATGACTTGAGTTTTGGTAGACATGTTAGGGGAGCAGACAATTTTTGTGTGGGCTCCACTATTTTTAGCTTAGTTATACAAGGAGCTATGGGGGATCAGCCAGCAGTGGTGGTACATCTTGTGTGTGGGCCACCTCTTACACTTTTGGGCTTATGAGCATATCATGGTTACATGACCTCGTGGCCTCCCAGTAGTGATCCAGGCCAATTTTAGAGTTAGTTTCAGGTGGTGGTGAGAGGTCATGGCACAGACACGTGTGGATGCCATTGTCTAAGATATTGAGTACTACAGGGGGTATTAGATGCCTTGATCCCAATAGATATCATTTAAAGGCTATACTTGTTATATCCAGTGTTTAGAGATTAGATAGAGCAGCTAGTGGGGGTCTAGATCCTGCAATGGGTGAGGGGCAGGCGAGCTGGTGAGCTCTAGAGAGTTCTTGCTAAGAGAGTGTGCTGCCAATATGGGCTGTTACAGGATGTGCCACCTGCTTTCCCATAGTATAGATGTGATGATATTAAGGCACCCCTCCCACTTCTAGAGGAGATAGAGTGGCCAAATTTTGAGGAGATACCCACAAGTTTCAGTGTGGTAGATCTGGGGTGTACAATGGCCTACTCAGCTTGGTGGGCAGATCACTATGCTATGATTTAGAGGGGACCACCTCCCAATATATAGATGGTTAGCAGAGAGAGGGATACCACCATTTAGGTGAGAGATGCAACACGAGCATAGGTGGCAGTGCTTCAGGGATAGGTGACAGTTTTGATAGCACAAGTGGTTTCCTTGATAGGGCAGGTTACTACATTGCAGGGGTAGTTGGCTGCATCCCAAGCATAGGTATTGATAAGGTAGGGTTTTGGAGGGTAGGGACCTATTTATCCACCACCACAGTAGCCAGTGTAGTAGCCAGCTTAGCAACCACCTCATCTATAGCCACAAAGTTCACTACAGGGCATGGCATCAGGATCGATGGGTCCACCATAGACTGTACCTATATCTAGGTACAATACTGGGTGCCATTAGGGAATTTCTATAGATCCAACAATATTTTGAGATGCTAGCTCAATAGAGATCTGTGTTGTGTGCCATTACCTCCAATTCTTAGAGATGACGACGGTCAGAGGGTGAAGATGATTTGGCATCTTTATGACCACCACCACCACCACAACCTTGAGGTGTTTGTAGTTAGTTGAGGTGTATATATATACCAGCCTACGTGTTGTTGATGTGAGATGTACATACATTTTGAGAGAGACATAGATATATTGTACTGTTTCAGATATTTTTTGACGTATACCTTCATTTGATAGTTATATATATATGAGATGTTTGAGATATTGACATGTTATGGATGTGACTTTGTGTTAGTTGTTTTGGTTATGTTAGTGTTTTTAGCATTTCCCATATGTTTGATGGTATATGCTTGAAATGATGATGTTATAGACTTTTCCATATTGTGTGATGGTGTATGATGTAACATAGGTTATGTGGTTTTTCATCCTTAGCAATTTTCCATATTGGTGATGGTGTATGATAAAAATGAAATGAGTTTATTTATGTTTTAGTAGGTTTCCATATTGGTGATGGTATATGCTTGACATAAATCGTGTTTGGTTGATACTTTCCATGTGTATTGTTTTCCATAGAAACTAATGTGAATGGGCTATGATAATTTATATAACACAAATTGGTATTTACATTAAATAAATCATGATGTTATGTTAGTGGTTAGAAAATGTTTTGGTTGTATTTTATCCAAAACATGTGATGTTATTTATGATAAAATTGAGTTGAATGTTAGGTTCATAACTTTATAGTGAAAATTATGAGATGACAATATGCGAGCATATAATTTTAAGACACTGTGTCCTAAAAGATAAACTAGCATGTGATGAAGGTGTGTAAGAAATGAAAGGTGCGTTGCTTTTATATTGAAAAGGACAATAATGATAGCATAGATAGGGTTTTTGCAAATAAAAGCCCCATTCATGCATTACATCATTGACCATTGGTTTTTGTTAGAGAATTACCCTAATCACTTGACGTTAAGTGAGCTCAAAATCCCTTGGATAGTTTGGGGTAATAGGCATGATTATGTGATATGTGAGGATAGCGTAACCCTTTTTAGCAAGGATAACTTTACCCCTTTTATAGGTGACCCTGAGAATGACTATAGGCAAGTCCATGACTTAATAGTTTGTCAGTCAGTTTTTTTTTTGGGTAGATTGATCAATGCGAGAAGTCTACTTGGGAATGTTGTTTTGTTTTGTGGTCATGTGAAGCTGATTGATGCGGGAAGCTTCTGAGAGGGTGTTATTTTTATAGCAAAATTTGGGCATAGCCATCCTTCAAGGGAGTGGTCTATATTTTTCTTTGTATGTTTTGATTTATTTAAATAGCTATCCTTCAAGGGAGCAGTCTATTAATTATAGCAATAATGCAGTTGTCCTTTGAGGGAGTAGTCTACATTTATAGTTTATGACCTTTTAATATTTTGTTAAGCATCCCAGTTTTATGTTTTTCTATTAACTAAACTTTTAGTCATGGACTAGACTATAGAGGTTTAAGGGTTTCCCTTTTATTAGGACAAAGCATTGATGCTTACAAAAAGGTTAACTAATTTTTGTAGGGAAAAAGGGTTGAAAGGAATAGGAATGAGGAAGACGGGGGTTGCTCAAGGGATGAGCTCAAGTTAAACATCAAGTGAATGATTACTTGGTTAACAGTAGAATGGTCGCAGATGTAAGGCATTAAGGGGCTCAAGTTTTGGCTAGCCTTTGAGAGAAGATATACGATAAGTGCCTGATCCATACTTGTGCATTATTATATAAGGTTCGAGCCAATTAGGAGAAAACTTGCCTCGTTTGCTTCTTTTCATTTTGGTCACGTGTTGGTTTTCTTTAAGGACGAGATCTCTGATTTTGAAATCTCACTCTTTCAGATTTTTTTTGTAGGCATGCTTGATGCGATCTTGGTATATATGAAGATGATTAAGAGCGGCATGGCTAGGGATGTGAAGTAGGTTAGCATGTTATTGATATTTGATACAATGCTGAACATAGTCACTGCAGTCTTGGTTAAGAGTGGGCCAATAATAGCCCAGGCAGAGGATGCACTTTGCAACTGAGTTACCACTGTAATGTCCTCCACAAATCCCATCATGGACTTGTTTTATGGCATGAGATGTCTCAGTGGTGGTTAGGCATTGAAGAAGGAGGCCATCAAAACCTCATTTGTAGAGAAGACCCCTTAGCATGGTGTATCGAGTAGTACTCTTGATAAAAGCCCATCGTCTATTACTAGAGAGGTCAAGATAAATGATAGAATAAGTCAAGTAGTCAATAAGTTGTTTATACCAAACATCATGTGGACTAGAGAGGTCAGGAGGAATTTCCCTCGAAGATGTTGGTTGAGATGTGCCCAAGATAGAAATCTTGGGCTTTGGTGGTGGAGAGGGCTTGGTGAATGGATATGTCCAAGGGGTAAAAACCTGCTCTTTTCCTTTATCCTTTAGGGTTTGGGACCTTATGGCCACATTAATAGTGTTGATTTTGAATAAAGGGGGAGAAGGTGGTAGAGGGACAATAATCTCACGTTAGGATCCTAATTCAAGTGAGGAGGTTTGGGAGGCATGGGATGGTGTTGATAGTTTGTCAAAAAGGTGGTCAAGAGAATCCTTAATGAGAAGGGTGTCCTTTTCTAGGTGTTGGCAAATGACAACCTTAAGAGTGTTGCAACTCTCAGTATCATGCTCAGGTGTGTGATGATTAAAGCATATTTGAGTGTCATCAAACCAAGATGGTTTTGGTCTGAGAGGTTGGTATGGCTTAATGGGCAGGAAAATGATGCTAAAAGACTGCAACAATCAGCGTAACAGTGAAGCATAGGAACCCACTAATGGGTCTATGCTTGTTGTTGTAGTAGGGGTTGACAACTTTTGTTTAAGAGTTGTAGGGGGAGTTTTTTGTACCACCTTTTTGGTTGGTGGTGTGGCCACACATGTAGATGGTACTTTATTGATGAGAGGTGTCAAATTTCTTGGAGGAAATATGTTTTCAATGGGTAAAGGGAATTATGGAGGTAGTTTGTCTTTGTGAGGTGTTGGAATAGGGAGCACTCTTGTTAAAGTGGAAGGATGTGGACCCAAGATAGAGGGCAATGGTGAAGGTGAGGGAGGAGTAGACTGACATGGTTTAACACCCTTCTTTAGTATGGTGTGAGGACCACTATTGTGTAGGGTGAGGTTCAAATCTAACTTCACTTGTGGGTGAGTTAGGTTTGATACAGGGCAAACACCAAGAGATCTAATATGTTTTAGCATGGTGGATGCCTGCGAGGGTTTGGATTCAGACATGGAAGGCTGAGCTTCTGATGATTTAGAATTGGAAGCCTGATTCTCATCAAAAACTTTGGGGTAAATCATCATGGAAGGGTTGGTAATATAAGGTGAAGCGGGATGTGTAGGATAAGGAGCCCTAAGTTGCTCCCATAATGCCTCATACTCTAGGTTCCTAGAATGGAGGAATCCTAAGTTTATTGCCAATCGAGAGAAGGGTTTAGATGACATCGTGTGAGGCCTTATAGTCAGTCCTTCAGAGGATTTGGGTGATTGTGAGATCAGAAATGTGTTGGATGCAGTGATCACGGGCCAAAGGTGAGAGAGAACCATCACCAGATCTTCCTCAGCTAAAGTGGGTGAGGTGGTGAGTTCTTCTCTCAATGGAGAAGGGATTGGAGAATTTGGTTCTTCAAGCAGATAGAGCACAGGGATGATCATGCCTTCCACGTGTGGTCTAGGAGTGTGGAAAGTATGATTCTCCATTGGTAATAAGAAGGATAAGGGTGGGGCCACCGGTGTTGGTACCATCAAAGCATCCTCCAATATAGGAGAGGTCAAAGTAGACTCTCTTATGTGTGAAAGGGGGGTGGATGGAGGACTATCCTCCATTGATGGAGGAAAAATAGGAGAGGAAGGCTCCTCTAAAGGGTGAAGCAGAGGGATGATGGCCTCTTCTACATGAGGGCATGGGGTATGAATGGTAAATTCTTCTAATGGTAGAAGAAGAGGGAAGGTGGGGGTAAGAGGAATAAGTGATACGGGTTCCTCATGAGGTAGAAGAGTGGGTAAAGGAGGTGCTTGATGTTGTGGGGGTGATACAAGTGAAATGGGTTCGTCCACACGAGGAAGAGGGCGAGGAAAAGGGAGCTCTTCATTGCGTGGGAGTGGTTTGGGTAAAATAGACTCTTCTACTCATGGTGGAGAAATGGGTTGACCAACCTTTTTAGATTGTGGGGGAGGTTGGATAGGAATGAAAGGAAAGACTATGTTGACCGTGCGTATGTTGCATTCTTAAGGGTCATCGACCATGGTCTGAACATTGTTCTGACTTAGGGGATGGTTAGGAAATGGTGGCCTAAAGACATCCATATTTTGGTTGGCTAGCACATTAGGGTTATCCAAAACAAGGTCCCCTTTGTCTAACATGTCTTGAACAATGTTTTTTAGGGTTTTGCAATTATCTTTGTCATGACCCTTGACACGATGATAGTTACAAAATTCATTTTCTCTATACCATGTAGGGATGGCTCATGAGGGGTCAAATTGGATAGGGGGTCAGATTTGAGGGAGGTTGAGAACTCCCTACTTCACTAATTTATCTAATATGGAAGCATATGATTCTCTTATTGGAGTGTATCATCACTGTTCATACCGTTGTTGGAATTATCTAGTGATGTTTTGTGAAGTGGCTAGCTCAGATTGGTTGGTTGTGGTAGAAGATGGTGATCTAAGGACCATAATGTTTGTCGATCCCTTAGACTTGGAGTGGGAAGAAGAAGATTTGGAAGAAGAAGGGTCATTGGGTTTTGCATTGGTAATTTTTATTACACAATTTAACCCTATCTTCTTTGATTACGTGGAGTTCAAGATTTCAGGCCATAGTAAAAGCTTCATCGAATGTGCAAAAAGTTTGAACCTGTAGAGTGGATGAGATGTGCTTGGCACATGCTCTTGAAAAGAGCTCAATGAGCTCAGGTTGAGGTAGTGAGAAGGAGATTTGGTTGATCAAACCTCTCCAACAGGTGATGAAGTATGTTATTGACTCATCCTCAAATTGTCTAATGGAATAAAGGTCTGTGATGGAGACCTTCTTGGTAATATATATTGAGAAATAATCAAGGAATCGCTGAGTGAGTTAAATGAAGGTGAAAAGATAATGACTGGTAATGGAGCTATACCAGTCAAGGGTAGCACCAAAAAGTGACATAGGGAATGTGCAGAGTAATAACACATCATCATGCACTATGAGGTAGCAAGCGTGTCTAAATGCTTGCAGATGTTGTTATGGGTCCTCTTTACTTTAAAAGCAAGTAAATTTTGGGAGTTCCCACTGGCTAGGGTATGGTCGAATAGGAACTGAAAGGTGGATAGGTTCATTGTAGATTTGTTCATACAAAAGAACACTCTTTGAACCTGAAACAGATGTCTCAAGGTTGGACATCTTATCCATCAGCATCTTAATTAGATCAGCAGATGGATTGGCATGAGGGGCACCCCCTAAGTTATAGGGTACCTAGAAGGCATTAGAAGGGGCATATGTCATACTTGGTTGCATTTGTGTAGGTGAAACATACTGATAGTTCGTTATAAGGGCTGATGTCAAGGCCATGGGGACTTGTGCCATGAATTTGGAGGGCACAACTTGACTAGATGCTGCCAAGGGTGGTTGAATGGTGGAAACACTAGTTAAAGGATAAGTGGTCACTCTCATGTTTATAGGCACAAGAGTGGATGGGATAGAGACAATCAAGTTTTGGAAAGGTGTCAAACTTGGTTGAATTGTTTGCGATTGAGGGGGTACGGAAACCTCGATGGAGGTAGGGCAAGAAAGGATAGAAGGGGAGGCCAAATCTTGAACATTGGCCATGGTTGGGTTATTGGTCGAAGTAGTGGCCTGAGTGATCATAGGTTGGGTAACGGATGCTATTGATATCATTGCTGCTTGCACCAAAGAAGTTGGCATCCCATAAATAGGGTTATCCAAAGGATCTCACATTTGGATTCTAGTGAGATAATGTTGGAGAGCCTTGACGTTGTGGTCAAGGAATCTCTCAAAATCTTGATCCCCTTTGGGAACAATAGGAGGTTGATCGGGGCTAGGTTGGATAGGATTATGCTCAGTGTCTGAAGTATACTCCATTAGATGACTTGGCACGAAGGGTGAAGGTGGGAGTGGTTATTGACTCGTGTGGTCAACAAGGAATTTGGCTTGACTGCATGTCAAGACCATCCAAGGTGAAAGGGGTTCAAGTTCCAAAAACTATGTGTTTTAGTTTCAAAAAACTAGAATTTGTGTTAAACAACAAGAAATTTGGGTTTTAAACTTGTTGTTTGGAAATTTTATTTTATTTTTTTATTGACAGTGACTGATGTCAATTGTTTAACTGATATCAGTTAGAAAATGTTGCCGACATTGGTCAGTTAACTGATGTCGATGAAGGTTTGGTTGCCGATGTTAGTTTTTGTGTAATTCTAAAAACACAGAAGATTGATAGTTTTTGGAAGAAGAAGATATTCTGAGTTGTTTTGGACTTTAGAATGGTATGACCTTACCAACTCAAACACTCAAATAAAACTAGCAGAATAGATGATTAGGCAAGCAAACTCTAAAACATTAGATTCCTAGGAATGAGTTTTAAAGTCATGGTGGCTTATGCCTTAAGAGAATGTGTTGGGAGTTGGGCTTGTAGAATAGTTCCTAGAGAGGAAGTCTATGGCTGGTTTCAGGTTTTGTTATGGTGCTCAAAGATATCTATGTTAGGGTTAGTACGTGGCCTGGTGTTGGGGATTGCTCCCTTCACTTCACGAACCTAGAGCCAAGCTGGGCCGCTTAGCCAGAATATACCTTCCCTATAGTTTATACTCTGCCAGAGAACAGAGTGGGTCCTCCTCTTGGTGGTGAAATCCAAGTAAGATCACTGGGTGGGGTAAGGTATCTGCTAGGTGATGAAATCCTAGATGGGCCTTGTCTCAAGTAAGTTTATGTGTTTTATTTGAAGTGATTGTGGTTTGGTTGTGTCACATTTGTGCACTATGATTCAATCATAATGCTTTAATTACTTAATGGGCTAAGTGTGCATCCAAGCAAGAATGAAATGCAGTAGTTTTTAACCCAAATCAAAATATGTTATTCAAATGCAAACAAATGGAGAAGACTTAAAGAGTATGAGTTTTTCACTACTCTATGATGCATGAAAGAAGTAAAAAGAAGAAAAAGAGATGTTCTTTTTAACCTCTGCTAATGATTTCCTTTTGAAACAAAAAGATAGAAGAAGGGATGCAAGAAGTGAATATTTTTCTAATGCACCTACATGAAAATTTGATTTTTAAAAGAAGAATAATGAACCCAAGGAAAACTCCAAGGGTCCCACTGGGCGTGCCAGAATGTTTCTCTAGATTTTTACTAATTGCATTCAAATGAGAAAGAAACTAAGGTTAAGAGGTTATGGGTTTGATGTTACCCGGATTTAGTGTGCACCGTATCCAAGCCTTGTGGGAGCTCCTCTTTGGCTGTGGAGGAAACACCTGCAGTAAGAATGAAACTTAAACAAGAAAGATGTTAGAAGAGGATATGGTGGATTGCCAAGCTACGTGCTCGGTCCCAAAAGCATGAAGCTCCTTGATGGATGACAGTCCACTATTTAAAGATAAAAGTATTTATAAAGGAAGAAATGATAAATGACTAAAAAAATAGAAAAGTAGATGGTGTGTACCTATTCCCTACAATTTGTGTATCTCAGAATGCTATAGAAGGCTAGTTGAAGGTTTTGTCTGGTTTAGATGGGCTGTTTAGATGGCTTTCTGGTTTGCTAGTTTAGAACACAGTCACTGACATCGATTGGTATGCTGAGGTCGGTCGGGTAAATGGTGTCGACGTCAGTTGGGTTGCCAATGTCGCTATGGGTTGTTGGCCTTGGATGGCTTTTAGAGTATTTCTAGGATAGACAAAGGGGTTTATGTGAGTTCAGAGGTTGGTGCAGGGTTGCGGGAAGGTAAATGAGGTCTGAGGAAAGGTATAGGTAGAGGATTGGTGTGAAAGGGGGGTGAGAATAAGGGGAAGCCCTTTCAACCCCTCCATGGAAGAAGTTGGGCCTCTTAATAGTATTTATAAATATCAATGAAAAATAATTGACAATATATTCTAAAACACTAAAATGGAAACCAGAGTACTTAGCTTTATAAGGTGAAGAACCAGAGATGTCAGAATAGTGGTTCCCATTGTGGTTGATGTGACTGGTGTTGTGAGCCAATGAAGTGAACATGGATTTCTTCAATTTAGTATCTTAAGGTCCTCATACAATCTTTCAATCTAGTCTCTAAAATGATTTGTGTAGAGCTTCGATAGCTAGGAGAATGATAGTTGAGTTTTGGTGCTTGAAATCTCAGAGTGTGCGTGTGTATGTGCGAGAAGGTGGGGGTAGCTCAATGTTATATCTTAGCTTATAAAATCGATGTCGGTGATCCTGTCGGTGTCGGTGTAGAACTACCGACATCGACCGTGGGTTGACTGATGTCGGTAGAGAGAGAATAGGAAAAAGGGATATTTTTAGCTCTTTGCCCATTTCTCCACTCACCAAGTGCCTTTTCCATTGGATAATAGTTAAAACAAAGGTTTATGAGGCACATGAGTTGGTTAGGGAGTTAGATGGAGTGAGAATAGGTCATGGGTAGTTAGGATTTGGAGGACCTAGTCTCAGGCAGACTCATAGGCTAAGAAATGGTCTTAGGGTGAGGTGTCTAGGTGAGGTGTCCAAGGTGAGGTAATTAATTTAAAATAAGTAGTTTTTAAATTAATAAGGTGTGAAAGTGTGGGTTAGGAGTGTTAACATTTTAGAAGGGGACCAAGGGGGGGTTGACACGATATTGGTGTCTACAATCTTGATCATTAATATCAGTCCTTTTTAGTATCTTATAGATAATTATTTAATCTTGTGTGTGGATATGTCTTTAATATGTTTTTGTATATACCAATTTATCATATCATGCTAAATCATGAATAGGTAATTAGAGCGGTTAATTAATTGTATTATGTATTTGCCTATTTGTTGAGCCCTCCCTTAGGATAACGCATGATGTGGATTTCATGACCATGAAAGTGAATTAGTATATAGGGGTTAGTATTGTGGATTTCATCACCAAAAACTAATGAAACTCTATGTTCTAATAGAGTATAAAAATTAGGGACAACTATTGTTAAGCTAAACAGTTGACCCCATACAGGTCATCCATGAAGGGGAAGAGTTAACTCTTTAAACCAGGCTTTATAAAACACCTTATAGAGACTTGGGCACTAATGTACCTTTGTGTATATCAAGGATGCCCCTAAAGAGCCCATTTATCCTAGCATAAGGGACTTCGATCGTAATGGGTGTTCCACTATTGGTGTCAATAATAGTGCCCAAGTGACCATCAAGTGCAAGTAAGGTTAAGAGGGTTCGATCAATTTTATAATGGGTCTTCAGCCTACAACCTCATTTATGTAGCCATTATATGGTGTGGACATCGGGTTACACACCCATCAATTTACTAATCATAACTTTTGGCATGCTTGTTTGGGTGTGTGTTATGTTAGACCCATGTTTTTTATGAGTTGAATTAGCCTTTTACCTATCTAAGCCTATCTAGGTCCCTTTTACATATCATCTTGTATATCCAAAACACATTTTTATCCCATCATATTTTTTAGATATCCTAGTCATCATCCTTATTATCATATCATTGTACATATTGTCTTTATCCCATCTTAGCTTGTTTAGTCATACCCACTCATCCACTTATACCATCATCTTGTCATCCTTTTGCCCACATTATCTTTTACTATCTCCCATCTCAAACTCATCCCATCCTAGTAATTCCCACTTATCATCAATTATACTTTATCACCCATATATACTAATCATCTTGTCTTGTACATCCTTATCCTAGTCACCTCATCTTATACATTCTTTATTCATCTAGGGTATCCTTTTGTCTCATACATCCTCCTCATTGCATTCTTGTATATACATATATTGTCCTTTTATACATACTTAAAACACATCCCATATTATATTCATCCCATCCTAGTCATACCTCATCACTTCACATCTTGATCATCATCTGGCATCATTTTGTGTACATATTATCCTTATCATTTTCTTAGTCTAGTCATTATGCATCATCTAATAACCTATCACCTTATATATCCCTATTATATTATCCTTTGTCCATATTATAACCAACATAATTCCATCATACATATTTTATTGTATATCCTTTTAGATACTTATCATCATCCCATTGTACATATTATCCTTTTGGATATCCTTAATCCCCTCCTAGTTTACCATATCACCCATCATTAGTCATCTTCACCATCCACTTACCTATCCTAATTATCATCTTCCTTATCATCATCCCCTTAGAATTTATTGTCTATATCCCATATATCATATCATCCTAATCTAACCATAATCATATCCACCCAATCCTAATCATCATCTTGTATATAGCCTATTCAACATCCTAAGTCATTATCCCATCATACATATTATTTTCTTCTATCCTTGTCTTAGTCCTATTCCATCTCCCATCTTGCCTAACCATATCCACTTACCATTTGTCATACCCCCTTATCACCTCCATCTTATTTTGATAATCCTTGATATCATCATCACCATTTTGATTTCATTTCTAGTCATATCCCAATCTCCTTTGCTCATTATCCTAGTCACACCTTGTCATAATACCATCTCATCCATAATCTATCACACCCCATTTTTACCTTATCCATCAGCCAAACCATAGTAATAATAATATAATTTTATTAATATCACCCCCTTACATATTTTATCATAACCCATCACCTATCCTAATCTCATCTTGTCTCACCATCCACATTTCATCCTAAGTCCACCTCATTTATAGTCTAATCATCCCCATATCATCTTGTCTCATTATCCCATCATGTTGTATATTCTTATTTTCCTTCTTGTACATAAATCATTCTCTTTTACATACTTTCAGTCACATATTATCACTAGATCCATATGTCATCCCCTAATCACATCCTAATCATACCTCATCATCCATACCCGATCACTTGTCTTGACCTTGCCTTCATTACCCATCTAGTCATCACCTCGTCTTATCCTAGTTAGCCTCTAGGTCACATACAAGTTTAAATCATCCATATTTTCATTACCCCTTTATAATTTCATCATCATACTTATCCTTATTCCATTATCTTAATCACCTTCATCACATGATCACCTACCATCCCATCTTGAGCTAATCCTATCATCCTAATGCCCCTATCATCTTATCACCATTCTATCATCCTAATCCACTTGGTCAAATCTCATATCCTAGTCAATATCTTGTTAACATCTTATCACCTTGTCAGTCTCAATCGAGAAAACCCATCAATCTAATTTAGTCCAATCATTTTGCCTTATTAATTAATAGCACCCATCATATCATCCTCTTACTAGTTTGAATCTAGGAACCCATCATATCCTCACCCCTTTTGCTAGGTTGACAACTAGATATTGTTGATAAGTCATTAGCACCTATTTTAGTAATAATCTAACATTTGATCATAGTTATCCATCATCTCAATCACATACTCATCATCATCCATCTTGCTAGCTCTATCCTTTGACCTTACTTTGTTCCAATGATATTTAGTCTACCTTTGCATCATCATCTATCTTTCCCCATGGATTTGGACATGGTCCTTGTAGACCAATACATCTTGGCTTATAAGGATGAATTCCTTCTAAGAGCACTAGAGATGGACACCCACCTACCTTCTGACCTTGATCCCATTTTCCTTGAATCAACATCCCATCCATAATCCCCTAGCTCCTCAAAATTAGTGTCAACCTTCCTTGATGTGGTCACCCTAATCAATCAATACATCATAGAGAATAAATATGAATTATTTTTGTGATTATAGAATATGGGTGCCCATTTTTTCAATGATTTTGACCCCATGATCCATAAATCACCTCCCAAGCAAGCCCAACATCAAACATTCTCCCATCCCCCTCCACCACCCACTAACCCCATTCAAAACCCCTTGGCCCCAATTCATACCCATCCACAGTCAAATCCTCCATCTACCAATCATAATCCATAACCACTCCCTCATCATTTATCACCCACCACCATGAATCTCAACCCTAATTTCATAAACCAATATATAGCTACCAATAAGGATGAGATCTTCTTTAAGTTCATTTCAACAGGTGTCCCACTTCTTGAAAGAATTAATCCCCTTTCACTCATTGTACCCCCAAAATAAACCCCTTCATGTAAGTATCCTTCCAATCCTTCATCCAATAGTCATATCCAACCATCCACCCCTTCCCCTACTAGCAAAGGGAATCCAATATTGGCCACCCATCCATCCACCCAGCCACATAAAACACCACCTAATCTAAAGTCCTATGCTTCCACATCAAAGTCATAAAGTAAAGCAAGTCTTTATACTCCCCTTCATATATCCTTAGAAGCCCTTTTACAACAACTAGTCACTACTAACATGATGGTCTATCCACCCATCTAGCATCTTGATCCTACCAAGCCTAAGCCCTCTTGGTATAAATCCAACTGACGCTAATTATATCATCAAACTTAGGGGCACTCTCTTAAATGATGTCAATTTTTTTGAGATTATGTCCAAGACCTCATTAATCATGGTTGCATAGTAATTGAGAATGAATCAAATGAATATCTATCCTTGGGTAAACAAGAAGAGGAATGCCAAGATTCTATTCCCAAACATGATCAAGCCCTTCCCCTTTCAAGCCAAGGTCAAGACATCCTATCCATCCTCCATGATCCCCCCATCTCTGATCACCTATCCCTTCCAAACAAGTATACTATCCATAAACCTAGTCCTTCTATATCCCATTATTCCTTCCATGAACCTATCTTTTCTCAACCCATTATTCCTCCATCATATACCTCTCACTAATCACATCAAATGCCCCCATTGAGAGGACAATCATGGATAAATCATCTTTTACTAGAAGTATAGCATCATATACATCAAAGTTAGCATTGGAGTCAGAATAAGTTTTATCTACATCTAGATCATGTTCCACACCATCATCTAAATTAGATTCCTCATCAGAATCATCATACCTTATCAATATTGCAAAAAATTATGATAATTATTTCTCTTTTGAAGATCATAATTAGGATGATGATATCATAACTAAATTCTTGAATGCTTTATCTATTGAATATTTTTAGAGTGGATTTGATCCTACCTTGGATATGTGTCTTAATGATCCTTTTGAGATTCTTGAGGACACTTTCTCCAAAGTTGAGGCTAGGGCTCCTAGTGACCTTTATGAGGACTATGCCACCCATTATCCCCTTAATCCATCACACCATAATCATCCACCCCCAATCCATAATCCCTCTATCTTACTCCATAAAGGGGCCAACTAGGAACATGTATCATTGGATTCCCAGTTGCATTCTATATCGAGTGCCATGCATCCAAATATCCAAGACAATATTCCAAAGGCCATAAATCATGATCAAGTCATCTTTGATCCCCTAAATCAAATTCAAGAAAATTCAAATCATCAGCCTAATCAAATATTATCTCCCTAAGTAAATCCCAATATCAGGCACTAGGGGCATATCAAAGACAAAATAATCATTATACATTAAGTAACAAATTAATCCCCTCTAGTGAAGCCCAAAAACTAGCAGTAGGAGGTCATAAATTCAAACATCATATAGCTAACCATCCTCTTAATGCTTGGGTCAAAGAATCAGCAAATCAAAATGTCTTAGATCTTGTAATCTCATGGCACTAATCTAAAGAACCCCCTCCACCATATCCAATGATTTATGCAACTGTTGAACCCCATTTTTGCTCCCCATCTCATCACATCATTCATGATCATATCCCTCCTTCCCATACTATATCCTATCACCACATTCATGACATACCTCCATCCACACCATATCTCAAAATTGTATGTAGTATGAACAAAGGTTTAGAATTTGACTATGTATTCATTCATGGTGACTGTGTGCACATAATGTTGATTAAGCTTGCACAAAAGAGTGAAATGTTGATTGTAAGAATTCAGTGATGAGTAAGTTATCATGTATCATGTAAATAAGAATTTTTAAGTGATCCTATGTTTCTTTTTTGTTTATTTATATGCTAAATCGATGAATAGGTCTCCATGAGACCTATAAGAGATATAAGAGCCTTATTAAAAGGTGTAGCTACTTAAGGGTGACCCATATGCTATGAAATACCTATGAATATTTATTTTTTTGTGTCTTAGTTATATATATTTCTTAAGTTTTAAGGCATTCTTAATGGCTAACCAAGATGGTGATGATCATATTTGCTCTATAAATAGTGAAACCAAATCTATTAGTTTCTAGATTTTTTAGATTTGGAGTGTGAGACTTGGGAAAGATTTGAGAGAGGCTTGTGTGTGTGATTTTTAGAGTTAAGGAGGGGTAGAGTTCCATATGGATGATCTTATTATCATAATATATTTATGACTATCTTTATGACATGTAAGTCATAATTTTATTGGCAGAATAGTTCTCTTACAGTTTGAGTATGAGTGAAGGTGACAAGTGATAATCAAAGGTCCATCATAAGGTGTTGAAGACATTAGTTCATATGTGGATGTATTCATTTTTTTTTTGTGTGTTATCTCAAAATATAAGGGGGTTACATCTTCCTTACAAGGTGAAACTTTCTAAAATTCTAGATTTTGTTGTAACTCAGCTACGTAGGTGTTATAGCACCTTATGGGATTGTAGTCTCACTAAATAGGGATTATAGTTCCTTGATTAGTTTTAGATTTTATAAATTGGTTATTTTTATTATAGGATAATATTCCAATTGTATTTTCCAATGGGTTTTATCCCCTAAGAGGGTTTCCCACATATGTCATGTGTTATGTGATTGATCTTGCATTATCTCTCTTACTCTTTGATATGAATGATGTTTAAGTTTCATGAATGCTTATGGTAACTATTTAATTATTTATAAATATTTAAATTGAATTTGGATTATTTTGGCTCACTGATTCACCCCCCTTAGTGATTTTACCTCTAATAATTAGTATTATAACCAGTCCATTTTCCCTCATAGGGGTCATGAAGATACCTAGTTAAAACATTTGAAGGATGTTAAATCAAGAGTCAATAAAGACCACCAAGACATCTAGGCATCTATCATCCATCACAAAATAGGTGTTGGCTAAATAATCCATCCAGTATCTACACATCACATCTTGCCCATCATCTAATAAATTGAGATGCCCAATATAAAGTAAAAAAATTCAAAAAATAAATAAAAATCATTCATCCAATGGTTAAAACTAGTCTTCTGGTGCCTTGGGCAAGTACCATGATGAAAAATGGTTCTTGACATCATGTTAAAACAATCTATCATCCACATTATTCCTCAATACTTGAGGGAGAATTTATCCATCTCATATGCTCATCTATCCTTCCCACTTGTCACATCTCTTGTCCACCTTGTCTACATCACCCATCATCTTATCCCTCATTCCATTGTCCATTGATCCATCATCCACTAGCATACTATGTATCTTGTCTCCTATTCCTTCCTGTCTTGAACTTCATGAGGAAGCATAAGGTGTCTTGATAATTGTCCCTACACCATCTTGGCATCTCATCCAATAGATACTGGGGTACATAACCATCTAGTTCCTTTATGATGTGGTCATTAACTATCCCTAGTCTATTCATCTTTAGCCCCCATCATCATCATCATCATCATCATCATCATCATCATCATCATCATAATTTATCATCTCATCAATCATCCCTCCATCCTTCTCATATTTTATAGGCTTGGTATTCCCTTTGATAGTAACCCCATTTGTACAGTGTATATACATATCCCAAAAATCCTTAAAAATTGAAATATGCCAAAAAACTAGAAAAATCATAAAATTTGAAAAAGCTAAATTAGTCCATGATGTCTTGTCTTATGTTCAATACCCTAGTCATATACATCTCCATATCATGTGTCTTTTCTTATCCCTAATCTTTGGATACAACCTTCAGTATTAGAACCAATCCTAAGTGGTCACCCATCATATCTTCATCATCCTATTGGCTAAGTGTTGTCAATATACATCACCTTGTCAAATAATTTAATCTAGCACCCATCATTTTTTATCAAGGCCTTTTCATATCTGGCACCCATCCAATTACCCTTTTCTAGTGTGGAATTTACTTGATCCCATCACTATCCTTATCATTACCTCTTCATGTCTATCACCCATCCAATCACTTTTGATAGCATGAAAGGTATTTGATACCATCATCATCCCCTAGTATCCTTGCTAGATTGGATCCTTGCAAGGCCTTGTCTGTTGGTAATCCTTGGTCATCACTTATCTAATCACCATCCTTAGCCACTTTTCAACCTAATTTCAAGACCAAATCAGTATTCAAATACCTTATCCCATACTCCATCATTCTATCCTCAACTAGGGGAAACACCTCATCTTCATCCTAATCATCATCATCTTATCCAAATCCAAGTTTATCCTACATCCTCAATCAAAATCCAATCACCCATCCTATCATTAGATAAGACATTGTGAACTACATGCAGATACTTGTGTGTGTGTTACTTATTTGTTTTGCTTGTCTTGTTTGAATATCTTTTATCATGTATATATATTTTTATCTTACATAATATCTCTTGGGAAATGAATGAGGATGTTATGAGGACACCCAAAGTGCCCTTGAGGATGCAGATTTTTCTATTTACCCATGCACTTTGGCATAATGTCCTCTGGGTCATGTTTATATCATGGGGCATTATATCAAGTGATATATTTTTAGATTACTTAGACTATGGTGAGCTTTATGACATTTGTGATGGTTTGATAATCTCATCATCTTTCTTTCCATCACTAATCCACTCCTCTTGATTCATTCAACTAGTATCCCATCTTTTATATTTATCATCTTCATCTTATCAATCATATACTTCAATTACTAACAAGCTTAATCATCCTTATCATCATCACGTTCTAATCACTAATCATCATTATTGTCATCATATCCCAATCAAAACTACATCAACCTAAGGTCTTTTTAGACTATGTAGGTAGCACTTGGCCATGTTTCAATGTCCAAGGATAGCTCAACCATTATCTCTATCATCTATCCTCATCCCACAATCCTTGGTCACTCAATCATATCAATTCTTCTCTATCATCACCTATATCACATTGATTGATTTATCTTTGAGCTACACCCATCATTATCAAATCAATCTTGTCTTGGCCTATAACTCTCCTTTACATGCATCCTTGCTTTGGATACATTTAAAGCTTACAACCTTTTACCCTATCATCATTTTATTATGGTTGATTCCCCCTTGGGATGTGTTTATAACTATGACACTCATCATCTCTATGCCTTGTGCATGTGTCCTTTTCAAGAGCATCATTATCAATTTTTAGCTCATTGCTTGAGTCAAATCATTCATCTTCTTCATATTCTATACCACATTTATCATCATATTCCCTCATCTATCCATCTCATCCCATCCATTTTTTAATTCTTTCAAGTGACCATCCAGCTCATTCTTCTTTGCATGTCCCCTCAAAGGGGAATCATACCCACTAACATCATCTACTAACATTCATCCATGACATGGTTTTTATTTAAAAGACCATTACTCCTTCCACTTCATCCATGTACTTAAAATTGCTTGCTTCATTACATTTGACAAATATTCCTATTAATCAACACTAATTCTGCTTATCCTATTTTATCCCACTAATTTATCCCATTCTTATTCAATTAATCTAATATCCCCTTCCATTAATTTACATTCACTAACATTATTCATTCCATCTCTTTATTAATTTTCTCTAATATCCCATTATCCTAATCTAATCCTATTTATCTATTAAATGGGAATTTTTAATTCCCATAACCCCACCTAACCACCCAATATCCTACCCTCTAGGTATTCTGACATCCCTAGGGATCCTAATCCTCATTTAAACCTTAATAAACCCCATTACCTACTAACCTAATCCCTAATCCCACTAGCCAATTTTAAATTCAAAAACATTATAACTACCCACCCACCACCCTATACTAGCCTTCCCTAAATCCCTAAACCCTATGGGGAGATTTCTAGAATTGGAGGATTCTAGAAATCTTCTCCAAATTAGCCCCTTCCTCTAGAATTTCCCTATTCTAGATATTTACATGGAATTAAAAATTCTATGGAAAATTCCTCAACCATAGATCTTGATGACCCAAATTTAAATTTGGTCACTCGATCACATCATTTATTCTCTCTTATCCTCTTTATCATATTGATCAACTTTAGCTTTGAGCTACACCCATCCTTAATATAATCAAATCATCAGTCTTATATTAGCCAAATAGCTCTCTCTTGCATTAATCATTACTTGGGATACATCTAAATCTTGTGGCCTTTTAATCCTATCATCTTGTTATGGTTGATCCTACCTTAAGATGCGTCTACAACCATGACACCCATCATCTCTATTACCTATGCATGTGTCCTTTCCAGGGGATTCATCATCAATCTATAGATCATTATTCACATCAACCTCATCTTATTCATCTTCTATCCCACATTTGGCATCCCATCCCTTCATCTTTCCATTGCCTCTCACCCATTGTTTCTTCTTTTGAGTGGTCATCTAGCTCATTCTTCCCTGCATGCCCCCTTGAGGGGGAATCATATCCATCCATTCATCTATGACATGATTTTTATTTGAAATACCATTACTCCTTTCACTTCACTCCACTCACAATGCCCTTTCAAAGAGGGGCAAAATGTATGAACCTAAAATTGCTTGCTTCATTATAATTGACTAATATTCCTATTAATTGACACTAATTCCACTTATCCTATTTTATTCTGCTAATTTATCTTATTTCTAGCCATATATCTAATAACCCTCTTCAATAATCCTTCATATATTAACCTTACCCATTCCAAATTCATAATTAATTCCCCTAATCATGTATTTATCCTAATCTAGTCCTAGTTATCCATTTATGAGAATTTAAAATTCCCATTTCCCCACCTACCCACCTACTAACATAAACCCTAGCCTTTCCTACATATCTATGACCCTAATCCTATCCTAATCCCCACATAATCATCCATTATCTCTAAGATAATGGAGAAGTATCTAGAACTAGAGACTTCCCTCCAAGTCTCTAGAAACCTCTATTTCTAGAGGTTTCCCAAGGAATTTAATATTCCTTGAAAAATTACTAACCATTGATCTCATTCTCCTAAATTCAAATCTAAGCCCTTGATCTTCCCTCCTTTCCTCTATAAAACTAACCTCTCCCTCCACTCTCAGACCATTTAGAAAATTTGTAGGGAAACCATGTCAAAATAATTCTAGAAGTCTCATAACATATCCATGATCAAGTATCCTTCATTAACATCTCCAATCAAGCTATCACTTTGTCAATCTGAGTCTAATCATCTTCTTGTGAATCTTGGAAGGTGGTAACATAGAGAAAGGGAATTTGGTAAGCTTATTATCCTTATAATTTGATTTATAAATCCTTCTTATTGAGTAGTTTATGTTTTGAGTTTGGATTTATCTTGTTTAAATTCATAGTGAGCTCAAAATCTTACTACACTAACCCTATTCTTGAGTTATGTAGTTTAAACCTTACGTGTAACCACTAGTGATTCAAGAGTAAGTGTGCAGTTAGGGTCTTGATAGATAATTTCTCCCCCTTGTCATTGTGAAGAATGATAGTTTTTCTAATATATATATGATTACTCTACTTTGGACACATTAAATGAGGTTGAACAATGATATATTTATGTGAACCAATTTTGATAGTGTAACTACCAAGATCTTTTCATTAGTGATATTACATGAGATTTATCAACACATATTATTAGTTTACATTAGAATAAAATAACTAGGATTGAACATAGTGTTTTTTTGGAAAAAAAATATTTAATTGAAACAATTAAAAATGACATATTATTTGATGAGAGATTTGCATATCAGTGAATTTAAAGACTTTAAGATAGTAGGCTAATTTTTTGAGGTACTTTTGGCACTAGGTGTCAAGCATGAGGTTCACACTTGGTCTATATCTACATAGTTACATCAACACTTATTATCAGGAGGCATAGAGAGGATTATTGTTGTTCTTATTTCTCTTACCTTTAGGAGGTAGTTGAGTCTTACTTAATTATTTTTAGTAGGTAATCATGTTTATCTTCTAGGAGGTATATCAAAGATGATGTAATGTTTTCTCCTACCTCAAGGAGGTAGTCAAGTTGATTTTATTCTCTTACCTCTGGGAGGTGATTGAGTTTTGTTTATTCCTTCTCCCCTTGGAAGACCTTTATAGTCACATAGTTTGAGTAATGTGATGTTTTCAATTTTACTTTAAGAACCAACACTAGTCCTTGAACTAGAATTCACATTTATTATTATTTTGGAGTTTTAAACATTTATAAGTTATTTTAATTGAACTTGAAATAAATGGATTGACATTTGATTGCAATTAGATTTAATTTTTTTAATTTTGATTACTTGATAATTGTGACTTGGACTTGTTTTGTTTATTGACACCAACTTATTTTGAACTTGATTTACAACTTTCTAATTTATTTTTCTAATTCTATTGGTTTATTGACTCTTAATTAACTATTTTAACAACTGATTATTCAAAATTATTATGGTATTTTGGTTTTTGAGCAATGCTAGTTCAAGTGTTATGTGTGTGTGTGTGTGTGTGTGTGTGTGTGTGTGTGTGTGTGTGTGTGTGTGTGTGTGTGTGTGTTGTGTGTGTGTGTGTGTGTGTGTGTGTGTGTGTGTGTGTGTGTGTGCATGCATGCGTGTGTGTGTGGTAATGTGTGAAGTGTGTGTTGTTTGAGGGAGAAGAAGTAGATTTAAAAAGCTATTGGATCAAGATGGGAACCTGTGTGGAACAAGTGCATGACACCATCTTTCTCAACCACTAGAATGGTGTTGATTATTTGATATATATACTATTATGGCTATTTATTTAGGATGTCTAAGGAGGTTAAGAGGTTTAAGGAGGGAATAAGGAGGTTTTGAGAGGTTTAAGTATTTATGATGTCTAGGTAGTTTTAGGAAGTCTAAAAAAATTTGATGAGATGTTATTGATGATGTAGTTGATGGAAACTATTATTTTTTTCACACTAGATTGTTCTTGATATTATTATAGCATTATATTTTTTCTTATATGACTTGGTAGTTATTTTCATTATTAGTTGTTGCATAGTGGATACAATATTACCTTATGGTGGATCAGTAATTATACTCTTGTTTAGAAATATTGACAGTTCATAATATCAGTTGGTAGTGAATATGATATATGAAAATTCTTCAAAGTTATGATATTTTGTTCAGTAGGAACAACATCACAGTATGTTTCTATTAATAGTTGGTTCAGCTTTACATAACTAAGTGGTATTATAGTAATTACATTAGTTCCATGTTTTGGCACTATCTTTCTTATTCCTATTGTACTATGGGATGGCACAATGAATATTTAGAATAGGAACTTATGTTCTAGCATATCAATGTATTGATAGAAAGATTTTGGTGTTATTAATTTTTATGACCATTTAGAAATTATATATATAAGTTTTGAAATACTGTGTTGCTTCACTCAGTAGTGGATTATTATAATTTGGGAATGTGGTAGATTCTACTACATTATTTTATTTTAGAAGAATTGAGGATGATGCCATTTTCAAGAGGGGTTAATGTAATACCCTTACAATATCTACAATGTTTTCTTCATGATGTGACATCATTTGGACTACCAGTGTGTTAAGTATCTCTTTTACACAACATGCAAGATGTCTTATGATTGGTTGTTAGCCTTGATTTCGATTACCTTATTGTGATGACATAGAATCAGGTTAGTTACAAATCATATAGAACCACCTTGGGGTGTGTGTGTTTTAATGCTAATAATAATTCATATTATCACTTAATGTGATGTTTCTGCCTTACTAGGAGTTTTTATGTTGATAAGCTACTTTTGATAGGTTTATTCATAGGACTAGATTTGCATTAATTCAAACACTTTGCTTTAACCATTGAGTAACCATGTTATGCTAAGTTGGTCTAGATTATTTGACTTTCAACTTTATTGGTGTGTTGAAAACAAAATGTACTTTTAAAACATGATGAATAACACAAATATTATTATGACCTAGCCTAGATAACATTTAATAATGGACATACATAAGTTTATATATAATCACATATTTATATAAATATATGTATATTAAAATGGTATTATATAAATAAATAAATAAATAAATGATAGGTGGATGGTTGATTGGAGAAGAGTGAGATCCCTAATTCCAAAAATAAAAAATAAATATACATTTTAAAATAATAAATAAACATGCATTGTATAACTTTTTTCCTATTTATTAGTTAACCTAGTGGAGAGATGAGCCATTTTATAAAAATTGTCAATTGAAAAATGTAGGTGAAAGGAGAGTGAAGGAAGAAAAGAGGAGAATAAACTAGCTAGGAGAATAAGGAGAGGTGTAGGTGTTGGAGAGTTGTCAGTGATGTCATGGTGATGACATGCAGGTGTCTTAGTGAGTGGATGAAGTGATTTTATAGCCTAAGTAACAATGACAAAGTGTGTAATGTGTTTGTCTTAGTATGCTTGAATTATTCTTAGTTGATCTTCTATTTTGGCATGGTTAGAGGTGTTCAGGGATGAGTATAGACTATTGATTATGTGACAAAGTTACCTAAGATTTTTTATAAACTTTGAGTGCTTGTGTGCATGAGTGGAATTCATCTAGTTAATCATTGTTGTCATCTAGACATCTTGGGTCTAGTGGTAAAAAATCTGAGTAGGCAGTTTGATGACATCACCATTGCTACATGTGGATGAGTCAAAGGGATTTGGTTATATAGTTATGATAACATTATTCCCTAGTTGTTATGCACTAAATATCAAGTCATGCACCTAAATGTAGTCAAAGATATGTGGGTGCAAATTTGGGCTCTTAGGCAAATTGATAATGTTTTCTATATTCAAATAGAATCAAGTAAGCATGTTGATGATGTCAACATTCACACACATAGAGGTTTCAAGAGTAAATGGTCACATGGGTTTATTCAATATTATTCCTAATTATTATGTGTTAAACCTTAGGTCATGCACCTAAGTGTATCAAAATATATGCAAGTGAAAATCTAGGCTCCTAGGAAATTTGATAGTGTTTTCCCATAATTAGCCAAATTTACAATGTGGTGAGAAGAGCCAAATAATTTTTTTTATGTAGTCATATCTCACACGTGTGGGAATTTAAAGAGAAGGTGATTATATAGGTTTGTTTAGTTTTATGCCTAGTTTATTTTTTCTAATTCTCAAGTCAAGTGCCAAAGTGAAATAAAAGATATGCATGTTCAAAGTTGGCCTTCCAGATAAGTTTTTGACATAGTTGTCTCTGTGGCATAATAATATGAGTGAGCATTTTAATGCCATTATATCTCACACATGTGAGGGTTTCAAGAGAAGTTTGAGAAGTTTGTCACATGGTTATATTATCTTATGTGAGGAGATCATATGGTCCAAATTTGAAAAAATTCAAGTGAGAGAGGTAAAAGATATGACTGTGCAAAGATGGCCTTCTAGGCAGATAAGCAAGGTTCCCATACTTAGTCAAATTTGCACAAGTTAATGTTTGAGCAACATTGACAAAGCACATTACTCCAATAATTTATAAAGGAATGAGATGGTGCCAAGTTTCATGATCATAGGCATTCTGATCAATATTTAATGGTGAGCACTACATGATAAGGACCTAACTGATCCATAGAGATCGACAGTGCACAATAAGTCAACATTGCAAGATTGCATAAGATGAGGTCAACATGTTCAAGGTTTAATGCTTATCATTGGTAGACTATGTGTTAAAGGTTGAGATTAATAAAATAAGATCGATGGTACATATTTAATCTAAGAAGTGAGGACTTGATATGAAATAAAAGTGTTTGAGGTTTAACTATGATTATTTGAATTTAAATATTCAAATTTAACAAGGGAAAAACTAGTCTATGGTTTTTAGACTATATCTTTTGATCAAGGATGAATATTTCTATGGTATAAAAAGAAAATATGAAGAATCCATGGTGAATCTAATGAACCTAATTTGAATATTTTTAAGTTTGTAAAATCAAAGAGATTAAGGTTCAAGTTGACTGTGTGTTCATGCTTATTTTGCAAGTGACCTGAGAAGAGTAATTGAGCTTATGTAGATATTGTTTCAATGTTTCATGGTGAATTACCTATTGGGTATTATTTTAGACTCAATGAAGATGTTTTTTATGTATTATTAAGGTTTTAAAATTCATATAAAGTATGAATAAAGCTTAAGATGGTGACTGTGTGTTCATTTATGATGACTATGTGCACATACTATTGATTGAGCTTGCACATAAGAGTGAAATGATGACTATAAGAATTTAAAGATGAATAATGGGTCATTTAGTGTGTACATATACATTTTAAAGTGGTCTTATGTTCTTATTTTTCTTGATGATGTGCTAAATAGGTGAATAGGTCTCCATGAGACCTATAAGAGCTACAAGGGCCTTATAAAAGGTGTATTTACTTAAGGGTGACCCATAGATGCTATGGATAACTTATGAAGATTTTATTGAGATATGTCTCAATTATATAGTTTCCTTAAGGGTTAAGGCATGCCTAATTTCCAAAAAAGATGATAATGATCATGAAAGCTCTATAAATAGTGAAATTAAATATGGTGATTTCTAGACTAGAGTGATAGACTTGGGAGAGATTTGAGAGAGGATTGTGTGTGTGAATTATGGATAAAAAGAGGGTAAGAGTTTCCTATGAATGAGTTGAAGATCATAATATATTGAAGACTATTTTTATGACCTGTAAGTCATAATTCTATTGGCATAATAGTGCTCTTGTGATTTGAGTATGAGTGAAGGTGAAAAGTGATAATTACAGGTCCATCATTAGGTGTTGAAGACATGAGTTCACATGTGGATGTGTTCATAAGTGTTGTTGTGATATCTCAACATCTAAGGGGAATGAAGACTCCTTATAAGGTGAAACTTTTTAAAATTTTGGCTGTTGTTGTTGTAGCTTAGCTAGATAGGTGTTGTAGCACCTTGTGGGATTATAGTCTCACTAAATAAAGGATTATAGTTCCTTGATCAGTTGTAACTAATATAAATTGGTTCTTGTTATTATAGGACAATATTCAAATTATAGGTTATAGTGGGTTTTCTCCCTCAAGAGGGTTTCCCACATATGTCATGTGTTATGTGATTGATCTTGCATTATCTCTCTTGATATTTGTTATGGATGATGTGTATGCTTCATGAATGCTTGTGGTAATTGGTTAAGTGTTTGTAAAGATTTAAATTGAAGTTGGATTATTTGGGATCATTGATTCACCTCTTTTTTTAGTGATTGTACCTCTAATAATTGGTATTAGAGTAGGTCCTTTGGTAAACGCTTAACAACTTAAAGGTGATCCAAGGTACAATATGGGTAATCATCAAGGAGGTTTCTCTAATAAGCAAGAATCGATGCTCAATGGTCTAATTATTATTTTTGGGATGTAAGGATGAGGACATATATTATGTCCTTAGGGTTTAATGTATGGCAATCTATTTTGGATTATTATGTTGTTCCTATTGCTCCTCCATCTAGTGCTACAGACAAGAAGTTATCTATGAATAATTCCAAGGTAATGAATGTTATCACTTATGATATTTTAAATATTGAATACACCAAGGTAATCTAATATAAATCTAATAAAGAGATATGAGATAAAATGCAAATTATTTTTGAAGGATATTCAAAGTTTAAGCTTGCTAAGTTGCAGACTCATAGAAGGCAATTTGAAAGTCTCAAGATGAAGAAAGAAGATTTTGTCACATCCTTTCTATAGAGATTTTATGAGATTGTGAAAATCATCAGAGGTCTTAGAGAGAATCTTGAAGAGGCTAATGTAGTCCAAAAGGTATTAAGGTCACTATATCTCAAGTTTGATCCAAAAGTATCTACTATAGAAGAAAGTCATGATCTTACTTAGTTGAATATGGATCAATTACATAACACCCTTATTGCATATGAGATGAGAGTAAATGATGGTATACCACCAAAAAAGAAAGCAACATTCAAGACAGAGATGAATCCTAAGAAGAAGTTAGAAGGTAATAAATCAAAATAGGATGACATATCTGATATTGATGAGGATAAATTAATTACTTTGATTACAAGGAAATTGAACATAGGCTTAGGGAAGTATAAGGGTAAAATACCTTTCAAATGTTTTAATATTAGAGAGATAGGACATTTTTCTCATAAGTGCCCTCATAAGTATGAAAATATTGATGATGTAGAACATGGTGAAGGTCAAAATGAAAACAATAAGACATATAGGAAGAAAAGATTTATAAAGTATAACAAAAATAAGAAGTCCTTCAAAAATAAGAAGAGCCTCTACACCAAAGAAGATTTAAGCTCATCAAATGAGAGTGAAGATAATGATTTAGAATATGATCATGAAAATGATGGTCATGTTGAAGATGAAGCTTTGTTCATGGTCGAGGAAGGAAGTTGCTCACATCAAAAAGAATCTACTTAGAGGGATTCAGATGATGATGAAGATGAGGTGGACTGTATTGATGAATGCTCTTGAAGAACTAAATATTGAGAAGAAGATCAATAAGAATATAAAATCTAAACTAAGGACTATGAGGAGCAATTCAATGTGTTTGAGGCAATATTGTTTGAAGACTCTAGGGAGTATGAAGGTGTTGTCATGTTTCTTAATTCTAAGTTAGAATCTATGTTTGAAAGTCTAGGATCCAAATAAGAAGAATGTTTAAGGTATGCTTATGAGATTTTTTCTTTGAAAGATGAGTTAGATAAATATGCAAGCAATGTGAAATCATTTTTCAAGATTGATAAAAGTTCTAATGATCTGGATGATCTCTTAAAGAGTCAAAAATTAGTTAGTGATAGATCTGGATTGGGTTTTAATGAAGAGCCCAAAATTGCTACCCAAGTTGATATGAATATAAATAA
Source organism: Torreya grandis (assembly GCA_037957365.1). NCBI lineage: Eukaryota > Viridiplantae > Streptophyta > Pinopsida > Cupressales > Taxaceae > Torreya > Torreya grandis. The sequence continues at coordinate 198,607 of JARHVA010003248.1, forward strand.
GAGCAAGGTAGATCAGTATTTTAAGACAAATCATCAGACAAGGAATGAAGGTACTAGTATAATGAAGATAAATCAAATCAGACAATCTAATGTCATGAGGTATGCAAGATTCAATGGTTACTATTACACATGTAAATAATTTGGGCTTAGAGATAGAGAATGTAAGAGAAATGAGTATGCATGGGACTATTATGGGGGTCATTAGTCAAAAGGAGTGAGAAAATTAAGTGCTAGAATAATGTGATCCTAGATTTGCACTTGCATATCTTTTGATGTGCTTAGGAGCATGACCTAAGGTTTAGCACATAATAATTAGCAACAATATTGAATAAACCCATGTGACCATTTACTCTTTAAACCTCTGTGTGTGAATGCTGACATCATCAACATGCTTACTTGATTCTATTTGAACATAGAAAACATTATCAAAATGCCTAAGAACCCAAATTTTCACTCACATATCTTTGACTACATTTAGGTGCATGACTTGATATTTAGTGCATAGCAACTAGGGACTAATGTGATCATAGCTATATAACTAAATCCCTTTGACTCATCCACACGTAGCAATGGTGATGTCATCAAACTACCTACTCAGATTTTTTACCACTAGACCCAAGATGTCTAGATGACAACAATGATTAACTAGATGAAATCCACTCATGCACACAAGAACTCAAAGTTTATAAAAAATATTAGGTAACTTTGTCACATACTCAATAATCTATACTCATCCCTGAACACCTCTAACCATGCCAAAATAGAAGATCAACCAAGCATACTTCAAGCATACTAAGACAAACACATTACACACTTTGTCATTGTTACTTAGGCTATAAAATCACTTCATCCACTCACCAAGACACCTGCATGACATCACTGACAACTCTCCAACACCTACACCTCTCCTTATTATCCTAGCTAGTTTATTCTCCTCCTTTCTTACTTCACTCTCCTTTCACCTGCATTTTTCAATTGACAAATTTTCTAAAATGGCTCATCTCTCCATTAGGTTAACTATTAAATAGGAAAAAAATTATACAACTCATGTTTATTTATTATTTTAAAATGTATATTTATTTTTTATTTTTGGAATTAGGGATCTCACTCTTCTCCAATAAACCATCCACCTATCATTTGTTTCATTTATTTATCTATATAATAGCATTTTTATAGACATATATTTATATAAATATGTGATTATATATAACCTTATGTATGTCCATTATTAAATGTTATCTAGGCTAGGTCCTGAAGATGTGTCTAATAAAAATTATAGGCTCTATAAGTTCCAGGTAGGGCTACAAAAAGACTAGATAGGCCTAGTTTGAATAAGAGTGCATTTTGCTTAGTTTATCCAAAAGAGCAAAGTATGTTTGTTTCAAAAAGAGTTATCAAGTTTGTTGAGAGCATGTTTCCTATTTGGTGAGTATCATGAAGTTCTATTGGTGGTCCCTGTGGTAGCTTGAGAGAAAAGGCTAGTAAGTATGTATGGTGGTTCTTCATGGTGTGTGGAGATCTGAAGATGCTCAAGATGTGCAATGGATCATAAATCTTAGGGGGAGTTCTTATTAGATTCTTCTTGGTGAGTTCCATCAGATTCTAGTGGTTTTGTGTGTTTTTTCTTCATTAGTTGCAGTGTTTGGTTGAAAAGAGTGTTGGCATGGAGCAAGAAGAAGTTATCAAGGCAAGAAGAGGTAGATTCAAGGTAAGGGGGAGTGTGTATCATATTTATAAGATGGTGCTTTCTTATTTATAGTATTTTTATGTCCTTATGATCAATTGGTGCCCACTTTGTCATTGTGTCAAAGGGGGAGAAAGTTTTTATAGTGAGAGTGCTTGAAGAGAGAAAATAAAGTGAGTTAAAAATTTCTATATGATGGTTATTGATATCAATGATAAAGGGGGAGATTATTGGAGAGTTATTATTGATGTCATGGAAGTGTTTTGGTAAGTGGATGAAGTGATTTGATAGCCTAAATAACAATGACAAAGTGTGTAATATGTTTGTCTTAGTATGCTTGGTTGATCTTCTATTTTGGCATGGTTAGAGATGTTCAAGGATGAGTTTGGAGTATTGATCATGTGAAAAAAGTCTTTAATATGTTTTCTAAGCTTTGAGTGCTTATGTGCATGAGATTATTTCATCTGGTTGATCATTATTATCATCTAGACATTTTGGGTCTAGTGACAAAAAAATTGAGTAGGCAATCTGATGACATCACCATTGCCATGTGTGGATGAGTCAGGGGGAGTTGGTTATATGGTTGTGATCAAATTTGTATCTAGTTTATATGCATTAAATCTTATGTCATACACCTAAATGAAGTCAAATATTTGTAGGTGCAAGGTTGGGCTCTCAAGCATTTTGACAATGTTTTCTATGTTCAAATAAAGTTGAGTAAGCATGTTGATGATGTGAGCATTTGCACACATAGAAGTTTCATAAAGAAATGGTGACATGGGTTTGTTCATTATTGTGCCTAATTATTATGTGTTAAATCTTAGGTCATGCATATAAGTTCATCAAAATATATACAAGTGCAAATTTGGGTTCCTAAGTATTTTGACAGTGTTTTCCCATACTTAGCCAAATTTGCAAAGTGGCAAGAAGAGCTGAGTAAGAATTTTTATGTAGTCATATATCACACGTGTGGAAATTTAAAGAGAAGGTAATAATATGGATTTATTCAATTTTTTTATTACTTTATTTTTTCTAATTTTTAAGTCAAGAACTAAAGTGTGACAAAAGATATGTATGTTCAAAGTTAGCCTTCTAGATAAGTTTTTGACATAGTTGGCTCTATGGTAGAAAAATATGAGTGAGCATTTTAATGTCATTATATCTCACATGTGTGATGGTTATAGGAGAATTTTATCATATGGTTAGATTCTCCTATGTGAGGAGATAATATAGTCCAAATTTGAGAACATGTGAGTGAGCGAGGTAAAAGATACAACTGTGCAAAGTTGGCCTTCCAAACAGATAAGCAAGGTTCCCATACTTGGTCAAATTTGCACAAGTTAAAGTTAGAGAAACATCGATGGAGCATGTTGCTCCAAGAAGTTATAAATCAATGATATGGTTCCAAGTGTCATGATCATGAGAGTTTTGAGCAAGATCTAATGATGAGCACTACATGATAAGGACCTAACTGATCCACATAGATCAATGATGCACAATGAGTCAACATTGCAAGATTACATAAGATGAGGTCAACATATTCAAGATTTAATGGGTGGAATTAGAGGACTAGGTGTTAAAGTTAGAGCTTTGTAAAATAAGATCAATGGTGTGTATTTAATCTAAGTAGTGAGGATTCAAGATGCAAGTAAAGTGTTTGAGGTTTAATTATGACCGTTTGTATTTAAATATTCAAATTTAACAAAGAAAAAACTAGTATATGGTTTTTGGACTATATATTTTTATCAAGGATGAATTTTCCCATGCTTTAAAAATAAAAGATGAAGAGGACTCCATGACACATCTAATGAACCTAATTTGAAGATCTGAAAGTATGTATATTTAAATATATTAAAGTTTAAAGTTGACTATGCGTTTGTGCTTATTCTGCAAGTGACCCAAGAAGAGTAATTAAGCTTATGTAGATGTTGTTTCAATGTTTCATGGTGAATTATCTATTGGGGAATGTTTTAGAATCCATGAGTATGTTCTATGTGCATTATGAAGTTTTGACCATTTGTATAAAGTATAAACAAATCTTAAGATGTTAACTATGTGTTTGTTCATGATGACTATGTGCATAAAATGTTGATTGACTTGTACAAAAGAGTGCAACGATGAATATAAGAATTTAAGGATGACTAAGGGATAATGTAGTGTGGCCCTATACATTTGGAAGTGGTCCTATGTTCTTTTTTTTCTTGATGATGTGATAAATGGGTGAATAGGTCTCCATGAGACCTATAAGAGCTACAAGGGCCTTATTAAAAGGTGTAGATGCTTAAGGGTGACCCATAGATGTTATGGCTGACCTATGAAGATTGTATGGAGCTATGTATCAATGAGATAGTTTCTTTAAAGGTTAAGGCATGCTTAATGTCTGACCAAAATGATGATGATCATGAATGCTTTATAAAAAGTGAAATAAAAAATGGTGATTTTTAGACTAGAGTGAGAGACTTGGGAGAGATTTGAGAAAGGCTTGTGTGTGTGAATTATGGATTGAATGAGGGGTAGAGTAGATTGAGGACTATTTGTATGACTTTTAGGTCATAATTATATTTGCATAATAGTGATCTTGTGGTTTGAGTATGAGTGAAGGTGAAGAATGATAATCAAAGGTCCATCATCAGGTGTTGAAGATATCAGTTCATAGGTGGATGTGTTTATAGGTGTTGTTGTGGTATCTTAGCATCTAAGGGGGTTGCAGCCTCTTTACAAGGTGAAAATTTCTAAAAGTCTAATTATTGTTGCAGCTCAACTAGATAGGTGTTGTAGCACCTTGTGGGATTGTAGTCTCACTACATAAGGGATCATAGTTCCTCAATCAGTTACAGCTAGTCTAAATTGGTTATTGTTATTACAGGACAATATTCCATTTGTAAGTTCTAGTGGGTTTTCTCCCCCAAGAGGGTTTCCCACATATGTCATATGTTATGTGATTGATCTTGCATTGTCTCTCTTGCTCTTTTCTATGAATGACGTGTATGCTTCATGAATGCTTGTGGTAACTGGTTAAGTGTTTGTAAATATTGAAAATAAAGTTGGATTATTTGGGCTTATTGATTTACCTCCCCTCTTAGTGATTGTACATATAAAAACAAGATGCATGGAGAGGAATGAAGTAACTAAGGGAAGCAAGGAGCCTCCATGGATCAGATAAGGGTTTTCTCTTTTATAAATCCATGATTTTTTCCAAATTAAGGGACATATTAAACATGGAAGGAAATCAAAGAGTATGTTTTAGAAGTAGTTTTGCTTTTAAAATATGGCTCCTTGTTTGTGTGTATTTGATTCATATATGTAGTTTTAATCTAGTATGGAAACTATATTTTTTTTGGGTATTTTTGATTAAATATGTGGAAATAAAAAGGGAAAAAACACAAACCCTAGATCTCTTAAAACTTCTTGGGTCATTTCCATTTTTTCCTTCTGGATTGGGCATGATAGATTTTATATTTTTTTAATATATATATATATATATATATATATGCAAAATTATATCATATTAGGTTTTTTTTAATTTTATTTATTAAAAAATGATAATAATTTTTTTTTTTTAATTTTATGTGGCGGGGGGGGGGGGGGGGGCGACTGTGTCGTCTCAACCCCCTCCCATAATAGGGAGGGGATGAGGATGGGCTAGCCATCCCACCCCAGCCCTGATAGGGCTTGACGAACAGCCATGGCCATAGCTAGGGCTCTAAGCCTTAGTTGGCTAGCCACCATCCCTTTTTAGGGCTCATAAAATCAAAAACAAAAATAAATAAAATGTAATATATATATATATATATATAACCAAAAATAAAATAAAAAAATGAGTATATATAAATAGTTTATTTTAAATTATATGAATTATTCAGGTTTATTTAGAATTATATTTCATATCATGTTTTATTATACTTTATGTTAAGTTGTATATATTATGTTTGTGATGAAATATTTAATTTATGAAAATATTTATTGTTATATTTAAATAAATATTTAAACAAATTCATAAATATACACAAACACACACACACACACATGAGGGCATATTTAAAGTAATATCATTTATAATAAGATAAATATATAAATATGGATGTGTATATAAAATATAATGATACAATTATTTATAGAAAGATGGCATAGGTGTGTAGTAGCCTACGCATTTATAAAAATGTAAGGTTGAGCTGAATGTCTTCTTAACAATGAATTGCATCTCATAAAGTGATTTGAGTAAAAATAATTTTCACCTTGCACAATATGTTTTTGGTATAGTTGTCTTCCTTATTGATAAATCTATCCAGATTAATAAATACGTATCCATATATATTGGCAACGATAGGTATTTGAGTGGAGACATGTTATTTTATTTTCTTTTATTGATTACACCTCTGGGTTCCTTGTGTATGTGTCTTGACCTCTCTTTAATAGATGCATGGTTAACTAGACCCTTGACTTGTACTAAGAGAAAATTATGACTGTGATTTGATTATAAAACCCTTATATATATATATATATATATATATATATATATATATATATATATATATATATATATATATATCATTTTATAATATATATATTTTTAAATGGGAGCTTATAGATTAAATATTTGTATAATTCTTTTGCAATGGTAGTATTGTTTGTGTTAGTGTGATTCGATTGTTTAGTATTTCATATTGGTATATTGTGTTATTATTGTAATAAAGTTATAATTATCTACATTGATTGATGATGAGCTTGGGTACCAACCAAATAATTTATATTTTAATAGGATCAACCCTTCTTGTTATATAGTATGTAAATTTATCACAAGTATGTTATGTTTTATTGCTTAAATATTTATTTAATTTGCCTTTGATTTGGAAAAATGAAGTATTTATGAGGGAGAAGTCTCTTGCTCAGTGTAAGTTGACCTTTTTATTGACTATGTCATAGTATAGGTTGGCCAGTACCACAAGCAGTCAACTTACTAGAATTTAATATCTTTTGTGTTGTAAAAGTTAGCATGTAAATGAGATTGTTAAAATGTCTTGTTTATTATTCCATGATTTGTGAAGAGGTAGTTGTAATCCAAACGCATAAGTGGGGATATATTTTAGATGTTTTATAATTATTTATTTTCATGTTTAAGTTTATACACGTAGTGTTGTATGTAGTTAGAGTATTTTATAGATTTTTAATGTTATCATTCAGTTGTTGAAATAAAATTAATGCATATTGTTTTACAATAAAAGAGTTCTTTGTTATTCTGCAAATTGATAGTCTTTTGAATCTTATAAATTATTGGTTTTGTCATGATGTTATGCCATTATGAAAATAACATCTTATATAGAATAGAATTTATAAAGCCATACATTTATATCAACTCACTTATGTAATACAAGATCCCTTAATCATAAAGACACAACTCGGTAACTAAAACTAGCAATAACTCTAAGAATATGGATTTAGGCTTCTTGTATACTCATATTTATAATGAATTGATCAAGGTTTTAATTATCTAAAAAATATGGGCATGAGTATATTACCTTACATTGAATTCCTTAAACTTTGAAACACTTAATAAATGAACCAAGCCAATAAGTTATATAAATCAACCTTGCATCAAACAAGCTAAATTATAATTCATTATTAGACAATCAAATCATAAGTATTCATTTTCCTCAAGAACAACCATTTGTACTATTTTTTTGGGTGGTCTTAATAATTAAATTGTAATAATAATACAATAGATTAAGCACTTTTGTAAATTAAAGAATCTAATTTGCTAATTTATTTTCCCAGTGGAAATTTTTTTTGCATGTTTTAGCCTATAGTTACCCTTCGGAAATCAAATTTTTAAAATAGATAAAGTGGTATAAATTGGTATTTGAGTCTATATCACAATTATTAATAGTTAAGATAATTGTTTTTTGGTACCACATCAATTTTTATCTCATCTAAGCTAAAATGGTACCTCGATTCTAAAAGGTTTTCATAAAAAAATATTTTTTTACCTTGTTAATTTTTCAATGAATGTTCTCTAGAATTGACGTCTAATAAATGGTTAGAAATTGGTTCTATTAGAAATGGAATATGTTTAAAATTATTCATACCTTCATATAAACATAGTAACCTTGGGTTTTAGATTTCACGATTGTTTTCTATTTTTAATGACACTTTTTTAAATTAAAATTATTCAAAATTTTTACATTGTTCTAGTTTAGTTTGCGAAGTCATTTCGGAAAGAGTGTTGAATTATTTGATCTATTTAGCGTTTATTGAATCTAAAATTTGTAACCTATCAATTTGAGTTTTATATTCACGTATAACCTTTTGTATTTTTTTACCTATATTTGATATTTTTAGTGAGTCTTCCTTGAACCCTGTTTGTTGTTGTTTTTCTGGAAATGACAAAAAATGTCATTAAGTATTGTTTGGTTTAATATTATTTTTCTTCATATCATTTATGCTTGTTTTAAAATAATACTTCTATTGTGATGATTTCATCATATAAATTTGACCCATTACTTTATAATAGTGTAAACCTTTCTTTGGGTATTTATTCTAGCATCGTTTTACAACCTTATTTAGCCATATTAAACCTTTGTAGCCTTAAGAGTAATTTTGACTTGTTTAAATGTAATGTTGAGCCAATTATTTCCTTGATTGTATTTATTCTTAAATTTATACTTGTGAATGTTACTAGAGATAGGATGTGAGCCTTCTTTGTTCGCAAAGTTGTACTTATAAAATTTATTTTTTGTTTGGATGTGGGGTTCATGGAAAATTTGTAAAAGGAACTAAAACATGTCTAGCTTTAAGTGTTTGAGCATACTTCCATGTCATTTTGGATTCACCTTGGGTCAGATCGCTAGTACTTGAATCACTAATAACTAATCCAAATTGTATTTGATCCTTGACTCTTGACTTGTTTAACTATAGTGTTGACCCAGTTATTCCTGTGATTATATTTATTCTTAAATTTATACTTGTGAATGTTACCAAAGATAGGATGTGAACCTTATTTGTTTGAAATTTTTTACTTATAAAATTTATTTTCTATTTGGATGTGGGGTTCATGGAAAATTTGTAAAGGGAATTGAAACATGTCTAGACATAAGTGTCTGAGCATACTTCCACATCATTATGGATTTACCTTGGGTCAGATCATTGGCACTTGAATCACTAATAATTGATCCAAGTTGTATTTTATCATTGACTCTTTGTGCATTTTTATTTGTGTAGTAGATCAAAGCATAATCATTTGGATTATAACTTTATAGTGACATTGTATTTTTCTGTTCACTTGATTTTGTATGCCATTTTAGTGTTATTGTATTTGTATGCATAGAATTTAGTGTGTTCATTAGAGTGTTATAAAAAAACTTTGGTGTAGTTTTTGTGTGTGTCTGAGATGTACATTTTGGTCATTAAAAAATAGGCTTTGTTAGGACATCATGACCTTAGGTTTGACCTATTAGTCTTTCCAACAAGATCTTGTAATTAAGAGCAGTTTGAATGATTTTAGATATGAAATGGGGACTAACAAGGTTAATAAGACCTTAAAAATACTTTAGACACACATTTTTTCATTGAGAGGTCCTCTAATAGGTCTCCTATAGGTCTAATGTAAACTATGACCTCAAAAAATGACTATTAGGCCTTATCTAATGAAGCAAAAGGCTTAAGTAACATTAATGATATCAACATACTTATTATTGGGGTAAGATATTCATAATGGAGGTATTTTAAAAGACTATACTTAGCTAGATATAGCAAGAGAAGTGTTCTATCCCATGTATATCAAGTATCAAGAGACCAACAATTGCTATAATAGCCAATAGTAATTGAAGGAACCATTGTGGAAATTGTTTTTAGAGTAACTTGTGGAGATAGAGGATTAATTGTAGGTGTTGTAAAGTCTGGAGTCACTTAAATGATGCATATGGGTGTAATTTTCACTGAGGTGGCCATCAAGACAATTAAGGTGGGGACACTGGAAAGTGAACATGTTGGAGGAGTATCTAATATAGTCGCTGACATGGCAACTATAGAGACCCAAATTTGACCATAATTGGCTTCCAACCAGACTTCAAACTATTTTATACCAACCATTGAAAATTAAGCCTAAGAATTATTAAATGTCCCAAATCTATTTGTGCATCATTCATCAATTTTCAGAATCATGTTGAGGCATCCTTATGTAGGGTACTAGGCCATATTCAATAATAACCTCTCACAGATTCATTCTTAATGACCTTGCGGTATAACAACTATCAATTTGACCTATGAACCTATTAAATGGAGAACTTGATCAAATATCAAAAGAGCTGAAATGTTAATCAAAATTAATTAAAAAATTAAACAAGATTAAATGCTTAGTTGAGTTATCCATTTTTAATTAACGAATATCTAAAAATTAAAATTCCAAAAATTAAAATATCAAGCCTTTCATCATTGCCTTTATGAGTTGTCAAATTCTTTGAAAATATCTCAAAATATCTAATTTGAGAGCCATGCCTAGTAATTGAAAATCATAATTACATGACAATTATTAACTCAATTGTAGTTAGTTTTTTTACTTAAGGTTATTTTTAACCCATTTCAAGTCTAAACTCAACCTTAACTCACATTGGGTGAGAATTAATTCTTAAGGCTATAAATACAAGGCCATACCTATTGGTTTTGAGGCTATTTTGGTGCAAAATTTATTATACACAAATATATTCAACAAGCCCTTTGGATGTAATGCTATAATGCCTAAATTCCTTGCAAGTAATGTTACCATGCCCAAATCTTAAGCCAAACAATCAAAGACAAGGTGTCAAAGAGAGAAGGAGCCAAGAAAACTTCATTATCAAAGACTTCTTAATGCACAAGCTGAGCAAGCCATTCAACAAGCCATTTGGAGCTCCAAATAAGGTAAAAGAGTGTGTTTTTTAATGTTTTAGTTGTGCTTTCATATGTTGTTTCATTACGTATGCTCTCCCTAGTATCTAAACTAGAGGTGTTAGGATTTTAGTGTGTTATTTGAGTTTTATTTCTTGGACTAACATATGACTAACTTCCCCTATATGTATTACTTGTCCACATGTTGGCACACCTAGTGGGACCTGTACCCCACAAATTTGTTCTTAAGGCCTTTTAGAGTGTTATCCTAACAATTTTCATATAAAAATTCAATCTTGTTGATCAAAACAGGTGAAAATTGAAGGCTAAATATGTTTTTATAGAAGCCATGAAGTTAATCTATGCAGTCATGATTTTGCTCTCTAGAATCATGATATTGCACAATATTGCTAATCTTATAGTTGTAATTTTGTCATATTTGTTGCATTTTTGTGTCTAACCATTGAGGTTTTCACTAATTTTTTATCAAAATATCACTACATTAAAAGTCATGATATTATAATATCACTACTTTTCATGTTGCAATATTGTCATTTTTCTAAAGTTTTGTGTTTAAATCTAATGATTTGTGTTAACATATTCATGCTACAAGTTGAGTTACGATATCATGACATCAAGAGTAGTGATATTTCCTTTATTTCTACATTATTATGTTTAGACTAGAAATATTGCACTAATACTTTATTTTACCTATAAGTTATGGTATTGTGCTAAAATCCATAGTTTTGTAGAGAGAGTCATGGTATTACTCTATGTTTTTGTAGTTTTACACTCTATGTGAAAAATCAAAAACTTGAGAGAAAGAATTGGAAATCTATTTATTAACTCATGATTTGATTCTAAGCACAAGGATCCCCTAACATGTTTACAGGACCCAAAGGCCAATAGGAAGACATTTAAAACATTCTAAGTTGTAAATTTCACATTTCAAATTGGTGTTTAAAAAAAAAAAAATTACTTAAGTCATTTTTGCTTTCCAAAGTTTTCAACAATAAATGCCAAGAGGACCAAACTTAATAAAACACTTCATTTTGGTGGTTAAAATGAACTCTCACATTAGGTAAATACTCTTAAGAGTTTCATTTTCATGCTTATTTGTTGAAAGTGTTTGTTTGGAAGATGAGTGACATATGTATGCTCTCCCTTTATCCTCTTTAGGGAACTCAAGTGATAAAAAATGATCATTCTTTGCCTTTGTTACTTTGGTCCAAAATCATGGAAAGAAAGTCATTAAGGCCCTCACCAAAACCTGTATGATTTGGGTGACCCAAAACTGATCATAAAGTCCTTCCACTTGTATTTATTTTTCATACATTTTGGCTTCTGAGTAGGAGTTCATTGCCTCCTCATGAGTTATTTAGGGAAGTGTTGACCCATGAATTCATCTCATAACATCATTTCAACCCCAATCCATGGTGGGGTATATAAATTGAGGGTACATACTAAGATGCTTATTTTGAGTGGCTAAAAAAAGCTCTATCAGTGGTAATCAGCCTCAAAATGTAGGGGAAACTCAAACATCACACTACATTGAGTAAGTGACAAATGTAGTGGTTGTGAAAAGGACAAAAAAAATTTATAACAAGTTGGTTGATGCAGATCTAAATGATGTGATTGTATATCTAGTGTTAACCATGCTTGAGACCATCTATAAATGAATGCAAATTAACATTTTAGACAACCCCACTTGTCATGGACATATTTTTGATGCAGGGCGAATAGCCCAAAGTTCCATGTCACTGTAAAAATTCTTGATAGAAGAGGGGGCCTAAAAACCCTACTTTTTATATGCTTTAACTTTTTTGATTAACCTTTAAAATCCTCTCAAGAGATATTATATAGATAGAATTTGACATTACTATGAAATCTTATCAATTTTAGGATTTAGGACATTACACTTAGGTGTTTATGTCATTTTATCCTTTTCTTACTTGGTTTTGTTTATTTGTTTATCATACCATGTCAAAAAATGAGTCTTATATATACATCACTCCTTTGTTTGATGAGGCATTATACCACCCATTTTATATCACACCTTTGCTTAAATCTTTTGCCAAAACCTTTATGTGTGTCACCTGATAGAAAAGGGTATTGTTACGCTGCCCAATCCACTTCAAGTTTTGTGACTTATAATCTTGAAACAAAATCATTTTCCATACCTTTAGAGCATGATAACACTATTATGTTTCTCTAATCATTTTGAATACTTGTTGCATTGTGTCCAAATCTCAATTTCAATAACCATGTGTGCCTTTTAGATCTATACCTAGTACCATCATGCCATTCATTCTTATCTAGCCTATTATTTATTTTAAAAAGCCTAGTTTTCTAAGTTGAGTTTAAAATTAGCTTTGTAAGTTTAGATTCAAACATTGACTCATTTATATATAGGCCTTTTGTAATTTTCGCTTAGAGCATTTTCATTTCAATTTTTGGTTGTGTAACTTAGGTTAATTATTTATTCAATTTAAAGATTATTTTTTGTGCCTAGATTTGGGGGAAGTAGTCTACCTTTCATATGCCTATAGTCCATCGCCTTTTTCCAAATGATCAAGTTTATATTTAAATCTGAATGCCTAGTTTGTGTTAAAGTGTTTCAAATTTGTTAGATTAACTTTCTTTCCATTTAGACCTCATTTGTTTAAAATTCTAACTTTTGTGCCTTTTCCAAAAGACCTAACAATACCTATTTTGAGCCTAGATTTGGTGCCTTGTTTTGAAAAATACCTAACAAATTTTGTTTTATTTATATTAGAACTATTTGAAACACTTTGTACCTAAGTTTGGCATTCTGATTTTTATTCATCCACTTGAACTTTTTGTGTAAACACATTTGATGTTAGAATGTTTTAGACCAAGTTTTAGCACAAAACCTTTTTGGAGATACAACACCACTTTTTGACCAAGTTAAACCAAGTTCAAACCATTTATCCTTTGGACATTATTTTTGAGAGTTTATAGAAATCTATGCCTTTTTCATGAAACATTAATCATTGATTTAGATATATCTTGTTATACTCATATTGGATCTATGTACAATCCTAAGTATGATAATGTGGTCACACAAGATGACTTTGTTCAAGACACTAATGGTGACAACATAGTTTATGAGAAGGATCCTTATCCTACTTACATAAATAAATTGGGGAATAAATCCAAGATGTTTTATCCCACTATTTAGTCAACACACCTCCATACTCAAAATAAGACTAAGAACAAATAATATAGTGCCTTACTAGTGTAACATTGGTTGTTGACCAAGTTCAACAATGACCGTACTATGTTACTGTGCCATCAACATACGATCCTTTTTTTTTATGGTCACTTAATTTCAAATAAGGATGAATTATTAATTAGAGATATAAAGGTAGGGGCTAAGTTTATAGTAGACTTCCCTCACAAAAAATTTCCTAGTCTAGTTAGAGTGCCTTTAACTATACCTTATAATCAAACCATTGAACAAATCTCTTCTAGCAATCCTCAAGCACTTATGTTGATCTCATATCAATACCCACATATGATTTTAATAAGAAAGGGCCTCGTGGAGGACCACTTTTTACAAATGCAATAAGCATACCAAACCTATTTGAACTTAACATGTAAATTTAATAACATGACCATATTAAATGCTCCACTCATCAATCTATCTCTTTCAACAAGAGTATTAATCAAATTAATAGGCCAAGAAAATTTGGGTATAAACCTATTCATGCAAAGCACTTCAGTTGGAAACATGTATAATACCACAACTATAGAAGAAGTGTCTACTATGTTTACATAGAATAACATGCCCAACATAGTAGAAAACTTACAAGTGTCATCCAATATAGGCCAAAGTGGTTTAAATTCATCAACAACTAGTCCAAAACAAGTTATTTTAGTAAACACCATGAATGGTTTGAAAAAACAAGGGACATGAACTCCTATGCCCCAACCATAACAAGCTACCTCTAATACTCAAACAAGTTGCTTCATCAAGAACATAATCACAAGGATTCAATAGTCAAATGCAAACTAGTGCCTTGCCTCAACAAAACATGATGACTGTTACTCTACCATAATAGGTAATGGCTAACATTCTCAAAATAACATGCATAATCTAGTATACCAATACAACATAAGCTAAACATTCCACCACCTCAATAGGGGGTAATAAATGTTCTACCTCATTAGGTCATGATAAGTATACCTAAATAGTTATAGGCCAACATACCTTTATAATTTCAAACATTGTTTAATAAACAATGTATGTCCATTAGTCAAAGACAAATGCCAAATATCTAAATAGTGTCTACTTCACAACAGGAGTTTATGCAACAAAGAGATACCATTTTCCCATAAGCACCAATTAATAAATAATTGTATTTTGCATAGAACACGCCACAAATTTAATGATAGGGCCTTGCTTCATAATAAGTTCCCATTATTCAACCAAGTTTGACTAGTCAGCAATAAGTCCCTACTCAATTGTAGTAATCACAATACTTCACTCAAATCCATATCCTTATATCCCATTCACAATTTCCTCAAAACCAAGCCTATATACCAAACCCAAACCAGAATATCATACCTCAATTATAATTACAACAAACACATCCTAATCCATGGATGCATATTCCTGGTTGGTTCACTAACCAAACTAGCATTTCACAACAAACCATTCTTCCATTATACCCTGGTTAAGTTAATCCACCTTTAACATCCTTGCCTCCACCTCAGGCCAATATTCCACCTAGTTTATTAGCACAAGAATTGCAATAAATTGAGGATGTAATTGTCTCTATCCAAGATGGGAAACGTACCAAAATTTTTAAGTTGAAAGACATGTGTTCCTACCCATTCAACATGGAGTATTTACAGATACCATTTTCTCTAGGGTATGAACCAAAAAATTTTGATAAATATAAGAGTAAATGAGACCCTAAGGCTCATTTAATAAAATTATTTGTTGCTTCCCAACCAGTGGCTTAAAATGACATTTACCTCCTACTTTTGTTTCCCTAGTGTTTAATTGTACAAGATTTAGAATGGTTTTAAAAATTGCCAAAGAATTTGATATATAATTTTGATGACCTTTTAAACAAGTTTGTGCAATATTTCTCCTAAAATATCAAACATGAGATTTCATTGGTAGATTTGACTCAAGACAAATATTTGCAAGTTATATATATATATATATATATATAGTATATATATATATATATATGGAGAACACTTGCTAGTTGTTTCACCCATAGCTTATCATACAAATAATTGGCCACTATGTTTACAAAAAAATTGCATAATGAAATATCCTATCATCTAAAGCTCCAATGTGCACATAATTTCAAAGAGATCATCATCAAAGGCTTATTGATTTAAAAGTCCATTATTAACAAAGGGATTATCAAGTTATACTCATCAAATAAAAACCATAATTAAAACCAAGGAACAAGCCAAAATCAAAACCAAAACCAAGTTGAAGCATAAGCATCGGCACCAATCCATGACATTAATTATGAAAATTCCAAGCAATTCAATCACAACAAGAATGTTTTTAGAAATATATTAACCAAATCACGTCATGTTTAAATGGTGTAAACACTATCTATTCAACCGACACTATAAATGCAAATTAATCCTCACCAATAACCCATTCAACAAGCATAACCTTTGCAGTAACCTAGACCAACTTAACAAATGAAAAAACCCCTACCTTTGCAAACTGCTCATCCAAAGAGAAATGTGCCTACACATTGAATTTTTAGTGACCTTGAAGAACCTATTAAATCCATGTTTCTCAAGATCATCACTGCTAATCTAATTAGATGGCCAATCCTAAAGTACTATCTTAAGGGCATTCCTTATCTAGACTAGTAAAGAGAGAATGAGCTATGTGAATACCATCATGTTCATGGACATAATCTATGTCATTGTGTGTAGATCAAGCACCTCATAAAAATATGTTGGAAAATGGGGAGATTAAATTGGATAATATATCATCTACATCCAATTAGAACATGGGTATTTATCAAAACCCTTTTCCACAACATAACAATACCAACCAATAATAATAGTAAAGGCCATAACAAAAACAAATAATAGTATCAATAGCCATGACAACAACAATAATTCCATTATCAATAACAACAATGTCAACCAAGGAACTAAGGCTAGAATGATTCTAATGCCCAATAGACTACCATGTAGTTGCACATGACTACAACAAAGTTGTAGGTCATATTGTAGGAGGTTGTGTTTCCACCATTACCATCAATCCAAGACCAAGTGCTAACTAAATAAGACCATTGCTAAATAATTCCAATCAATCCACATATGCCAACAATCCTTTATTGACCTAGGATGGCATATATGCACAAAATCAACCAAATATTACTATTTTAGGACCTTATACTGATAACTTATCATTGCCCCATGACCACATACAAGTGCACTAACAACTAAGACTTATCTATTTGGCCCTTTGCCACTATAATTTTCTATCAACAACATCCATGTATCTAATCATGATTATTCAATCATAACTCAATGATCAAAGATCACCATTCTTGACCCATAACCATCTACCACCAAACCCATCCAACCCACCATTATGGCTAGAAACCAGCCATATACCACTGTAAAAGAAAAGATGTTCGATATTGTGGAACAACTTTAGAAAACACCTGCATAAATTTACATTTTTGATTTGTTAAATACATAACATCTACAATAACATCTTGACTGAGTTCTTAGGCCAATCCCAAATTCCATATGACATAAACCTAGACAAATTCCAAGATTTGGTTGGACATCTAGCCCCAAGCCAACAGTTAACCTTTGACCAAAGTGATATGTCATCCATTGGCCCTCTCCATAACAATCCATTATATATTGAAGTTTTTATAATGCAACACAAAGTGAAATGTATCCTCATAGATAATGGATCAAGCCTGAATATTGTGTCTCTAAAGCTCATCAAGCATCTTGGATTTATGATAGTTGATCTCCAGTTGAAAACAATCACTATCAAGGCCTATGACAATGAAGATTGGGAATCAAAAGGCATCATAAACTTGCTAGTTATCATTGGGACTTTGACCCATTATACACTATGTCATCTGTTAGACCTAGATCTATCTTATAATTTTCTTTTGTGAAGACCTTGGATACATAAAATTTGTGCAATCCCTTCAACATTGCATTAGTGTCTTAAGTTCTCTCATTTAATTATGGAAGTCACCATCAATAGATATTTATAGCCTTATGAACATTGTAAACATCTGAAGGTTGAGTATGAAATTTGTAACTAACTTTTTGGCCTAGATCTACTTCCCAAAAAAGACAAGGGGAAAGAAATACTTGTTGATTTACTAGAGGCCAATTACATAGACCCTAATAGTTTTGATTCATCTTCCCATATATCACCTCCTAAATTATCTAATCATTTTACCATCATGGCTAATGGCCTAAGAGAATATTTGACCCATGATACATTCCACATCACTAAGCTTCCACATAACCCCAAGTCCTATGGAAGACCTAAAGCCAAGCCACCTTGTATAGAATGGAAACAAAAGGGAAAGGGTAAACTCCATAGTTTAGATCTTATAATTTTTACACTAGCCACTATCCAAGAACAAGACACACTTGTAAATAATGAAACCTGGTTATATAATGACAAACTAGTCAATAATTAAAAAAATGCCAAATACCCCATTCTTAATAGGAACATGGAGAATCAATCCTATATAGGAGGAGGCCTTGGGATGAATCAATAGGGAACACTAGAGCCATTTTTTATAACTTGGTATAAAGGAACCTATGGTCTTGAATTTAAACCACTTGGGGGTGACTCCACATATCTTATTCTTGTTCCAATGCCATGACTATTGATAATTAGGCTAACAGTGAAGGAGAGTATGATCACAACATTTATGAAGACCTTACCAATACCAATATGTTTGACACCAATGCCATTTTTACCCTTATCCTAATTCACTGATATAATCTTATTCCTTTGTATCACCCTCAAATTATAGCCTGGGACCAACAAGAATCCATAGTGCATGTAGATGAGTTTGAGATTGATGAGGCCTTTTATGATTTTCTAAGTTTAAGAGATAATGTTCTATTGGGAGACCACAAACAAAGGTTCTCAATCAAACTATATATTGTAGCCTATTTTGGAGAATGGGTGAACACCCTTAGCCACAAATAATTAAATAAAACATTGAGGTCCCAAAGTGAAAACCTCTTTGAGGCACTTTTAGACTAGGGTAAAATTAAAGAGAGGCTAGTCTTCTAGTGAAAACCTATTTTAGGTGCCATTAGATGGGGGTGTTCATCCTTCCTCAAATATAGATTAAGAGACCACCAATGATGAACTTGCTTTTGGGTCTGAGTTTAGTTTTTAAGAACATTCCTTTTATCAAATCATTCAAGAATTTGTGATAGTGTTTGTGACATGGACATCCCTACCATTGGGAGATTCCGATTCATTTTGTTTATGAAAACTTGAAGAGCTAGTTCAAATAGATGACTTTGGCATTGTAGGCTAATTCAAATCATTGCCAACCATTCTAAAAGATGGCTTGACTCTCCTTGTAGAAGACACTACATAAGTCAACATTGGGACTCCAAATGACCTAAAGTGGATCAAATTAGGTGTGTCCCTCATTGAGGAGGAACATGAAATATCTAAAACCCTTTTGAAGTAATTTATTAACATCTTTTATTGGGCCTATTTAGACATGCTAGGGTTAAAACCCACCTTGGTTGTATACCACCTTATTGTGCATCCTAATGTCAAACCTATGAATTATAAATTGCATAAGATGCATCCTAAAATTATTGTATTAGTAAAGAAAGAGTTGGATAATCTCTTAAAAGTGAGATGTATTTGATTGATCAAATACTCAGAGTGGATCTTGAATGTTATGCTAGTCATTAAAAAACTAGGACTCAAAATTTGCACTAATTTTAGAAACATAAACAAGGCATGCCCTAAGAATGAATTTCCTCTACCAAATATTGACATGATAGTTGACTCCACAGTGGGGTACAAAATTATTTCACTGATGGATGGGTTTTAGGATACAACTAGATCTATATTTCACTAAAAGACCAACATAAAACAACATTCACCACTCCATGGGGAGCATTTTATTATTAGGTTATTCCATTTGGTTTGAATAATATTGGGGCCACTACCAAAGATCCATGACCATCATATTTCATGATATGATGTATGACATTATTGAAGATTACATCAATGACATATTAGGTAAATCAAAGACTAGGGTTGATCATCTAATTGCACTCTATAAAATATTTTAGAAACTACATGAATACAAGGTCATAGTCAATCCCAAGAGGTGCATTTTTGGAGTTACTTTAAGCAAGTTGTTAAGCATCATCATCTCTCATAGAGGCATTAAATTTGATCCTGCTAAAGTACAAGCCATTATAGAGATGCCATCACCTTCTAATTTGAAGTAGCTCTATAGTTTATAGGGCAAGATTCAATCTATTAGATATTTCATTTATTAGTGGGTCAAAAAATTCAATCTATTTACACACCTACTAAAAAAGGGTGTCACATTTCATTGGGATGAATAATTTTAGAAAGATTTTCAACATCTAAAATACTATCTTGCCAATCTACCTTTTTTTACCACCTATGCTAGGAAACTCATTCGTAATATACTTTTCTACAATTAAGAAAGCCATGGGGGCACTTATATCTTAACATGTTAACAATGGAAAAGAGCATGCCATGTATTATCTAAGTTTTACACTGGTCATGTATGAGCATAATTATACACCCATAAAAAAATCTTATTTATCTATGGTCTTCACAACCCAAAAACTATGAAATTATATGTTAAACAACAAGAACATTGTTATTTCCAAAGTATATCCACTCAAGTATATACTATCCAAAACAAATTTACAATGTCGTATGGTTAAATGGATCATGCTTCTAAGTGAGTTCGAGATAGAATACATCAACCAAAAGGACATCAAGGGACAAGTTTTTGAAAATTAAATTATTGAAGCTCCCCTTAAAAATACTAAAACACTAACTTTTCAATTCCTAGATGAGTCCATTATGACCATCATTGAAACACCTCTTGAAGAGCAGCAATGGAAGTTTTATTTTGATGGATCATTTATAGCACATGAATTAAGGGCATGCTTATTATTTACTATATACCATAGGGGGATCTTATCCCTAAATCATTCCATATCAATTTTCCTTGTACCAATAACATGGCCAAATATGAAACACTCATTACAAGTCTTCATTAAGAAGTACAATGGAATATTCAACATCTTAAGGTTTATGGTGATTCCTAGTTAATCATCAATCAAATTATAGACCACTTTCAGACCAAGGATGACAAGTTGGTACCATATAAGGCCATGATTGACACTCTCAAACAATATATTACTAATGTATAGTTTTAACACATACCAAGGGCTAGTAATAGGATAATAGATGTCATGACCACCATTGGCTCTTTGATCCATAATTTAAACAAGGCAAAAGACTTATCAATTCCTCATTTAAAATATTCTAGCACTAGCTCATGAACCTTCAACCATTGTAATGATCTTTGATATTATTGGTCCTAAATCTATATGATATTTATACCTTTTTACCTACCTACATGAACATATCATGCCACCTAATATATTATGAAAATAACAAAAGGCCTTTACCCATCATGCCTCACATTATACCTTACTTGTCCTAACCCTTTACCATTGTAACTTTGATGGAACTCTACTTCATTTTTTAAAATTGGTAGAATAAACATTAGCATTATGGGAAGTTCATGAAGGAGTATGTGGAACCTAAACCATTAGGGCCATCTTAGCCAAAAAGATCTTATGTACTGGGTATTATTAGCCAACTATGAATGAAGATGCAATTGCATTTGTCAAAAGGTGTGATAAATGTCAAAGGCATGCACATCTGATTCATGCCCCAACCAAAACACTCAAGCAAATGCTTAAACCATGGTCATTTTCTATATGGGGCCTCAATCTCAATGGGAAGATTAACCCAACCTTGTCTTATGGCCATAAAAACATCCTTACTACTACTGAATATTTCACTAAGTGGGTTGAAGCTATACCCCTCACTTATGTAACTAAAAAAAAAATTCCAAATTCATCTTCACCCATCTCATTTTCTGCTATGATATCCCATCCAACATTATATTTGATAATGGTGGATCATTTAAGAAAAAGGATGTCAAATCACTATGTGTCAAGTAAAACATTACTCAACATTTTTATATAGCCTATTACCCTCAAGGTAATGGCTAGGTAGAGGTATCCAACAAAATCATTGTCAACATCCTTAAAAAGATTATCAATGATGCTGGCCATGATTGACACCTCTAAATCTTATGTTCCCTCTAGTTTATGGAAATGATGCCATTCTTCTCATTGAGATTGAGTTACCTTCTTTATGCATCTCACTGAACATGTCCTAGATGATGAATATTTTTTGGAAATATTGTCATTGATGTCAAAGGTCTAGCATTATTGGTGATAAAGGGCCCATTGCAATTAATGTTATTTGCAATTGATATATCTTGGCTAATGTGAGTTAATATTTATTTAATATTAACAAATATATTTTTGGTTGCATATGAGATAAAAGAAGGGCCCATGGAGAAGTCAAAGAGCCATAGGGTAAAGACAAAAGAAGGATGGGATGCATTTTCCCATGAAGAGTCATCTTGGGGAATTCCAAGAGTCACCAAGTGAAGACAAAAGAGGAAGGGTGCAATTTCTCATGAAGGGACACTTTGAGGAATATGAAAAGTCACCAAGATAAGGACAAAAGAGGGAAGGATGTTTTTGCTCATGAAGGGTCACCACATGACTTTTCAAAGGCAAGAATATGAAGGGTCATACAAGTTTGGTGCCATTTTCCATGAGGATTGAAGATTCACAAAGGGGGAAGGCCAAAGGTCATTTGGAGAGCTATAAATAAAGGCTTGAGAAGCCATTTGTAATATGAGTGAGAGAGGTTGACTTGATATTGTAATATCTAGCTTATAAGAGAAATTGTGAGAGATGAATATGATTTGTATTTGTTATATCTAGCTTAGAAGAGAAAAGGTGAGAGAGAGGAAAGAGATGTTATATTGAACTATCATTTATTGAGATAGAAACATTGAGAGATAGGTGTGTGGTATACACAAAGGGGTTGGTGCTCCTGTGGGTTGGTGCTCACAAATTGTTGTTGGGTTGGTGCTTGACAAAGGGGTTGGTGCTCCTATGAGTTGGTGCTCATGAATTGTTGCTAGGTTGGTTCTCGGTAAAGGGGTTGGTGCTCATATGGGTTGGTGCTCATGAATTGTTGCTGGGTTGGTGCTAGGCAAAGGGGTTGGTGCTCACGAATAGTTATTAGGTCAGTTCTCAGCAAAGGGGTTGGTACTCCTACAAATTGGTGCTTGCAAATATTGTTTGGTTTGGTGCTCATTAATATACTTGAGATTGTTCTCTATGTTTTTTTCCCATATTGGGTTTCCACGTTATATCTGGTGTCTCTCTATATCTTGTGTGGTGTTTATTGTTTGAGTTTTATTGCATATCTTGAATGTTTGATTAAGTGGATTTTGGTTAAGGGAAAATTTTATAAGATATATGACATACTTATTCACCCCCCCTCTTAGTATATCCCATGCTTAACAATTGGTATCAGAGCAGGTTCCTTTTTGAAAAGTTTTACAGCTTGAAGGTAGATTGGGAAAGCACAATGGCTGGGTCACAGAAAGGATTTTCTACAAATAAGGCACCTTTGTTTGATGGGATGAATTATGATTTCTGGAGCATGAGAATGAAGTTTTATTTGATGGCCCTTGGATTCGACATATGGAAAGCAATGGTGGAGGAATATGAAGAGCCACAGATATCTACAATTACTCTAGCAGAAAACAAGGCAAGTGAATGTAATGCAAAAGCTTTAAATGCTATTTTATGTGGTTTATGTGAATCTAAATTTATCAAAGTTATGCAATGTAAATCTACTCATGAAACTTGGGTAAAACTTGAGAATATTTACAAAGGTGATGGAAAGGTTTAGCAAGATAAGCTTCAAACTTTTAGAAGATAGTTTGAAAGTTTGAAGATGGAAGAAGAAGAAGATATAGCAAGTTATCTTTTACGAGTTGATCAAATCATAAATCAGATTCAAGGTCTTGGAGAAACTTAGGATGAGTCAACAGTGGTGTAAAAGGTTTTGAGATCTCTAGCAATGAGATATGATGCAAAGGTTTTGGCAATCGAGGAGATGAAGAACTTAGCCAAGCTAAATATGGATGAGCTTCATGTTATACTCACGACATATGAGATGCAGACAGAACAAGATAAACCCTCAAAGAGAGAAGTGGCTTTCAAGACATCAAAGAAAGAGAAAGTTAAGATTCAATAATCAAGTGATAGTTCTAGTGATGATGAAGATGACAATGGAGCACTTTTCATTTGCAAGCCGAAAAGAGGAACAGGGAAATATCAAGGAAAATTAAATTTTAAATGTTTTAATTATGGAAATATTGGACATTTTTTAGCTAGATGCCCAAATAAGAGTTATGATGATGAAGAAGAAAAGCCTACATATAAGAAGAATTTTAAAGGCAAATCTAAGAAGGGATTCGAGAAGAAGAGCCTGTATTCTAAGGATCCTAGCTCAGTCAAATATAGTGGAGTTAGCAATTCAAAAGAAGAAGAGATTCTATTCATGGCCATACATGAAGATGATCAAGAAGAAGAAGAGGAGGAAGATGAAGTGAATATGGAAGGAGAACTCATTTGTGCCTTTGAAGAGTTAAAAGATGTTGAGAAGAAGAATTAAAGATTAAAGTGCCAGATCAAGAAAAATGAACATGAGTCAAAGGAAATTATTGATGATCTAACAACACACTTGGAAGAAGCCAAGAAGAATGAAGAAGATCTCACATCACAGTTGGAAATATCAAGAAAATAATGTCAAAGGTATGTTATTGAAATTTCTTATTTAAAAGAAGATATTGAGAAAGAAGTCAATGATAAAGTAGTTAGTGATTCAAAATTTGAGGATAACACTAACATACTGAATAAGATATTGGAAAGTCAAAAGCAAATTCAGATAAGACAGGGATTGGTTTTGAAAAGAAAAAGATCTATGATGAAGCTCTTACAAAAGAGGAAACAAAAAGGGGAGAAGTGAAAAATACAGAGGACATTTCAAATAGAGAATGCTAGAGAGAACAAAGCTACAAAAGACAATCAAGTTAGAGATATACAGACAGGTCTTATTTTATGGCTATTGTTTTTATTGTAATGGATATGGTCACAAGAAATTAGAATGTAGAAAAAGATCTAACAATTTTAGAAATAAGAAGGAAATTCAAGTAGAGTCAAGCAGAAGCCATAACTCTTTTGCTCCTCTATCAAGCTTTGATGAAGAGACCATAGTATGCTACAAGTGCAATAACTTTAAACACATAGCTTGGTATTGTAGAAGCATTTTTGAGTCAGTCAAGAAGGATCAGAGTTTCAAACCTCCATTCATCAAGAAGAAGGTTTAGACATGTTCATGGCAAAAGAAATAACCTAAAGATTCTATGATGGTTTAGATAGCCCTGCATGTTAGAGGTAAAGATCAGCGATGGTTAATTGATAGTGGATGTTCAAGGCATATGATAGGAGATAAAAGTAAGCTCATTACTCTAAAGAAGATCAATGGTGGTATAGTGAGATTCGGTAATAAAACCACTGCCAGGATAGCCGAAAAAGGTACTTTGAGTTTGGATTATGCTAGAACTAAGACTAAGAATGTTTTGTATGTAAAAGGTCTTAAGCATAATCTATTGAGTGTTAGTCAAATATGTGATCAAGGATACACATTAAAGTTTCATGCTAAAGGTTGTGAGATTAGAAGAAAAGATTCAAATGAGATGATTGTAGATGCTCAAAGGATAGGAAATAATGTATATATTATCAGATATCTTCTCAAAGGTACAATCAAAGGACACATTCAAAGATCTGCGAGAGGAGTTGGGAGTAATTTTTATTACTTCCTACCATTGATGTTCAGCATCAATTGAGGGGGAGCTAAGTGCTAGCTCTAGGTAGGCCCTTTGCCATTAATGTCAAAGGGGGAGAATAATAGGTACAGGTATAGGTACAAAAATAGGTACAGGGAACAGATACATGTTGCTAAAGTAAGGGGGAGTTACTGTATGTTTTTAGATGACAATATGTGCAGGTGACAGGATGTGGCAATTTTAGGATTGAGGCTACCATCAATGACAAAAGGGGAGATTATTGGAAATATTTTCATTGATGTCAAAGGTCTAATATTATTAGTGATAAAGGCCCCATTGCATTTAATTTTATTTGTAATTGATATATCTTGTCTAATGTGAGTTAATATTTATTTAATATTAATGAATATATTTTTGGTTGCATATGAGACAAAAGAAGGGCCCATAGAGAAGTCAAAGAGCCATGGGGTAAAGACAAAATAAGGATGGGACGCATTTTCCCATGAAGAGTCATCTTGGGGAATTCCAAGAGTCACCAAGTGAAGACAAAAGAGGAAGGGCACAATTTCTCATGAAGGGACACTTTGAGAAATATGAAAAGTCACAAAGATAAGGATAAAAGAGGGAAGGACATTTTTGCTCATGAAGGGTCACCACATGACTTTTCAAAGGCAAGAATATGAAGGGTCATACAAGTTTGGCACCATTTTCCATGAGGATTGAAGGGTCACAAAGGGGGAAGGCCAAAGGTCATTTGGAAAGCTATAAATAAAGGCTTGAGAAGCCATTTTTAATATGAGTGAGAGAGGTTGATTTGATATTGTAATATCTAGCTTAAAAGAGCAATTGTGAGAGATGAATATGATCTATATTTGTTATATCTAGCTTAGAAAAGCAAAGGTGAGAGAGAGGAAAGAGATGTTGTATTGAACTATCATTTGTTGAGATAACAACATTGAGAGATAGGTGTGTGGTATACACAAAGGGGTTGGTGCTCCTGTGGGTTGGTGCTCACGAATTATTGCTGGTTGGTGCTCGACAAAGGGGTTGGTGCTCCTGAGAGTTAGTGCTCATGAATTATTACTGGGTTGGTGCTCGACAAAGGGGTTGGTGCTCATGAATAGTTGTTGGGTCGGTGCTCAACAAAGGGGTTAGTGTTCCTACAAGTTGGTGCTTGTGAATATTATTTGGGTTGGTGCTCATTCATATACTTGAGATTGTTCTCCATGGTTTTTCCCACATTGGGTTTCCACGTTATATCTGGTGTCTCTCTCTATCTTGTGTGGTGTTTATTGTTTGAGTTTTATTGCATATCTTGGATGTTTGATTAAGTGGATTTTGGTTAAGGGAAAGTTTTATAAGATATATGATATACTGATTCACCCCCCCTCTCAGTATATCCCATGCTTAACAATATTATTGAGTAGCTCACCTAAAAGAGCTAAAGTTACTTGATGAAAAATGCATGGCCACTATTAACAACCTTTAATCATACCAGAATAAAAAATTTGGCCACTATAACCGATGATTCAAACATAGATAATTAAAGATTGGGAATATTATTCTCTAAGAAAACCAATAAAATACCATGACTGAGAAGAAACACAAAGGCAAGTTCAAACCCAATTGGATAAGCCCCTATATCATTATTGAAAATTATGGCTCTATAGCATATAGGCTCATTACACTATATGGAAATAAACTTGATGAGCTAATGAACATTATACACCTCAAACATTACTTCACTTGAAAGACTTGAAGTATTGTCTATGGCACATTTTTGTTATACCATATTATGATCTTCTTTGTACCATACCATATACCATTCTACCATACCTTTCCTATTGACCAAAATTGTTTTTAACCTTGCTAACCACCCCCTTTAACCTTGGTTATATTTCATTAGTTCTTCAAGAACATTCAACAAGGAGATTTAGATCAAGTTCCAGTAATTGATTTAGTATTCTAGACAAAAGTTGTATTTTGGACTAGTATGATAGTGGTTTGGCAGTTGCATCCTTCATTTTATTTTACATGTTCTTGATTATAACCATCTTTAGGCAAATTAGTGTTTCACATTATGTTACTAATTATAACCACCTATGGAAAAATTAAGAACAATGCCTTTATCCTTCATGCCTTAAATTATGACCTTGCCATTCCTATGCCATACTATGACATTTGCCCTCTTTGCTTGTTTTTGAGAATTTGTTACTACCTAGTCAGATTCCTCCACTGTAAGGCAAAACTATAGTGAATTGAGGTCCCATATTAGGACTCTATAGGTAGTGCTTGATTTACATTAAAGTCATTTTAGTCACCCATTAACCATGCTCTCTCTATTTTTTAATAAATTTTAAGTTTGCATGCTCTCATTGTTTTATGCATTGGAATGTTTAGTATCTTATCATTATCACATTGAGTTGAGATGCTTAAAAAATTCCAAAAACATTTTACAAGATATAGAAATTCATAAATATCTAAATTGACCACTTCTTTGCCTTAAGGATTTTGGGAACCCTCATTAATTTACAAAAAACCAATTTTCATTTAGTTTTCTCACCCTTACTGGCCTAACATCCCATGCCCTCACCATTTTGCAAGACCATTCCTATATTCCTCTATACCATAATCATGTTTTCCTCAATCATCATTTTTCTTCTATCCCATATCCTAAAATAACTACATTTGGCTTGAAGTTTATGTTATATCTTATGTCCATGAAACTATGTAGGTAGTGTCTACTTGCATCGTGCATCTAGAGTCAACTCAGCTACCCCTTCCTTTTCTTATATTTTCCATCATTTTGTTTATTTGTTTCATTGTTTCTTATCACCTAAGGGCAATGTCTATTCTCTTATTTTTGTCATTGTGTTTTTATCACTAACATTGCGATTAACCATTGTTTGTTTTTGTTTCATCCCATTCTCATTATTTTATTTTATTTTAACTACTTTTTATTTTTTAGTGTTTTGTTTTCTTATTTTTTTGCTTTCTTGTTGTGCTTTGACTGATTATATCTACATTAATTGGGTGATTCCTTACAATTTATAATTAAGTCCATCCATATTCATATATTAACATTGTTATCATGGTTTTTATCATAGGTCTATTATTTTCAATTGTCTATTAGATCATGTGTTAATCCTTATGCATATTTTGGCTAAGGTATCATGGTGATTTATCTCATGCTTCCTACCATCATGTGATACAACAAAAATTAGATTGAGAAATATTATAAGTAATGTGACCATGGTACTTCTCCTTGACACTTGAAAAATTCTTGATCTACCCAAATCATTCCCCACATACAAAGTATTTCAATCATGAAAGAATTTTAACCTTTGTTAGTTAGGATGTGCATCTCCATACTAGCAAGTATCCCAAATTTATATTTATTCTTTTTATCATCTTACTCTTACTCTGTGAGTATAGATTCAATATATAATCCCCCTTTTTTAATTCTACATATTACTCCTATTATTACACTAATGATTATAACTGCCTTTGGGCAAATCATTGAGTATCATTCCACATGCAGAGCTAGTGATTATAACCACCTTTAGGAAAATCATTGTATTTTGATGTAATAAGAGGTTAATGATTATAACCAATTTTTAGAAACTCATTTTATTTCTTATACCTAACTAGGGCACATTTGCATTATGATAATGCTTATAACCACCTTGGGGAAAACCATTATCTCAATCTACCTAACTGGGCCATGTTTTTATCCTACTAATGATTACAACCACATCTAGGAAAATCAATGTTTTTCATTTTAAATGATTACAACCTAATTTTGAAAAATCAATCTCTTATTACCCTTATCCTTTGGCTAATGATTACAACTATTAGTGGGCAAATCATTATCTTTTTTATCCTACCATGTCAATGATTATAACCACCTTTAAGAAAATCATCATGTTTATCTGTCTAACTAGGGTAGCTCACCATGCCACTAATTATAACTGTCTATGGTCAAATTAGTATTTTTTAACCCATTTTACCTTTTGTTCCCATCATTTCCTTCTTTCGAGGGACCGATCACTGACCCCTTTTGTTGACTACTCCCTCAAAGGGGCATCAAGATCTTATCCATTATCATTGAAGTACTAAGCATACAAGACCTTTTGATTCTTTGAGAAGATGTTATTATTCTTATAGCTTGTAATGCCTTCCAAAATAAGGAAAAATTGTAGACACCCAAATTTGGCCATAATTGGCTTCCAACCAGACTTCAGATTGATTCCTACCAACCATTGCAAATTATTATTAGGAATTACTAAATGTCCAAAATATATTCATGCATCATTCATCAATTATCAAAATCATGTTGAGGCATCCCTATTTTGGGTACTAGCATATATGTAACAATAACCTCTCACAAATTTGTTCTTAATCATCGTGTAGCATAACAACTATCAATTTGGCCTATGAACCTATTAAATGGGTAACTTGATCAAATATAAAAGAGCTAAAATGTTAATAAAAATCAATTAATAAACTAAAAAAGATTAAATTATTATTTTAATTATCCATTTATAATTAATTAATATCTAAAAATAGAAATTCCAAAAATTAACATATCAAGCCTTTTATCATTGCCTTTATGAGTTGTCAAGCTCTTTGAAAATATCTAAAAATATCTAATTTGAGAGCCATGCATAGTAATTAAAAATTATAATTACATGACAACTATTAACTCAATTGGACTTAATTTTAACTCACCTAGGGTTAGTTTGAACCCATTCCAATCCTAAACTCAACCTTAACTCACCTAAGGTGAGAGTAAATTTTTAAGGCTATAAATACAAGGCCATGCCTATTGGTTTTGAGGCTATTTTGGTGCAAAGTTATTATGCACAAATATCTTCAACAAACTCTTTTGATTTAGTTTTATAATGCCTAAATGCATTACAAGTAATGTTACCATGCTCAAATCTTAATCCAAGCAATCAAAGCCAAGGTGACAAGGAGAGAAGGAGCCAAGAAAGCTTCATTATCAAAGACTTCTTGATGCAAAATCCAAGTAAGCCATTAAAAAATCCATTTATAGCTCCAAAGAAGGTAAAAGAGTGTGTTATTTTATGTTTTACTTGTGATTTCATATGTAGTTTTGTCACCTATTCTCTCCCTAGTGTTTAGGCTAGATGTGTTAGGATTTTAGTGTGTTATTTGAGTTTCATTTATTGGACTAACACAAGACTAAACTCCCCTCTATGTATTCCTTATCCACAAAAGCCATAGTGTATATTGGAATTTTGAATCTAGGAACCATTGGGATCTAATCCCTCCCCTGAGTTACAAAAGTTACTTGAAATGAGTTAGATATTAGGGGATGAGGTACATGTAATCGATACTCTTAGAGTGGGGATTTTTATGGTTAGAATGGGTTAAGCAAAGGGTAATTAAGAAGGGAAAATGTTAAACATGTCCAAAGTCAAGGGTACTTGAGTGTATTCAAAAGTGATCACAATAAGAATTAGGGAGGCCTCATAGGAATAGGCCTAGTAATAATAGGTAATACTAGGGGTTATTTCATGGGTTTCAAGGTGATGGCAACAATAGGGGAAATAATATCCAATGGCACCTCTTGTTGTTCCTACTATAGATTGGTTTTAGGGCTATTATCATTATTGAAATGTATAACTTACATCACCTATGGTTGAGTGACTCATGGAAGTGGAGGTGGAAAATATAGAGTTAAGACTAGGGGAGGTAAATCCCATGGAGGTCAAGGTGTTGAGACCCATTTTATGATTCTCCTAAAAATGTGGGGCATAGCTACCTAAACATCCTCTCTCGATAGAAATAACATAGGCCTTAGGTCTGGATACAGTGGAGGTGACTGCATTAGAAGAGCCTATTAAGTGGCATGGTCCTCTCTTAAAGGACTAGTCTAGATTGATCCCACTTTCCTTTATTTTTCACTTCTTCCACTTGTGCTAGTACTTCAACATCATTAGCCATATTGAGATAAATATCATCATCCTATTGAGGCTCATGGTGATATGTGATATTGAGCTAGGCCATGTACTTTTCCAAATGGGTATGAATAAATCATGGAGACGCATTATTTATTCTCTACCCTTATTAAGTCATATGAATTCTATTCTATTCCATTTTTTGTAGTGAAGGTAGGTTTATGTAATTCATGATGAAAAATGAAAATTGGGAAGTTTGGACATGCCTCATGTTGGTGATCAAGTAAGTTACCCATGACACCCTCAACTAATTGATAAGTAATCTCTTACTCTACGAATTTATCTAAGACTTTATATGGTAAGATGAGATGATATTTTAGACACTTGGATGATGTTATGATCCCTATAGTACCAATAGGCTCCTATAAAAAGGATCATCCTCCTTATCTCATTTGAGAGTCACAACATGAGGATTTTTTAATTACCATATATACCATGAGGTATAAGGACTCACAAATGTACTATATGTGGTTCATATAGTGGTGCACATATAAATTATAAAAGGCCATGTGAACCACATAACTGGAAGGGATCCATGGTGGAAACATAGAAGGATTGAATGTAAGGGTGGAGTTGACTGCATACACAAGATATATCATCATATAAAATTTTCCAACTATTCTAACCTCATTGACACCCTTTAACAAGTTAAAATTGATGATGATTTTGATGTCTGGGACTTCCTTTCCTTCAATGATGATGCTGAGCAGGGGTACCCAAAGAAGGTTAACATGTAAAACATCCTTCAATCTGAATAATCAATTCAATAGGAGAATCCAAATGAAAAATCATTCTCTAAATGTTTAAATAGTTTATGATTTGATATTATCCTTCTTGGCCCACCATTTGGGGTTGATATCATAGTCATTTAGAACATCATATATCATGTGGGTTTTGTTCTAGATGTATTCTAAATTCTAGTCATAAACCATGGTGTGCTCTAAGAGATTGTAGTATTACTTGAAGGCCACTCTAAATTTGTTTTCAATTTTATTCTAGGACACTGAATATTATACCAAGTCTTGGGTACCATTGTGCATGTGCATGGAGTTTCATAACATGTTACTGAAGAGATCGACACATAGGAATACTCATGGCTTAGTGTAAGCCTTTTGTAATCCTAACTTCTCAAGGGCTATGATTTCATCAAAGAGCTCAGTCTCATCCTTATCATCATTTGAGGTGGGATCCTATACATCTTCAATTACCTTTAACACTTTGTTTTAATGATTTAAATGATTCATATCATTTGAAAAGGTGGTATCTCTAAATTTGGGCTTAGGTATGGGGTTGGAAGATGATATCACCATGGCTGAGATTTTAGACTTGTTTAGCATAGAATTCTAGGCACAAGGGAATCACTATAAGCTTGAGAAAGAGATAAAAGGAAGGATTCTTGGGATTTGGGAGAGGTAATGGTAAATTATATTATTTTGAGGAATTATAAGTCTCCATAAATATCTCTTATATTAATTCCATTTGGAGGCTCACCCTATGCAATTTTAGATTTGAGTTAGTGGCACAATCCACTTGGTCATTTCCTAATCTAATATTAAATAAAAGAATTTCAAAAATATATTCCCCATTTAGATTAAGTGATAGTGAGGGGAAACTTATAATTTGTCCAATTATATCCCAATTACCCAAAGTTATTAATGCAAGGGCATGGTAAGGACACACCTACTTTAGCCCTTGTGGCACCTTGGGTATCCTTTAGTTGTGCCATGTGTCCTCTACTAGTAGAGTAATTTTTATATGGGCTATATAAAATAGGCCCAAATAAGGTGTCACTCTTTCACCTTTTTGTATACTAGAGTCAACCATTTGGACCTGCCAATTACACGTGACACTCTACCATTGGCTTATAACTCAGCTTGTACTTTTCATTTTCTTATTTAGGACATTTTGAACCATTTTTACATTTGGTGTACATAAGTAACACATGGAAATTTTTTATTAGTTATAGGTTCCAAATTTACTTATTTTATATTTTAATTGGGATACTATGGGCCCTTTCTATCATTTTGTATAGAAGTGACACATTATGACCTATGTTTGGTCAAGCTCTCCTGGGGATTTGACAACTCTTATGCCTCTAAGAGACTGATAAGTCTAAAAAGTTCCATGTGGTAGCTTATCACTCATTAGGGTATCATGAAAATATAATAACTATAATTCTTATGAGAGAGTAATAAGTTTGATAAGCTCCATGGGGTAGCTTCTCATTCATCAGGTTCTCCTAGGGCTCTGATACCCTTGATTGACTAACAAGTTTCATAAGTTCTATGTGGCAGATTATTTTTCATTAGGATCCTGTAATATTTTTAAAAAATAACTTAGTCATAAAAGGGCCACATGATCAAGTGAAATATTTCATGTCTTCGAGGGAAGCTCCATTAAATTTTAAATAGGACTCTAGGGTAACGTCATCCTAGGAAAACCTACACAATCTTAACTCTATGAAGCAACATAGGTAGCACAAAATATTGTAAGTATGGTAAAACCTTCATATTGAAACACATAAGTGTTAAAATAATATATAAATATATGATTATATGAATATCCATGATGACCATTCACTCATTATGAATGTTGTGAAATACTTAGATGATCGAGGTAAAACATGGGTTTAAGGTTATACATAGTTTGGGACCAGGTGCAAGAATATTGGATCTCTAGGAAACTACTAAGTTGAGAGTTTTTATAGGGGTACCCTTTTATTCTATGAGGTTGGGTTTGTTTTGGCCATAAGAAAATGTGAATTTATGGGGAAAACATTGCCTCAACTATTAAAACCTAGATTTTAGGCCTCTATTATTAAAACTAGAGATAATAAGCAAATTATTTCTTATGAATTGCATAGAATTAGAATTTCTTAAGTCTAATTCAACAAATAACATACTAGGCTCAAGTTCTTTTAAAGGGCCACTTTGTGAAATAGTGTTATATTCCTTTCATTCTTCATGAACTCGTTGAGTAAACTCAAATACATCTAGGATGTTTATAGTCCTTTTAACAAGCATACATTTTGAAGATTCTTGGCTAATTAGGGATGGCTTGGGAATTGATTTGATATCAACTAAGCATCTATAGCCTTGATAAAGATTCCTTTGATCCCACTTCATGCCTTACTCCATTGCCAACTAGGCCAAAAATCTTGCGATGGAGGTTGCCTAAATCACCCTTTCTAAGGAAGAAACATAACATTACATGAAATTTAGACTTATTTTTTTCTAATATTTTGAAATTTTATCCATGATGGTTTGATAATAATGTATCGAAGGTGATGTATTTATTTGTTGAACCTTTAACATCCATATGATCCTTGCTTGCTCAGTAGTTCACAATGTTCTTATATTCTTTCATTGGAGTGTTGTGAATACCTTTATTGAAGTAGAGCTTGTATTAATTCACTCACTTAGTTTTGAATCAGTGGATCTTAATTCCTTCAATATATCAAAATGAGTTACTTACTTATCACTATGTTTGATATTAGGGGTTTGACTCCTGTTTTCTAATTCTGGTAGTGGGCTTTTATTGAATTATCATCTTTTGAAGTAGTCAAAAGTTGGTGATATAGGGGCCCATAGTTTGTTCATTTTGTCTCATTATCCTTACTCTAATTTTTGAGAATGGGGTAGTATTTATATGGGGAGAGGGGGGAGATAGGATAAATTGTTTCATGTAGATAGAGTCAAAAATAGGGCATGCAAACACATAGACCCAAATTAAAAAGTCAAAAAAGTTAACAATGAAAAAAAACAAAGCAAAAGAAAACACATAATAAAATAAAACTAACTATAATCTAATATAATATATACATTATCAAACACTTTCTTAAAAGGATACTCTAATATTTCATCAGAAGGGACATCTAAGAAGTAGTGTTTTAGGAATTATTTGTTTACAAGAAATCAGAGATCGATTCTTTTTAAGTATTTGAGGTGAAAAGCATTTTGCCCTAACAGTTCAGAGATATGGTTTGGAATGATCTAAAGTGGATCAAACTTGGAATGTTTTACTTTATTCTCATGGTATTTGTCCCACAACATGACTAAGTCAAATATTTTAAAGGATTTAACCTTAGCTCTCATATCAAACCATAATTTAATAGTACCATGGTGCTTACTAAAGTTTTGCAGGGCTTCCTCCTGGGCATCTTCTAGTTAGATGATATATAATAACCTTGAGTATACCTTTTCACTATTTTCCACATATTATTTCATTAACTTATAAGTAGGTAATATGAGGTTAATTGGGAAGACAAGATCCAGTCTGTACACCAACAAGAATGGTGATATTTTGAGAGCTTATTTTTAATGGGTGAAATCAACCTAAAGGGCATATTTAAATAGTGGTGCCACTCCTAGGGTCTCTTTTCTATAGACTTCTTGATTACGTCAATAAATTTATTATTTATTGAATCTAACCATTCATTCCCTTGTAGATAGTAGTTGGAAGATAATCTCAAAGTGATTATGTGCTCATAATATCACTTAGTAAACTTTGTGGATTGAAACATGGGACTATTATCACAAACTAAGGAGAATAGTGTGCCAAACTAAGTGGTTATACTCTATTAAAAAAACCCGATAACCTCCTTGGTTGTGTTATTCTTCATTTCCAATGCCTCGTGTAATAATCATTAGTCATGACTTGTGGCCTACTAAGGATTTTGGATTGATAACTCCTACCGAAGAGAGTCCTCATTGGGTAAATGGTATTCCTTCAATAATAGGTTACAAAGGCATCACAACATGAACCTATTATTTAAAAAAGGCTTGGAATTGGTGACATTAGAACATATGGGTATGGACATCCCTAAATATGGTGGGCTAATAATATCCCACTCATAGTATTTTATGTGTAGTTGCATTCTAGGAAGGATGGACACTACACAACTTTTCATATAAATTGGTCATGACTTCCTTGGAATCTTCTTCTGACAGGAACCTAAAGTATATTCCTTCATAGTTATTCCTATAGAGTACCCATTTATTTATCATGTAATGGGATTACTTTAACCTAAGGTACCTTTTTTGTATTTGGATCAACCTAGGGGTAGACTCCTATAGAGAAGGTAATGGATGACCAAAGCATGCAAATCCTAGAAAAGTACTTTTGATTAGTCCACTTTGTGTACAATAATTATGGGGTTAAACCTATACTAAGTGATACCTTGGCATATAAATAGCTTAGTAGGTTTGATATCAAGATCATATTATTTTAACTTGTCCATCTATTATCCCCTGCATCCTCTTAATTTGTGTTGCCCCAACATGAGCTTCACATCTAGGTCCAAGACAATGGAATGCACTTTATTCCTAAGGATTTAATGGTTGAACCTTTTTACTACCTTGACCAAGTCATAGGAATGTTTTTATAGAGTGAATTAATTGAGCTCAATGTCTTTTAAATTTTTACTCATGAAAGTGATCGGATGTTCTTCTCCATCCAACTTATAGGTAAACACCACAATTATGGTTTGCTCAAAAATAAAAGAGTAAATGTAGAAATATTTGTAGTATATATTATCAGCATAGGTCCTTGTGTGATGGCATATTTGATGCCATCAAAGGATTTATATGATTTGGATTCCATTCTAATTTCACCTCCTATTTTAACATTATGTTTACAATTTTAACAATTTCAACAAAATAAAAAATAAACTTATGCACATATTTAATTTACCAAAGAAATATTTTAGTTCATTTTTACTATTAGGCAAAGGTAGCCTAGAGATAACATGAACATTTTTAGGGTCAATAGAGATACCTTAATTTGTGATGATGTGACCAATAAGCTTACCTTAGCTAATACCAACAAAACTTTGATTTTTGTTTATGGAAATACCATACCTCCTTCACCTCTCGAATATCCTCTGTAAGTGGTGAATGTGATTAGACTTACATCTCAAGAAAACTATTAATTAATCCATATAAATAACAATGCATTTATCCATAAAACCTTAAAAGGTGAATTCCATATCTCTCTAAAAAATTTCCCCTATGTTAATTAAGCTGAATGGCATCCTTTTGTAGGCAAAAGTACCCCACTTCATTCTAAATGTGGTCTTAATTCTATCTTCTAAGTTTACTAGGCCCTGATTGTATCCTGATATTCCATCTAAGAAAGACATCATTTGGGATCCACTCACCATTTGGATAACCTCATGTAGAGAGGGAAATGGATAATTATTTTATTAGTGGTCATATTTAGATTCCATAAATCCACACATAGTTAAATATACCTACTATTCTTTCAAATGTGAACTAATTTAGCTATCCAGGTGGAATGATAGATTGGGAAGGTGATCTTGGCTAAAAGGATCTTGTGAACTTCCTTATGTATGAGTAGTTTTAGGATTAAGTTAACAAGTCTTTGCCTTTGTCTAAAAGTTTTTTGGTTCAACTTGAGGGGTATGATATGGGTTATTACATTTAGGTCAAAGACCTTAAGGTCTCTATAGGCCTAAGAAATAACATCCCTATATTTTAATATCAGTCTCATGAGTTTTACAATCTTGGATGGTGTATAATCAGGGCTGACATTGATAGTTTGGGGCTCATCATAATATCAATATTAATAATCTTATACTTCTAATCCATATAACTTGGTTTCCCATGTGGGTTCATATGGATATTAAGGTTGAATTCCCACTTAAGGGAGATCATTCCCCTTGAGAATTGGTTTTCTTTAGTTTTCATGACACCATCCTGGCCACGATCCCCATCTCTTAGATCATCCCTTTTAGCCTCATTTATGACTTGGGTTTAAAATACTCCAGTATTATTGAGGAATTCTAAATGTTTTGGTTGTCTTTAAAGTCCTGGAAGTTTTTATCATTTTTTAGAATTGAGGAACATGGGATTAACTCAATATAAAATTCCTACAATCCTATGTCATCCATGGTTTTTATATTTGTAGCAGAAGATGTAGGTGACTCAACCATGAAATAACATTAAATGAAATAAACATATCTATCAAATCCATTCCCTATGTTTATATTTCTTAAAATATGACAACTTTCACTAGAATTTCCCTTGACTTGGTTTATGAAAATTTTAGATTCCCAACATATATTTATTTATTTAACTTTGTGTTTCAAGGAAAACTAAATCCCAAGGATCAAAATTTCATATTCTATAATATTATTGGTGTAATGTAAATGTAGTCTATAATAAGCTAAGTGTCACTTCTATTGTGTTTCAATCAATAGAATTTTGTCCCTAGATCCTTGCTTTGAATGGGCCCCTCAAATTATAAGGACCGTAAACCTTTAACTTAAGATCATTGTCATTTTTATCCTTAGTGGGCCCCATGAACAAGGTATAGATGCCTATGTCAAAGGAGACTAGCTTTATCTTTTCATTAACTATATAATAATTCGTAATCATATGTTTCATTATAGGTTATTTATCCACTTATATTTGATAGGTTATGTCTATCTAAGTCAAACACATATGTGAAAATTTAGTAGCCATGTATCTATTAGCACTCCAAGATACACCCTTTGAAGGAGATAGTTCAATTCTCTTCAAGCTTGGACTAACATGAGATTGGCTTAAAGGTTGTGGGTGACCTATAGTAAGAACAAACCTCTAGTTTATGGGGTTAAATCCCATGACATATCAACTTAAGTTATTCTCTTAAGACTTTATAATATTGGGATGAAAAGAGGTAGGATGAAAACATGAAAAGAAAACCTATCCTAAGGGTGGTGATGCACCAATCTTCACTTATCCTCTCTTAACTGATCTTTAAACACACTTTGTGAATTTAATGAAAGAAAAAAAACTAAATAGGCTTATTGAAACACTCATAAACATTATTATTTCATGTGGAGGTTATGTGTAAGGTCTATAACTTGAAGGCAAGGAAGGTCTGCTTGAGACACTACCATTCAACTCACTCTTCAATACAACTACCACCTATAAAAACCTCACATGACCTGTATAAGATGACAATATGCAACTATGTGAAAGAGAGGACCTGTAAAATAAATTTAACATAATAATTTTCTAAAATTAAATAACCATAACACACATGAATGTTGACAAAGAAGTCTGCAATAGTCTTTTTCTCTATTGATTCTCAAGGCTCAAGATATAATTTTGGCAGAGCTTTACTACACCTAGAAAAGGGATGGTAAAAAAAGACTCAATGCCTAAATATATATATTTGGGTACAAGAGATAGAAATGAAACCTGACATAGAAGTGGTATGAAGAGGCCATAATGGTCATATAGAAGTTATAATAGTCTTCCACACACTTATATGTGTTACTTGAGTTGATAGGTGAGTTAAATGAGCTCTTTAAGAATTAGGGTCTAATTTTAGTAAATTTTGACTCATGAAGATCCCATTCAAGCCATTATTATTCAATTAACTCTCCTCTCATCAGTGATTAAGCATTGGAAAAGGTTCAATTAGGCCTTATCCATGAGGCATTAAGTAACTACCCTTATCTGCACATTGGTCATGTTTAAGAAACTGCCCAAAATTATTCATAATTCCCATTAATATGGATTTTGATAACCTCAATGGGAATTTAAATATTTATTAATATGGCACATTAACTCCATAATGGCCTTCTACACCCATGAAATTCTCTATTTTGTTGGCTAAGTAGGCCTCATGGACTAGTAACATAGTTTTTTCTCATTCACTATTTATAAAGTCATGAGGATTGAATCAGACCTTCAATATATTTGAGTTAACTTTTTTTCAACATTAATCAGCATTCCATACCTGGATCTCAACCCTTTAAAAAGTTTATGCTTGAAATCTCACTTCACTTAGATGACTAGGCCATCTTCACTAGCTTTTATAGACTAGCTGATTGGTGGGGGTTTTCATAAGCATTTACAAGAAGTGTTTTATATGTTTCATTATTTAAGAGGATGAAATAAGTCTTATACCACCCCATCCAATTATTTATAACTTTTGACTAGGTACCACACTTCATTTTCTACTCAATACCTTGAAAACTTATAGTTTCTATAGGTGTTCATACATTGTATGTACATACTAGTACCATGGAAAAAACCTTATGTAAGTGGAATATATGAACCAAATGTTTTGAAAGTGATTTCAATTGCTTCTAGATGCATTTTATCTTAGATAGTTCCAATTGGTCCCTTATTATGGTTTTAGGGAGGTTTAAGAATGTTTGGTGTTCTTAATAATCGTTTATAGAGGTTAGGGACTTAACCTCTAAACTAATTTCACTAATCCCTTTTAGACAAATCCCCCCACCTCTCCATAGGTGATAATATTCCCATGAAGTAGCTCCATATATTTTTGAGCTTGTCAACTTGCCTCTCAAGTGAGAAACATGCATCCTGGGTAGTTTTGAAGTGTTTTCAAGCAAAAATAACCATTTGTGCATCTCCCTTGAAAGCCAAAGTGACATCAAATATTTAAAAAAACATTATGATCATCTTCATGAATGTTTGAGGTGTCTTTTGATCTTCATTTTTTCCTATGTTATGACCTCTAAGTGGCATTGTCTCAATGGAGGTGCTAGATCAATAGGTATAAGTGTAGAGTTCCTAAGTTTGGTCTTAATATATGATTTTAAGGCACCCAACCACTATTCTCAACATGAATATCACCCTTTAATCCCTTTATATTATCTATGTTATCTTGATCAAGCTATTCACCTTTTGTTGTATGCAATGTAGTCTCTCACTTAGATACGTAGGTCTATCTACAAGAGTAACTAGTTATGGAGGCACCTATAGGTGGCTATTGTGAGATATTTTTGGGACTTTAAGACCCTTTCTCTCCTTAAAAACCCATGGTGTATGCAAAAATTTACCAACTCCTTGTTTATAGGCTTAAACTAGTTTTCCCAAGCATAATTTGTATAGTGTATCTCCTGCATGTGTCAACCAATAGGTCATTTGGATTTTTAGAAGACATACGGAGACCATTATGACTATTTCATTGCTAAATCACTCCATTTGAATGCATTTAGAGGCATAATTATGTCATTAGGTATAATTTAGGGTTTAAGAAGGGTTTTTAAAGTCCAAGATCTTAACAATGGTTCATATAGTATAAAACTCTAAACCAAAACTTATTGTTATGAATATTTAACCCACTAACCCCTTCATCTCTTTAAAATAGCCTTGGGTCCCATGTAAAGTATGTGTGGATATATGAGTGTTGGAAGGTGTGCCTTGATCTCCATATTAGGTAGTTTATGCATGTTATCTTCTTAACATTCATTCATAAAGATGGGTCCCTCAACCCCTCTCATTATTTTATGTATTTTGAGTCCACATGGGTGCTTAAGTTTCCCTAAGAGACCTAGGCCTAGGTTCCTTTTTTATGAAAGGTAAGAGTATTTGAAAGTGCAACTTGACCTCCCTGCTCAAAAAAATGGAGCTCAGGATAGGGATAAAACCCAAAATTACTATTTCATTATATTTTTCTACCTAAAATTCCTTATATATGGTCTTAAACATCTTCCCACACATACCACATTTTATTAAACTTTCCTGAAGATTTGGACTTGCTATTGAGGTGGAGGTAGGGTTCTAAAATTGAGAGAAGGACGTAGACCTCATAGACTCAGACTGGGTGCTGGGTATATTCACTCATGTATGGATGCATATATGGTTTCCTAATTGTCATAATACCTTTTTCAATCCACTTTATACCTTATACATGCTTAGACCACTCACCATCCCTTCTCTCTCTTGTGGCCTATTTTAAGCATCATTACTTAATGTATAAGCCTAAAGTAATTGAAATGTAAACCCAAGTAGTGCCTTTTATATATTTATAGGGGTATAATTAGGTTTTACTCATCATTTTTATAATCATAATAATAACCTTAAGACTCATCTCCCTTAACCTTTCCAACACACTTGTATACATAGTCATATATAGGC
This sequence comes from Torreya grandis, assembly GCA_037957365.1. Taxonomy (NCBI): domain Eukaryota; kingdom Viridiplantae; phylum Streptophyta; class Pinopsida; order Cupressales; family Taxaceae; genus Torreya; species Torreya grandis. The sequence goes on from JARHVA010003248.1 coordinate 241,094, forward strand.
CTATGTATCTTGAGTATGCAACTCAGACCAGAGAGCCATCTGAGAATGATATCATAATCATGTGAATACTTAATGGTTATATATATATTATTATTTCTAATAATACACTTTCATATGTTCTAGGCATTAATGCTCTCCTTTGTTTATCACCTTCTTATTCTAGGCAACCCTGACTGATTATGTGAGCTTTACTCAGTCTAAAATGCACTCTTGTAAATTTATATATCTTTAGTGAATTGAACCCCATGTTTTAATTATCTATTATTTTTAACCTTCTCCCTTTATGTGCATATACTATCTCATACTTATGTTGAGGGTACAAACCATCAACAATACTGTGATTACTGAGTCATGTATATTGACTGATAAGGGGTCTATTGAACAAGTCTCTGAGTGAGGAGAGTGCCTTCTTAGTTACTTGATATATATGTGACTCTAGTATGTTACCATTCACCTCCTTGAAACATTCATCTACTTGTTCATATCCCTTTATTATTCCCATAACCCATTGGTATATGATGACTTTGAAGGACTTTTTCAAGGTAGGTATATGTGTTTTCCTGTACGTGATGATTTACCTTCTCAATAGGGTATATATCTACATAGGTCCATTTCTTTATGGCATTGATGGTTATTGATAACATTATAAGGTGTTTATTCCTTAATTATATGTCTTGAACTTGGATAAGGGGTGATGATTGTATGGTCATATAGAGCTTGAAATTAGAATGCAGGGCTTGCAACTGAGGTGAAATGATAGTGCAAATGTTGTCAAATGGTAGAGGCTCTTTGAGGGCTTGAAATGAATTGTGATATCACAACAAATGTGACCTACAAGGATCATATACATATATATACATGTTAATAAAATAATAAAACACTTTGGAGGCCATCAATGAGGCATACATAGTGAAAAGTGAAACCTAAGACTTTCCAAAAAACCGTAACTTTTGTAAAATAACCTTAATATGTGCTAAAAAAGACTGTGAAAGTGTTTGAGGGTAGATTCATAGTTCCTAGGTCTATAGGGGATATGATGAAGTTTAAGAACTTTTAAATAAGGTTATATTGGTGTGAATACAACATCACTTTGTTGTGTTTGATGTGTTTTGATAACCTTCAAACCATCATTAGATAGTATACTATCTTCCTATGCAATTAAACCCACATCTAAAGGTCATATCACTTGAAATCACCATTTAGGAGGATTAGAGATCCTTATAAACATTTAATTTGAAATAAGGAGGTGTAAACAACCTCAAGACACCATCATTACACTTTCAAACACCTTCACCTTCAAACATATGCTCTGGATACTCCTCCTCATCAATGAAACCTTGCCTATAGCATGCAAATGTTGGTCATTTAGACATTTCTCACTTGTATGATCTCACACGTGTGAATTAAATGTTGATTAATCCATGAAATTCTATATAGGACTTGAGGAATTAGGAATAATCATTAGTTTGATCAAACAAACTAGAAACTCAATGAAACTATTCTCTTTCTTTTACCCTGTGTAGATGAGGATAATGACTAGATCACTCAACTTCTTAGTGAATGTTCATAAAATAAAAAAAACTAACTCTAAAACAAATTCCCATGATTGGAGGGTTATAAATTCCATTTTCTTTGGCCAAGATCTTGGACCCTTTCTCTCCTTTGTATGGACTGAGCATAAACTTGAAGTGTTCTCCAAGCCTGTCAATGAGCTTAATGGGGAAATTGAATTGGTTTTTATCCCTTTGAGTCCTGAAACAATTTAATTTATTTAACATACACCTATAGTGGACTCCCCTTGTAGAAACCTAACTCCACATGAGCCAATCACTACTGTACAGATCTGTACCACTCTAAAATCTCCTAAAACTTGTAAATTCCATATGTTTTCTCATGTTTTAGACCACAAACCACTATTATTAGGTAGGAGGAGGGAAAATAGGGGTCAGATAATGTATGAAAGTTAATGGTATGACATTGTGGAGTTGAGGAGACACATTTCCACATGTGTGGGGCCCATTTAGTGGAAATTAGGTGTGTTGAATTGTAAGAAGGGCCCCATTAGTGTATGAAATACTTTGGTTATGGCCTAATGGGATTCATGAAGGATCTTGAAGATGTGTTTGATGAATTTAGTGGTCTTTTAAAGTTAAATCTCATCATTTATGGCCAAAACTCTCCCTTTAAGATAATATATCATGGTTCTAAGTGGGGATTTCAAATTAATATCATTTAAACAATAATAAAAATACCTTAGAACATGTTAAAGGCTTTAATTGGATCCCATGTACCTTCATAACATTCTTAAAACTTGTAATCAAGCCTTTTCTTACATATCTTGCATAACACTATTAAGCACAAAATATATTGAGAGGGGAGGGGGTGAATCAGTATATTATATATCTTATAAAACTTTCCCTTTATCAAATTCTACTTAATCAAACATTCAAGATATGTAATAAAACTCAAACAATAAACATCACACAAGATAGAGAGAGACACCAGTTATAACGTGGAAACCTAATGTGGGAAAAACCACAAAGAATCAATCTCAAATATATTCATGAGAACAAACCCACAAGAACACCATACCCCTTTGCCAAGTACAAACCTCAACTACAATTCATGAGCACCAACCCACATGAGCTTCAAACCCCTTTGCCAAGCACCAACACAGCTACTATTCATGAGCACCAACCCACAAGAGAACCAACCCCTTTGCTGAGCACCAACCGAGCAACAATTTGTGAGCACCAACCCACAAGAGCACCAGCCCCTTTGTGTATACCACACACCTATCTCTCAATGTTGTTATCTTCAACAAATGATAGATCAATACAACATCTCCTTCATCTCTCTCACCTTTGCTCTTCTAAGCTAGATATAACAAATGCAAATCATATTCATCTCTCACAATTGTTCTTCTAAGCTAGATATTACAATATCAAATCAACCTCTCACCTCCACATTACAAATGGCTACTCAAGCATTTATTTATAGCTTTCCATATGACCTTTGTCCTTCCCCCTTTATGACCCTTTAATCCTCATGGAAAATGGCACCAATATTGGATGACCCTTCATATCCAAGCATTTGAAAAGTCATGTGGTGACCCTTCATGACCAAAAACGTCCTTCCCACTTTTGTCCTTATCTTTGGTGACTCTTCGTATTTCTCAAAGTGTCCCTTCATGAGAAATTGTGCCTTTACTCTTTTGTCTTCACTTGGTGACTCTTGGTATTCCCCAAGATGACTCTTCATGGGAAAATGCATCCCATCCTTCTTTTGTCTTTATCCCGTGGCTCTTTGACTTCTCCATGGGCCCTTCTTTTGTCTCATATGCAACCAAAAATATATTCATTAATATTAAATAAATATTAAATCATATTAGCCAATATATATTTATTACCAACAACATTAAATGCAATGGGGCCTTTATCACCAATAATGCTAAACCTTTGACATCAATGATAATATTTCTAACAATCTCCCCCTTTGTCATTGATGGCAACCTCTATCCTAAAATTGCCACATCCTGTCACCAGCACATACTGTCATCTAAAAACATACAGTAACTCCCCCTTACTATAACAAACTATACCTTTTCCCTATACCTATTTTTTGCACCTATACTTGTACCTGTTATTCTCCCCCTTTGACATCAATGGCAAAGGGCCTACCTGGAGCTAACACTTAGCTCCCCCTCACTTGATGTTGAACATCAATGGCAGGAAGTAATAGAAATTACTCCCAACTCCTCTTGCTGATCTTTGAATGTATCCTTTGATCGTGCCTTTGAGAAGATATCTGACAATACATACACATTATTCACTATCCTTTGATCATCTGCAATTAACTCATTTAAATATTTTCTTCTAATCTCACAACCCTCTTTATAAAACTTTAATGTGTATCCTTGATCACATATTTGACTAACACTTAACAGATTATGCTTAAGACCTTTTACATACAAAACATTTTTAGTCTTAGTTTTACCATAATCCAAACTCAAAGTACCTTTTTCGGCTATCATGGCAGTGGTTTTATCTCTAAATCTCACTGTACCACCATTGATATTCTTTACAGTAATGAACTTACTTTGATCACTTGTCATATGCCTCGAACATCCGCTATCAATTAACCATGGCTGATCTTTACCTCTTACATGCAGTGTTGTCTGAACCATCATTGAATCTTTAGATTGTTTCTTTTGCCATGAACATGTCTAAACCTTCTTCCTGATAAATGGATTTTTGACACTCTAATTCTTCTTCTTGATGAATGGAGATTTGAACCTCTGATCCTTCTTGACTAACTTGAACATGCTTCTGCAATACTGAGCTATGTGTCTGAAGTTGTTGCACTTGTAGCATATTATGGTCTCTTCATCAAAGCTTGATAGAGGAGCAAAAGAGTTGTGGCTTCTGCTTGAATCTACTTGTCTTTCCTTCTCCTTATTTCTAAAATTGTTAGCTCTTTTTCTACATTCTAATTTATTGTGACCATATCCATTACAATAAAAATAATAGCCATAAAAATGAGACCTGTCTGTATATCTCTGACCTGATTGCCTTTTGTAGCTTTGTTCTCTCCAGCCTTCTCTATTTGGAATGTCCTCTATATTTTTCTCTTCTCCCCTATTTATTTCCTCTTTTGTAAGAGCTTCAGCATAGCTCTTTTTCTTTTCAAATCTGATCCCAGTCTTATCTGAATATGCTTTTTGACTTTCTAATATCTTATTCAGCATGTTAGTACTATCCTCAAATTTTGAATCACTCACTACTTTATCACTGACTGCTTTCTTAATATCTTCTTTTAAAGAGGAAATTTTAATAACATACCTTTCACAATCTTTTCTTGCTATTTCCAACTGTGCTATGAGATCTTCTTCATTCTTCTTGGCTTCTTCAAATTGTGCTTGTAGATCTTCAATCATTTCCTTTGACTCTTGTTCATTTTTCTTGATCTGGTGCTTTAATCTTTGATTCTTCTTCTGAACAGCCTCTAACTCTTTTAGGGCACAATTGAGTTCTCCTTCCATATCTACTTCAGCTTCCTCCTCTTCTTCTTCTTGATCATCTTCATGTATGGCCATGAATAGAATCTCTTCTTCTTCTGAATCGCTGACCCCACTATCTTCAACTGAGCCAGGATCCTTAGAATACATGTTCTTCTTCTCGAATCCCTTCTTGTATTTGCCTTTGAAATTCTTCTTGTATGTAGGCTTTTCTTCTTCTTCTTCTTCATTAACCTTATCTAGGTATCTAGCTGAAAAATGTCCAATATTTCCACAATTAAAACATTTAAAAGGTAATTTTCCTTGATATTTACATGTTCCTCTTTTCAGCCTGGGAATGAAAAGTGCTTCATTGTCATCTTCATCATCATTGGAACTATCACTTGATTCTTGAATATTAGCTTTCTCCTTCTTTGATGTCTTGAAAGCCGCTTCTCTCTTTGAGGGTTTATCTTGTTTTGTCCACATCTCATATGCCGTGAGAATACCATGAAGCTCATCCTTATTTAGCTTGGCTAAATTCTTCATCTCCTCGATTGCTGAAACCTTTGCATCATATCTCATTGTAGAGATCTCAAAACCTTTTGCACTACTATTGACTCATCCAATATTTCTCCAAGACCTTGAATCTAATTTACTATCTGATCAACTTGCAAGAGATAACTTGCTATATCTTCTTCTTCTTCCATCTTCAAACTTTCAAATTGCCTTTTAAAAGTCTGTAGCTTAGCTTGCTAAAACTTTCCATCACCTTTGTAAATATTCTCAAGTTTTACCCAAGTTTCATCAGCAAATTTACATTGCATAACTTTAACAAATTTAGATTCACATAAACCACATAAAATAGCATTTAAAGCTTTAGCATTACATTCACTTGCCTTTTTTTTTGCTAGAATAATTGTAGATGTCTGTGGCTCTTCATATTCCTCCACCATTGCTTTTCATATGTTAAATCCAAAGGCCATTAAATAAACCTTCATTCTCATGCTCCAAAAATCATAATTCATCCCATCAAACAAAGGTGCCTTATTTGTAGAAAATCCTTCCTATGACCCAGCCATCATGCTTTCCCGATCTACCTTCAAGCTATAAAACTTTTCAAAAAGGAACCTGCTCTGATACCAATTGTAAGCATGGAATATACTGAGAGGGGGGGTGAATCAGTATATTATATATCTTATAAAACTTTCCCTTTATCAAATTCCACTTAATCAAACATTCAAGATATTCAATAAAACTCAAACAATAAACATCACACAAGATAGAGAGAGACACCAGATATAATTTGGAAACCCAATGTGGGAAAAACCATGGAGAATCAATCTCAAATATATTCATGAGAACAAACCCACAAGAGCACCATACCCCTTTGCCAAGTTCAAACCTTAGCTACAATTCATGAGCACCAACCCACAGGAGCTTCAAACTCCTTTGCCGAGAACCAACCCAGCTACTATTCATGAGCACCAACCCACAAGAACACCAACCCCTTTACTGAGCACCAACCCAGCAACAATTCATGAGCACCAACCCACATGAGCACCAACCCCTTTGTGGATACCACACACCTATCTCTCAATGTTGCTATCTTCAACAAATGATAGATCAATACATCTCCTTCCTCTCTCTCACCTTTGCTCTTCTAAGCTAGATATAATAAATACAAATCATATTCATCTCTCATAATTGCTCTTCTAAGCTAGATATTACAATATCAAATCAACCTCTCACCTCCACATTACAAATGGCTACTCAAGCCTTTATTTATAGCTTTCTAAATGACCTTTGGCCTTCCCTCTTTGTGACCCTTCAGTCCTCATGGAAAATGGTGCCAATCTTGGATGACCCTTTATATCCAAGCATTTGAAAAGTCATGTGGTACCCTTCATGACCAAAAACGTCCTTCCCACTTTTGTTCTTATGTTTGGTGACTCTTCGTATTCCTCAAAGTGTCCCTTCATGAGAAATTGTGACTTTACTCTTTTGTCTTCACTTGGTGACTCTTGGTATTCCCCAAGATGACTCTTCATGGGAAAATGCATCCCATCCTTCTTTTGTCTTTATCCCATGGCTCTTCGACTTCTCCATGGGCCCTTGTTTTGTCTCATATGCAACCAAAAATATATTCATTAATATTAAATAAATATTAACTTATATTAGCCAAGATATATTTATTACCAACAACATTAAATGCAATGGGGCCTTTATCACCAATAATGCTAAACCTTTGACATCAATGACAATATTTCCAATAAACACTAGAAAGGTTCATATTGAATCATCAACTACAACATTTAGTTATCTCTCCCATGTCACATATGGGATAATTAAACCACTTCAAAAAAAATTATGGACCTTAACACATGATCAAACACTATGAGGAAACTTGAAAAAAATTTAAACGAGTAGGGATAACCACTATGTGTTTCATGACATGACAAGATAGTGGACATATTGCATTTGATATGATAACCAGTGACCTTACTTTGGACTATACTTACTTATTAGGAGGTGTAATAATTATGAATTTTAATGGTGGACTAGGGTGTTCAAGGATTAGGTTGACCCCTTTCTAGGCCTTAGAGCAGAAAGTGGTTAAGAGTATCCATTTAGGGTTTTGGACCAATCTCTAATAAGGAGTATTTTATAAGCTTCAAGAATCTCTACCACTTGGATATATATGAAATTTTGGACATAGATTTGGCTTCTAGTTGCATATGTACATTTAGAAGTTCACCAACTACCTTAACCTCATATTTATCTATATGGACTACTACCTTATCTAACTTAATAATGACCAACCCTAATTTCTCACAAATTCCCATGGGCATCACATTAGCAAAGGCTACTAAGTCTACTAAGCAATTATGTAGGTTCTTCCCAAATAGTCAAACTATGAGGAGGAAAGGGGGAACTTTAGTTTTGTTTTGGTGTATGACCACATTGGTGTGTTAAACCTTCCATTTTGGCTGGGTTGGTTTCTCTATGAGTGATTTTAGTAAATATCTCACTACTCAATGATCTGAGCAAGCTTGTGAATTATGAAATTAGCCTTCATATTCTTCATATATTCCATTATATTATATCCTATTTTTATTGATACTATTTGAGTATCTATGGGGACATTTGGTTCACTAGGTTTTGGAGGTGGTGGATCATTCTTAGTTTTAGGATCAAGAGGGGTAGCACCATTATTTGGAGGAGTAGAGGTGGTAAAGGGATATTTTTGCATTTGTCTCCTAAGGGTGTATTTATTCTAATGAAACTACTTGAAGGCCTACACATCATTAGTGGCCTCCCCTAGCTCATTATCTAATTGGACAAGGAATTCCATAGTCTCTAACACCATAGATGTACTCGGGGGTCTAGTAGCATTGGATGTCTCAAGGTGATTTGTGATATTTGGATGATTCAAGACCACCTCATATTATTCCATATCCATATGGAATATATCAAAATCACTACATAAATATATATAATTGAGTTCCTCATGTTGAGCTATGTTGTGCACACAACACTAGTTTAGGATGGCTATCTCACAAATGTTTTGATCTTTGGTAATTTATTGTGAGAGAGTTCTAGTTGGTTATTGGGGTAGTTTTAAGATATATTATTTATTATTGGAGATATCACCACTAGATTTCCCCATCTACTAAGAAATCATTGCTTATCCCTTTGCACCATACATTAAATGGTGTTTAAATCATTTTTGGTGGACTCCTAGGGTATAATTTATATAATATTCATAATGGGAATAGTAATTTAATTTTGGGGTTGAGGTGATAATTCATTTGTAGACACCGAAATTGTGTCTACTCCCTTGGTCCTTTCTCCCCCTTAGTCCCCTTTGGTCCACTTAACCACTCCTAACCCATGTCTTGTTAATTTGAAATAATTACCTTATTTTAAGTTAATAATTCTCTCTCCCTTGCCACCTCACCACCCTAGGATGCCCATCTTTGGATTCCCTTCATCCCCCCATGACCCATTTATGACCTATTCCTCATCCTCGCACCCATTTAACCTCTCTCGACTATTTCTTACCCCGCCACTTAAACCCAGTTGTTGGGAAAATGGATGAAAGGCTATTTTTAGCCTTTTTCCTGCCTTCTAGCCACTGACATCAATCAACTATCGACCGACATCAGCGGTATTGCCGGCGTCAGTTTTCTTCATAATAGTTTTCTACGTCTGTTATCCCCCCTTCACCCTGGCTCTTCATCCGACTCTAGAATTTGATAATTTGATCAATCAATCAGCCAATCTTTCTACTAGACCTCTCACTCTCTCTCTCTCTCTCTCAGGTACACACAGCAAGCTTATACACCAGTGAGCACAATAGGTATCAGGAGCCCCACCTTGCAATAGTCTTCTACATCAACAATAGGTACATCAGCAACCTGGGCTCTGACACTTCTTCTTCAGTAGGCAAGAGGTAAGTACTCTTCTATTATGTCATTTTCAATAGCTTAAAATGTCTCTGTAATCAATTTTTTGTTTATTGCTTCTAAGCCATATTATCACCAGACCAGACCTGAATCTTTATTTCCCTATCTCCCTATTGCCTCTGTCTTCTATTTGGTCCCTCTTTCAGACCATTCTTTCTGCCTGCAAAAACCCTGTACAGAGCATTCAACCAGACTCTTAGACCCAAACCATTCAACCAGACCCATAGCCTTTCTCAGACCTGTCCATAGACTAGAAACTCATCCAGACCTCATCCATAGACTACTTCCCTGATCGATGCTAGCCACAGAGACCACTACCCCCACTGACGTCGGTAGACTAACCGACGTTGGTAGACCTTGACAACCGACGTCGGTAGGACCACCGACGTTGGCAACTGTGACCAGGCTGACAACAACATTTAGGTGAGCATTTGCTTCCATTTCCTTTTTAGTCTTCAATCATTTCAGTCTTTTATTACTCTGCCTTTTATCAGACATTACTTTTATCAATCAGTGGGTTGACATCCTTCAAGATTTTGCTTCTAGGATCAAGCTTTTGCTTGGCAACCCACCATCTCCTCATCTAATGCCTTCTTTGTCTTAGTCTCTTTCTTTTGCAGGTGTCATCCTCCACAACCAAAGAGGAGTTCTCATGACGTCTGGATAACGGTGCGCAAGACTTCATCCAGGTACATACAAGCCTTAGACCATTTCTCTTAGTTTCTTATTCTCTCTTTGAATGTAGAAATTGAAATCTCATATAGAAACATCATTATTTAATGGGATAAGTAAATGTAAGTGTTGGTTAGGTGAAACATGCCTCAATGGGACTTGGTTTATTACTAGCATAGGTGGAAATAATAAGACATTCTAGATTGCATTGGAGAGAGGGTTCAAGGTAGAAAAATTTAGCAATGTGTTTGAAATAGGTGATATCATTTGACCTTAGGGATTTATATACCTATACATGTTAATATATTCAACATATGCTATAGGTAAATATGTCACTAAAGTGTCTCTACATAGAAACATAATAGTCTAGGGATCTAACACATTCTTGTACATCTCAAGAGCAAATAAGGCATCTAGTTTGTATAGTGTAGTGAATTGACTATACATTTTTTGAAACCTAGCATTGAATTTCCTAATAGGCTCATTTCCTTCCCTCTTAATACAATAAAACTATTAGTATAACACACTAAGGTTAATGTCTTATCTAAATTGGGCCAAGAATGTGTTACTAAGTTGCTCCTAACTTATACTAGAGTTCTTAGGCATATTTAGGAAAAATTCATAAGCCACATCCATCATAATGAATGGGAATAGTCTATAGATGACATACTCATGTTCTACATTTAGAATCCTAAGAACCATGTTTTATGAGGTCACGTGTATGTTATTAATTCATCCCACACTGGATGTGAATCATGGGAGGTATCTTTATGGATTACTAGAGAGGTCTTGGATATCTTCAGGAACATTAATGGTAGGCATGGCTAACCAAACCATAGGATTAACCATGGGTATTGGTTTTTTTGGGATAAATTTAAAGGATGAGTTAGTGGGGGTAACTATAGGACTAGGTCTACCTCTATTATATTAGGATATTCTTTGAATTTACAAGGGTAAAATAATTAATATCCCATGGATGGCTTGGTATCTAGTGATACACATAATAGGCCCTAGGTTGTTTTTGGATGAAACAATGAGTTAAACTTATGCTATCATGGAGTCCTTCTAGCTGTAATTTTTGTCATGCCCAAAATCTAGTATTGGGAAGAACCTATGAGATTAGGTTACCATAAGAGACTTAGGTGACAATAAGGGACTTGTATCCTCAGATTTTAGGATTACTATTGGGGAAATCTAGGGAACTAATTGTAGGTATTGGGTTCCATGATGTAGCCTTCTTGGAATATATCTCTAAGAGATGAAACACTACCACTAGAGGCTCAATAGCCAATTTGACAAAAGAGGTTCTTTCTCACTTATCTAATCCAGTTTAAAAAAATTAAAACTCATAGCACTAATGGGTTTCATTTCACCAATTTATAAATGAGATGGGAAGGGTTGCTTCACTCCAAAACAAACATAAAAGAGAGGGTAAGGTAATGCAGAGAAGAGGTTCCCAGTTTATAAAAGATGTCAATTATTTTAAAACTAAGGGCATGCCCAACTACATTTATATGTTTGTATGCCAAGTTTCATGAAAGGCTCAGACTCTTAGTCACACAAGGAGGGAGTCTAGGTAAATGAAGGAATTCCTACTTTGTAATTACTTCACCAAAAATTAACAGATGAAAGAGGGTCTACAATAAACTAACACACATGATCCTCTAAATAACTATGTATCTCCAAGCACACAGACTTAACAAGTGTTTTAAAATAAATGAGAAGAACCTAAAAATGAATCAAAATTACATGAGCACATTTTTATCACTACATTCATTATCCATAAAAGAGCACAATATCAATTCTCTAATGCTAACATCACTTCAAAAAATATGAATTAATGGATAACATCCATAAACGTAAAATAAATTTTGATAAAAAACTTAAAATAACATTAATTCATAAGAGTTTTGTGTACATAGTATTGACCCATCTACAAAAATGTAAACTCCAATATATAGGAGGATGGTTTTTGTCTCTTAGTAATAAGATATTCCCATCCCTAGCCATGATGGATTCAAATTTTGTTACAACTAATTTTAATAGAATATTCCCCATTATCCCCATTAAATATCCCCTCAGACCCACTAAGAAAAAACACTAAGGAGCCAAGAGTGGACTGCTTCTCAATTACTTGGGATGTTGTTCTCAGTTGTCAGTGTGGTTACCACTAAGTTGAACTCTAGATATAACTTATAAAAGTTCATAGGTGGATCTTGAATTATTACCTCAGATTAGACCAACAACCACTTATGGACTTGGAGTGAGGAATCTAGGGAATATTTCACCTTGTATACCTAGTTGATGCTAATTTTTAACTAGGTTGTCAGCTCTAGAATCACTTTGGCCCTAATGCTATTAGATTACTTCACTTTCCTCTACATGAAATAATCAAATTGGGTCAGGTGGACCTTAAAGTCCTCTTTATCTAGAAAGGTTCCATCTAGGTGGAATAAAATAGTGATGTTGACCTCTTTGAAATAGATCAAAGTTCACTCCTTGCTCTTCTCCAAAGGCTTTATCACTATTTGCATCATAGCCAACCACTCCTCAATTGAAGTCCTCATGATCTTGGCATAAGTTTTTTAGAGGTTTAGGTGCATCAAAGGTATGATCTTAAGCTTTGTGAACATGCCCTTACGAAGTACTAAGGTGATATTCTTGAACTTATTTCCCATGCATGCAACCCTCTCCAAATATTCTTGAGTGTGTTGTAGGTGCTCTTTGATTGTGGACATGGTTATAGTCACCTTTACAAGAGATGTAAACAACTATGAAAGGGTTTATAAAACCTAACCAATTAACCCCACTAGGAAAGTTATCCTCATTTGTGACCCTAGTGATCTAAATTTTTATTTCATGTCTTCTATGAACTTCTCAAATAACTCATTGGTAAATTTGAGCACCTATACAGGGCATTGACCACTCTCTCCTCCTTATTGGGTGTCCTCACTTTGGTGAGGGAGAATTGGTCATGCTTGGTTTTCCATACCACTGGGTTCCCTTCCTAAGTGAACCTCTATGTAAGAACTCTCTTTATACTCCTAATTTCTCTATCAAATTCCCATTATACCTTTGGGTCACCCTAATAGACCATTTCTAGTATCTGTGTTTTGGAAAATGTTAGGGGCCCATCCTGATTTGGGCTTGTGGTAACTCCCAAGGTAGTGGAAGAAGATGAAGGTGGGGTGGTAATGATATAGGTAGATGATAGATGCCTAGGATGAGGAAGAATGGATGAAGAGGAAGGAAGGAAGAAAGGAAGAAAGGAGTGGAGAAAGAGGGGGAATAGAATAAAAAGGAGTAAGAATAAATGGGGATCCTCATGGCAATAATAGGGCATGTAATTTATCAGGGGTCATGTTAATCTTTGGACCAATGGTACCTAGGAATGGGGTTTTCAATAAGCACAAGGAAATTAGCTCAATAAATCTAAATCTTTTGGGGCTTAGGGTGATATAAAAGGAAGAATAAGGATTAATGAGAGGGACAAGCTTAATAGAAAGGTGAGAGGGAGATACCTTTTTAATTTTATTATGTATCTTAAATGGATCATCTATATCCATGATTGTGGTTGAACGAGTTGTGGTGGAAACTAGAACCTGAATTAAGGGCACTACAAAAGTTATGTTATTTTTTTCTTAGGTGTTGTGCCTAAATCAAGATGTACCATAAAAATTGAAATAAATATGGTGTAAACTATTTATAGAGCAAATTATGGAGCTATAAGAGTAACTGAAGGTTCTACAAAGTTGAGAGTGGCTTGAATTACACATATGTGTTCACTTGTCATTAATGTAGCCACCAGGACATTTGAGGTGGGGACATTGGTAGGTGTCTATGATAGAGAGTAGATAATGGATATATTGATGTGGTAACCATGGTGTATGTTTGCATTGTGAAGCTAGGATCCACCAAGATCTGATCCCTCCTTAGAATTACATAAGTTACTTGAAATGAATTGCATACTAATTATTAGGGGATGGGGGACATAAAACTAAGACTTTTGGAGATAAAATATAGGTCATGGGGATTATTACAAGTGGAATGTGTTGAGAAGAGGGGAATTGGGAAGTGATAATATTGAACATGGTCAAAACTATGAGTACTTAAGTAAATTGGGAAGTAGATGTAATAGGAACTGGGGGAGGCCTCATTGGAATAGACTTGGTAGGAATATGGAATCATAGGGGTGGTCCCATGGGTTGTCAAGGGATGATGGATATGGGTAATGAATCTCTAGTAACACCTCTTATTAGTCCCACTCTAGGCTAGCCTCATGGATGCTATCATTGTCAAAATCTAGCACTTGCACTACATATAGTTGATTGACCCATGGAAGTGGAGGTGGCAGAGCCAGAGTCAAGACAAGGGGAGGCAAAGCCCTAGGGTGAAGGTAGCATAACCCATTATATGATTCTCATAAAAATGTGTAGCATAATTGATTGAATGTCCTCTTCTAGATGAATTAGCTTGGCCCCAGTGCTGGTTGTGATAGAGGCGATTGTTGTAGGATGAAAATTTGAGAAAATGAGATTTGATTATGCAATTTAACCAAAATTTCCAAATCTAAAATATACCATTGAAATTGAAAACCATGAGATCAAAATTCCATAAAATGATCATCTAAAGTAGAATTCTAACCTAAAGCTAAATGTTCCCAATCAAGATTCAAACAACAAAAAGACTAAATGATTATGGATTGCTTACCAAAGACTCAAATTTTTAGCATGATTTTGGCTTGAAAACTTGATGAAAATACTACATTTATAAAATATTTTAGCATAGATTAGACATGGATTTGATAGTTATCTTGTATTTAGTTTGGCCTTTGAGGAGTGGCTTGTTTAAATAGAGGATAGAAGGAGGATTAATGGATTATATTCAAGGTTGGGATGAAGAGGATCAATGGTGGATGATTATTCAAGGAATTAAAAACTGTTTGGAATCCTCTAAATAGACGGCTTCTAGAGAATAAAAGTTAAGATAAAGAGGATTCTAGTTTTGGAATTCTAGAATCCATTTAGGGGATAAGTAAGATTAGTAATATATTAGGATAGGTTATTAGGGACTAGGAATGCAAGAGAGCCTAAGAATAGGCTAGGTAGGTGGGATTGGAATTTAAAATTCAAATATAATATACAAGTGGGATTAGGATAAGATTAAGATATGATCAAAAGTATTAATAGATTGGTGGGGATAATATAAGGTTAGTGGATGAATAATAATGAAGGGGGATGTTAGATAAATGATTAGAAGGGGTGATATTAGGATGAAATTAAAAGAGATAAATAGGATTAAATAAAATAAATGAAATTAGTGTTGACTAATAGTAATTTTATTGATAATAAGTGAAGTGAGAAAATTTAGATGTATATAATTGCATTAGAGGGTCTTTTGGAGCTGACACAAGTAAATTGGGCTTGATTTCCTTTCTTTTTTTCTACTTCCATCTATGCTAGTATTTTGACATTATTGGCTAGATTGAGATGCATATTATCATCTCTTGAGGCTTATGGTGTTGTGTGCTATTGATTTGAGCCATGTATTTCACCACATGGGCATAGATAACCTTGCAAGGATCCCATTTTGTGTGCTCTACCTGATCTATAAACTAGGGGATATCTCACACTAAGTTTCACCAATATAGACCCTTTCAAGTCAAGTAATTTCCCTTAATTTATATGCCATACAAAAACACCCAAAATTTTGTTTTAATATGTATTCCATATCTTAATGCTATCATATACAACATATAAAATAATATATCCACACTCTAAAAATTTCCACTATTTTATACTTTACTATAATAACATGCTTACATAGAGGTGCAATGAAAAATGTGAAGTTATTTAACCATAGGGTGTAATCTTGAGTTCTCTTAAATGTTTGTGTATTAGCCTAGTTACAAGGAATTTAAATATGCAAGAAAAATAAATAAACATAGTAACCATAAAGAGAGATAGCATAAGACATGCCCTAGACAAACTCAATGTGACAAGACTCTAGTAAGAGTGAATTCATGCTTCCTCATATTCACTATGCTCTATAGTTTACAATATTTTATGCCTCTTGGGCTTACAAGGAAAATAACCTCATACACTCACAATAATCTTTGCAATATTCAATTGAATATTTTATTCTAAAAAAATGAATAACTATATAACTCAACCTCTTTCATATGTGTATTCTTCAAAATAGTCACCTACAACCAAGCAACAATGAGAAAATAATAACAAGGACTCAAATGTACCCATACATAATGTGAATCTAAAGAAAATACCCCCATTTCACTTGCTTTTGTGTTTCCTCTATTCTCCTCCTTTTGAATTAATTCTACAAGTTCATATTTTTACACAATAATACATCTTGGACACATTCAAGAAGTCATTTATTTATAAACTAAATTAATACACCTCATGTCCTTTCATCTTCTTGTGTATCTCTATTTAGTGTATATACCTTCCAATCCTATGGTCTTAATGAAGCTTCAGAGTCCAACAATCTTCTCCAGAGTTCAATAGTCCAAAGCTTCAGTAGGTCTAGAGCTTAAGTATACCAGTTTAAAATAGCCATAATTTTTGCATACGACCTCAAAAAAATATGTCATTTTTTTAGACTTGTCTAATTTTTAGAGGGGAATACAAATATATAATTAAAAATTACTCTTGAAACAAAACATATACTATTTTATTCCATACAACATAAATTAGCATTTCTAGGCCTTAGTATTTTCTAAATGAATCATTTTTGATAGTTGATTGTCATACTAATTGATATGGATGATAAACATGATCAATTTTATGATCACACATCCAAAATTTAAGGCTTTTGAGTCTTACAAAATCTATAAAAATAAGATGAATATTTACCTTCTATCACCTAAGTAAGAAACCCATATTATCATTGTTGGAAGCTAAATGACTGAGAGAGGGGGGGGTATGAATCAGTCTTCAAAACTTTTCATTCAATTACTCTTAATCATATATGAACCATTCTAACAATCATGTTCATCTTAGCAAGCATAAGCAACAAATCATAAAAACATGAAATATATGAACGCAACATATACATGAGAAAATATTAGTGGGAAGAAAACCCACTGATGAATAAAATGGAATAAAGCCCTATAAGACAAATTTCAATCTTTAGTGAAGCACCTATTTCATATGGAGTACCAATTTCAACTAGCTCAGCACCAACTCAGCTAGGCTTTAACAAGCACCCACTTGTAAGAAGGCACCAACCCCTTAGATGACTTAGTACCAAATGAGACACTTGATACACTTGATCACCTTCATAAACCCTTATTGATCATACAATATATGATGATCTTATTCTTCATCTCTTCACTCGCTTCTATTCCTTTTAAACTAGCCTCTAGCCTTCTTCTCTCAACTAACCCTCTTATGGATTGATTATGTCTTCTGACCTTTATCATTAAATGTATAACCTTTGTTAGATATTCATGACACTTATTTTATGGTATAAATGACCTATTTTTTTCTCACTAATGATCTATATTATTTGATTATACTCTTCTCACTCTCTAAACATACACAAATAGGCCTAAACTGCCTTGCTTTTATACAAGTCACTTGATCATATTATTCTTAGTCAGCCATACATTATTATCTTCATAGGTCAGCCATGAATAGGTATTATCATATTAAAATAACATGCCTTAATCATGAATCAATCAATACAGTAGGTCAGTCATAGTTCAATCAGCCCTTACTCCTCTTTCAAGCTTTAAGGAGACCTAATAGGTCTTCTTAACAACACGTTACCCTTTGATATTTATTTAAGCATATTTAAACATATCACATGGTAAGAATACATCATATGTCACTATAATAAACTTTACCCAACTTTACTTTAGGTTAATAATACCTTTTAGGTCCAATCACCATTTGAACCCCTTCTCAAATCACTATTTATTAAAGGCTTGTACATATACAAAAACATTTTCTTGAACACCTGAGGTATAAACATAATTTTACCAAAAAACCATGGAAACAAATCACATATTCAAAAACTTCATGATCTCAGGGTCATCAAAAACTTCATCTAATGCTTCAACTTAGGGTATACAGGGTCAAACTCTTCTCTACAAGATACTCACTCAGAACTATCAACTAAATTCAAAACATAGTCAAGGAAACATGAAATTTTGACACTTTATTATATGCATTCAAGGTATTTAAATGAATGAACAAGATATTATACCATATTCAAAGAAGCCTCCATCAAATAGATCATAAGATATGATGGAAACTATTAGTCTTGCAGAATAATCTATTGATCTTCTCTCTCACATACTCCACTAAGCCAAATAAGCAATTTTGGCTTCAATGTTCTAACCTATTATACTGACTTCCAAGCTTATAAAAAACATGGATAGATCATTCAAGTACCAAATAAAATCATCAAACACTTCAATCCATCATTCTTACATGAAAACAGATCAATAATCATCTTCTAACTTCTACCTAATTTTATTATTGTCTACACCACTTGGTCTATTAGAGACTGACCAACTTGGATCACCAAATTTTCAATCCTAAGATATAGAACCTATATAGAAACCTTCATGGATAAAAACTACAAGTCTGACACTTTGACCTTCATTCCTTGAGCAACTTTGACTCGATCAACTCAATCTACTACAATAAATCTCTGAAAGACAAGCACTTTCTTATAGGGTCTGCTCACTCATCTAAGAAACCAATCATAATTAGAGATGCATGGGAGAATTGAATTCAACCTACAATCACTTAACTAGCCATATTAAACCATTTTGAGATTTTTATAATAATATCTTCAATATTAAGTCATTTTTAGGGTTCTTTGAGGGTTTATACCATCTTCTAATCTCAATGATCATTTATAAAACTTATCTCCTCTTTCCAAAAACCAATTCTCAAAATTTTTAGCTAGAACCCTTCCTCATATATCATGAACAACTTAGATTCTCATACAAATTTTGTACATGCAATTGATCACTTGAAAAACCTTCTCAGGTGGACCATTCTTCATTCTATGCACAAGAGAAACCTTAAAACACTTTTTCAAACCTTTCTTGCAAACCATGACCTAAAAATTCATGCACATAGTTAAAAAAAATTGAATCACCTATGTCAATGTTGAAATTCTCACCCATGTCATGTAAATTGATCTTGATACTCCATATGTCCACCATATCTCTTCTTACTTCTTAGGCCTTGACCTGTAAGTCTCATTAGGTCTTGAAGTTTATATTCTAACCATTATCCAAATTATCATTACTTCATATATTTGTCATAAAATATCCTATCATGCTTAAATACTTTCAAAAATTCTTCATATGTCTTGCCAACATATCATGATTCCTCATTAGGCTAGGCATGATCTAGAACTAGTATAATTATAGACTTGGACTAAAGTACTTACCCCTGTAGGCTTCACTTTGAAACTTCTCCTGAGTGATTCAATGCCTCTTATGTATGCTCAAGGAACCTTATATAATTACTCTTCTTCAAAGATAAAATAGATTATCTTCAGAGCTTATTATATATCTTCAAAGCTCAACTAAGGATCTTTGTAGCTCATTCAGATAATCTTCAGAGATGCACACATAGATCTTCAAATCTGAACTTAAAATAATTTTTAAGGTCCTCAACACCTTATGTGTAAACTCAAATAACCTTTCTCATGATCAAAAACTATCAAGTATTCTTCAAAGAATTGTCATCTTTGTAGCTCATTAAGAGCATCTCTAGAACTACTTACATAGATCTTTGAAGCATATAGTTTCTTCTTCAGAGCTCACTCATTTCATCATACCACCTACACATACCTTTTCACAAGGTTTAGACAAAGATTTTAAAGATGCTTGACACTTGACATACTGACCTATACTCACTCATGATAATCTCAATTATATAACTAACACTCATCAACTAATACTCTCACATCACTATTTTCATACATCAACAACATTTACCATGCTATTAGAAGAACTCAATATATACATACCTCAAAGTTTACTTGATCATGTATCTTCATAAGAAACTTTGGCATCATTGACAATAGATTTACATCAATGGTAACACTTATTCCAACAGCTCAACAATCAATGACAATGCTCAACAATCTCTCCCTTAATCAATGATAATATTCAACAATCTCCCCCTTTATCATTGATGGAAAACACACTTAGAAGACTATGTCAACCACTCTTGATGGAAATCATCTCTTAGACTTAGTTCTTTCCTTTTCTCATCCTTTCTAATCTTACCTTTTATTTTCCCTTTCTAATCTTTCTCCCCCTTTGACATTAATGACAAAGGTCTTCCATAATTGTTATCTCTTTCAGAATGAACTCAGATTACAAGATCACTTCAACATAGATCAATCTTAGTCAATAACCTAAGAAAATCCCCCTCAAACCAAGCATACACCATTATTATATTAATAGTAGACATCAAGGGTCACCTATAACTACTAAAATCATACTTTCTCCCTTTGAGTTGGTATTATCTCTTAAAGACACTAAATGGCACATGGTCTTCATAAACTATGGTAAGCACTTTATTTGATATAACTGAAGATCAAACTCTTGACCACACATAAGGCTATCCCATACTTGACACTAACTATAAAATTAGGTACTCCCCCTTTGTCTTCACAGATTAAACTCAATTATTCACACAAATAAATACAAAAATCTTACCTCTCATATACCAATTGTCTACATTTAGACTTCAGATACCTTATAACAGCCTTAGATCTCTCATCATGATGCCTTTTACACTTCAAACCATAGAGTTATCAACATAATAATGGATAATATCTATCTTTAACTCCTTGTTTGCAACATAGTGTTGATGCCTAAAACTCTCATTTCAAGTTTCACAACTTCCTATGGGAAGATTTATAGGTGTGGGACCAAATTATGGTATGTAAATCAATCTTCAAGATTTTAGAAGCCAATTCTTCTTTCCAAGTTGGGGGTTTAAAAGGGAGAAGGAAAGATATGAAAATAATACTAAAATAACACTAACTAAGGTGATACACTGAGAGAGTTAAAGCATTAACCTATAATTTCATAAAATAGATTGAGCCCTTAAAAATTACAAACCATAAAGAAGCACAAAACATGAATTAAGACTTATAATGAAAGCAAAGATCAATACTATAGAAGTAGAGGAAAAGAAATAACAAACAAAGATAACTTCCTACTCAAATTGACATAAAACATCACTTCCTCTTCATTGCTAGATGGAGAATAAAATATGTAAAGGCCTCAAGAGAATAATATAAAAAATCCAATAACACCTATGAGGATCACCTGCTAAGGTTTTAGAATGAATATTTGATAACTATTATTATTTATATTCTATTATAAATGGTTCAATTTTTTTTTTACAAAAATAAAAAATGCAAAAAATGATAACCAACCCCTTCTAAAAGGGATGAGCCTAGAATATATAAGTAAGACAATCTCTCATGGGAACATCACCTAGAAATATCAGAACTCATGCCCATGATGATGCCATTAAAACTAAATGAGGGACTCAGGCTCATGAGTGAAGCTATTTGCCAAATCCTAGATATGGTGCAACCACATCATTATATTATGACCATGACACCATGTGTCTTTATTTAGAGCTGCTTTGTTATGCCATGACCCCTTGACCTTGGTCCGTCAAATTTGATAGATAATACTTTACTTTAAGCTATCTTAAAGTGTTCCAAAAGATTTATTGGGAGAGAAGGGGCCCACAATACCATCCAATGACACTACTTAGAGTTTTGAAAAGAAAACCTTTGCCTTTAAAGAGAACCATGGTACCATGTGGAAAGGCTCATCTCCTTCTTATTATAACCACATGGTGGGTCTTTTTATTTTTCCTATTGGAAAATGATGCAATTCCAAGGTCTGAAAAACTAATACCACTCATGGATAAGTGTGGGGATGACATGTGTTGAGCTGACACTTCTCTAGGGAAATTGGGCACTTCTTTGGCAAGTTTAAGTGTGGGGGTGCCATGTGTAAAATAGATGATCCTCCAAGGGGAATCTAGGAATTTCTTTGTAAAATTGATCATGAGGGCACCATGTGTTAGAACCACATTCACCAATAAATATGTTTGTGGGTCCCATCTATTCATCTGATATCTAATGGCACTGTCTAAAGGTTTGACCAAAATGAATCAACTTTAGATGAGTGTTGGGCCACTGTGTTGGGCCACCATGTGTCGATCTTGTGCTACATCAGATGGAGACAAGAGCTACTTTAGTCTAATAAAGAACTGAGATGACACATAGGGGAAGCATAATAAGGCCAACACTTAGATACAATTTACAAAATGGATCCCAATAAGGAAGAGGCTGAAGGAAGAACCATAGAAGGTGCTGAGTAAGTTAGAGGCAAAAATGGCTAATTGTTCCAAAATGAAAAAATGTGGATTTTATCCATAGTTCTTGGTGACTCATAGTGTTATCTACCTATGGATGAGAGAATCCAAAACTCTGGTACTTGGACCAGTCAAATCAAAATTTCAAAGGAGGAAGAAGTTATTGCAAACTTAAAATTTTAAAAAAATTGCCTATAAAGGTGCCCACTCTTCCTCCTTAGGCTAGGTATTCTTGTTAAGAACCTTGGAATCTCTATCTAAATCAATAATATCCTTAAAGGAGATGCTCCCCAAGCCTTAAATAATTTCCATCATTTGGAACTCTAGTTGGGCAAGTGTATGTAATATCTTCTCCACTTCGGAGACACTAGGTGATTGATTGAGAGACACAACTATGGTCTCATCATTTTGTTTTTGTTCTAGTAGTACTTTAATTTGATCCTCTAGGAGGACACTGTTGTCTACCAAAAATGGGGAGGGGATTCCCAATTGACTAGTTATTCAACATTCCCCCTTATATGTTGGACTACCTACTTTAAGGCATTAAGGAATGCCCTGAATTTGTTGACTACCTTATTTCAACATAGAAATTCATTTACCTTTACCACCACCTACCTTCAGTTGGCCACCCCCACTTCTTGTAGTGTTTTATCTAAAGCACTTTAAATATTTTGGATGATGAGCTATGAATCTGAGACCTTGGGGGACATAATGGTGATGACTTAGTTGATGGTTGTGCTTACTTGAGAGCTTAGATTTTGTGAATCTATGATGAAGGTGAGGGTCAGTTTCAGGTTTGAAGCCACACTCTTGATCCTTTCCTAGTAATATTTTTATACCTAATGGATCATGGGGAGGATTTTTATGGTGTATGAGTGGGTGGTAAGTCATTCTTCAACTTCTCAATTTCCTAGTTCTTGACTAAGGATTCTTATTATGCCTATTGCTATAATTATTAAAAATACCAATTAAAATCTGAGATATTTTTATGCATCTACGCCAGTTCAATCTCTCTTTCCTATAACTTAGTCTTAGTGACCACTGATAAATTGGCTTCCACCTAAAAACTCTTACTAGAGACATGGCTCTAAAGGTTAGACCTTGATTTATTGAGCTTTTCATCTTTGGCCTTAGTCTTAGTATTGAGGTGGTTGACTGTAGCCTTTACCTTGGTGAGTTCTAGCTTGGTTTTCTCTAGATATTAGGTCATTTTGATGTAATTTATGGTTATAGACTTATGTGTTTCCTCCATCATCTTGACCCTAAGTGGGCTTGGCCTAGCTGATATTGAGGCTAATAGCTTGTATGGAGTAGTCCCCCAGCTACATCTACTCTTGGAGCTTGACTACTTGAGGGTCTAAATGAGAAATCATGAGGGATTACTATGTAGGGTCATAAAATGACTACATGTGATTCTATGTAAGGGCCTTATCCTACTTTCCCATAGTCTTCTCCATTCAAGCCTCATGGGCCCTCCTTATCGAGTTTATCTACTAATGGTACTACTCTGGTGCTTGAATGTTCTTCCCTATGAAGGGTAATCCCTATGATAGTGTTAATATAATCATCACTTGATGTTGTAAAGTAGTGGACCATATCCCTATGAAGGCAAGTGAATGAAGGGTGAGGGTGGAAGGAGAGAAAGGTGGGAGTTCATAGGGTAAGGTGAAGGGTGATTGTGCCACAATAGAAGATGAAGTAGATGATTAAGGTAGAAGAGTGAGGAAAGGTAAATGGGGGGAGATTGGGATTGTGGAGGAAAATGATGTGATCTCGATATTGGGTTGAGTAGATGAAGAGGAGAATAGGGTCAAGGTAGTACTTGGCTAGGTAGTAGAGAGCACCATAACCTGAGGTGAAACTATGGGGGAAGATGAGGAGGTGATGAGGGAGGCTGAAGTGGAAAGAAGGGGATATGAGAAGCATATCTTCTTCTGCATGAGATTTGATAAAGGGCTAGAATTTGGTGCCTTGGGTCACTTATACTCAGATGAACTAGTTGTGAGGTGCTCAGAGAGGGTTTGTTTCTACTATGGGGATATAGAATATGGGTACATGGGAGGTGATCAAGTTAAAAATTTTCAAACCTCCAAGAATTTGGCCTCCTTCTACTATGTTACATCACCTACTTCTTGTCTAGGGGTATCTTCTTCTTCTCCTTCCTCTTCTTCTTCTCCTCCTCCTATCTCTATCTTAAGAGAGAATCATACTTCCACCAAGATTTCCTTTATGTGAAGATCATCTTAGAGACTCTTGAAGGTCTCATCTCCTTCTTCATCATCAAAATTGGAATATGGCTTGCTAATCTCATACCTATATTTTATATAAGTGATGATTTTTTATTCACTCCAATCCCTCTAGGTGAGTTGGTTCTTTATTCCCTTTGACAAATTTTTAGATGGATCATATATCTAAAATGCATTGTGGAAGGATTCCTATGGTTTGAGGGCCTCCAACAAGATCTGAGATAGATATACATAATTTTTTAGGATGTCTTCCATAGGTGATCTCCTCTTCTCTAGGTATAGCTCAATTTGATGTTTGGGAGCACTAGAAATCTTTAAGGATACTATGTATTTACTTAAATTATAGTTCCATCTATCATTTATTAGGTTGAGGCCAAGCTCTACTAGCTTGGCTATGATTAGGCATCCCTAATACCTCTTTATTATTGTGATTCCCCCTCTTGTGAAAGGGACGTCATATATGACTTTTCTTCTTTCTTACTCCATAAATGAAGTCTACCATGTCAAGTTGGTGAGCCAATTATAGGGTCTTTTTTATTAGCAGGCATAAGATTTAGAAAGGTTCTCCTTAAAACCTATACACTCAGATGAATGAAAAATGTGTTCCCTAGAACCAATCAATTAGGACCCTACTCTTAGTGAGCCATGATCACTGCAAATTTGTCATTTTGAATGTAATGGCCTTGATGCTAAGGTCAATGAGAATTAGAGATATAAAAATCTCCAAGAACTCATAATATTCTTGTGTGACTAATAAGACATGGGTCCATACAGCGATTGGGGTCACCGTGTTTGGTAAAATGTCTGTATTGAAGGAGTTGAGGTTGAGATATGTGAAGAAGAAATAGGAGTGCCAGTACATAATGAGATGCAAGAGGAAAGATGAGTATCAAAAGGTATCCAATGTTAAAAAAAATTCTAGCTTGTTCTTCATGGTGGTGGTGGACTCTAAAAAATCCATCCTATACATCTTTCCCTTTTCCACCTTGGTTAGGAGGAAGAATGCCCTTAGTTAAAACTCATCAACATTGGTGTCAAAGTCTATCCCAAAGATGAAGGCCAACATAGATAGGGTATCCTTCAAGTACTCCATCGGGAAACTCAATAGGGGGATGGGTAGAAGAGGCATCTCTATGATGTCACTCTTGAGGAGAAAGCTAAGGAAGTGTGCCTTATCATGGATTTGGGAGTCCCAAACATCTTGAAGGCTTTCCATGATATCATTTGTACTAATTTTCACCCTTAAGTGGGAATTGCTAATAATTAAACTAGTGCTAGCATCATACTTAATCATGTAGAGGGAAAATATTTTTAGACATGGATGGATATAAGGCACCATGAACTATGTCAGTGTGTAGTCCCACATTCTACAACTGAACAAATCATACTCCTCCCTACGGACCCTTTCTAGCATTTGAGCATGAGTACCCTCTCTCAAACTTTTAAGATTCTTAGCTAGCTTAGGATCAAAGATATAATATAAAAAATTAGTGAGTAGTTTACTCTCTATATTCCCCTTTGGCTACATTCTTGATGTTTGGTACTTTCTCTTTTCATTGAGCAAGAGACGTCGTATTTAAATTTTTTGATCGAAGCACTACAATTTTGGTCCCTGCATACCTTGGTCATAGTGGTAGAGTTTTGGAGTAGAAGGTGGGTTCATTTTTGCCTAAGTGTCAAAGTGTAGTAGAAGCTGCCAAGTGTAACTCTCTAGTCATGGGTATTTTTCCCCCTTTTGTTTCTTTCATTTCATTTTTGCCTAAGTATCAAATTTGAGCGAAAGCCACCAAGTGTTGCTTTTTGAAACACAGAGGCGGCCAGCTGGCGTCCTCCGAACCCCTTTTGGTAACTTTCAGGAAGACTGCAAAATGTGCCACATATCTAGTAGTAGCTAAGTGGAATGCACAATGTGTCAGCATCTATATCTCATAGAGGCACCCACATTTCATTCTATTTTTTGGCAAAGAATTTCAACAAGCTAAGTAGTAGAGAAAGCAGAAAGTGCCAGGTGGCAGTTGCAAAAGGCCCAAAACCACCTTTTTAAAGAAGTAGTGGAAGTCACCACATGTTAGCATTTGAGATACTTTAGTTCAATGCCTAGGTCCAATGCTTTGGTTTAACACAGAAAGGTGCCATTTCATTTTGCTTAAGTGCTGAAGTGCAGTAGAGGCTACCAAGTGTCACTCTCTGAGTCCCTTTCTACCCCATCCCCAGAAATAGCAGAAGATGCCACCTACCCTTAGAAGGAGAAGTAGAAGATGCCATGTATCTTCCCAGGAGCAGTGGAGGTCACCACGTGTCAAATTTCGAGAGACCCTCTTCAAGCTTCATTGCCGAATAAGATTGTGGTGGGTCCCAACTGTTATTTCAAAGGAAAGTGGAAGTGCCAAGGAAACAAGGGAAGACTGCCATGTGCATCCATCCCCTTCTTAAAGGTTGCTAGGGCAAGGAACATGGTGAGTTTTATTTTGTTAAAAATTACAAAGTATCAAGGAAGCATATTGCGACAGGTGTCGAAGGCAGAGCGTTCCTGAGTAGAATATAGAAAAAGTAGAAGGCACCAAGTGTCATTCTCTGGTACCTCCTAGACAATAAAGAGAATTTTCATGGATTGACTAAATGTCCTCTTTCATTTCAATAGCACAGAGTGTCTGCCTATCTGTTACAGCAAAGATGGAGGGAAACTCGGTGGGAGTTATTCCTGGTAGAAAAAATAGTGCACCGAGTAGATTTTTGGGGCTTGTAAGCATTAAAAGGGCCATCTATTTGTCCCCTATAAGCAAAGGCAGAATAGACAGTTGAACACCTTAGCAGGTGATGGAATGAGGAAATTCAAGCACAAAAGGAGGTACTAGTCATAAATCACCATGCCGTAGTCATGACCCTTCCTGATAAGACTGAGATACATCTATATCATTGAAGGTGCTGTCTGTTTGTCCCCTGAGAGTAAAGGACGGAGTAGAATTGCATGGGAAAGGGAGTGATGGAAGGAGACATCTGATGCTATAAAAGAGGAAGAATTGTAAAATCATAAAGGGGGAGGGAGGGGGATTCTATAGTTGGTAGACTTTCTAGAGTTTTGACCTATAATATCATTTGCTCTTATCTCAATTTTCTTGAGTTGTAAAGTTGATATAACTATGCATGTTTATGTGCCTTTTATGTGGCTAAATGAATTAAGAAGATTGAAATCCATGCCTTGGTTGGTGTTATCTGTGTCATTTTCAAGATAGTTTATACTATAGATTCTCTGGAGTTGTGATTAGGAATGTCATTTGCTTTTGTCTTGTTTTCTTGAGTTGGAAGGTTTACATAACTGTACGTGACTTCTATGCCTCTTATGTGATTGGAAGATTCTATTAAGAAGATTGAACACTATGCCTTTTTTGACATTCTCTGTATATCAGCAAAAGAACTCCCTGTTGTGAGCCTCTATTTCTATTATTTCAATCTTTTACATTGATCATGCACTTGTCTGCTCTTAAATGTAATTGAATCCTATAATAGTCTCACCGTGCTCAGGTTAGGATTAGGATTACACTCAGGCGCATTGCCATAGTTAGGTTTCATTTCCTGCATTTACATTTCTAATTAATTCCTTATCCCTTTTCCCCCAACACTTGATACAAAAAAGGAGACCAACTTCTCTAAAATCTGGAGGTTGTTCCAAGCCGCATTGTCCCATAGCTTGAAACTTCCCATTGTTGATTGATTAAGATAAATCACAATTTTTGTCATCAACAGATATGTAAGGTTCCATCTCATTGATTCTTCTCAAAAATCACTCTCTATCATGAACATGATACTGGGTTAGCAAATCTGCTCACAAATTTCTTAGTTTTAGGTTCAGCTCTCTTTGTTCTTTTAGCTCTACTCAATTACACAATGCTCTTCAAAATATCTAATGCATCTAAGCATTTGGTTCGGATGAGGTGAGGGTATTTATACATTGATTTTATTAGGCATGCTCATTATGGAAAATTTGAAAATAGGCACCTCTATAAATGATAAGGGTGATACACACGCTCAAAGAACCACTCACAAGAGATTTACAAAAATCATTATGGGGGATCATGTAAAATGGAGTATCTGAAATTAATGATAAATGAGGTGAGTAACTAACTATATTTTAGAGAATATTTTTTGGATATTTAGGAGAGCTAAGGTGATCATCCACTTGTGCCATTGGCACTTATTTAAAGAAAACAATGATATAAAGGGAAACAAAGGAAAAGGAAACAATAGTAAAGGAAAGGAACACACAAACAAAAAGGGAAAATAACTAATTATGTATAATGGAAAGGGAGTAAGCTAGTTAAAATGATTCAAATTAATCCTATTAATTGGGATCTCCAATGCATTTCCCTCTTCACCTTCTAATTTGAAGCATTTCCCTACCTGTTGTTAATGATGCAAAATGGTCCCCTCCATAGAGAGTCAAAATTCATATGTTGGCCTGGTTTTGTGGCCCTTTGATCATACTTGATAACTAAATATCTAGGTTTGAATCATGGGTCTGATGACTTCATGTCAAACCATCACTTGACCACTTACTACCAAGTGATTTTTGCATTGTTTGCTTGTTGTCTTCTTAGAGGCTGAGTAGTTATGTGACTCTAACTTTTATCACTCCATTTTCCACAATTTCAACATTTTTCATAAGTTGTAAGGTAGGTATTTTTGATGACATCAACATGACTACCTCTTTTTCATATACAAGTTCATATGGGGAGGTTTTTAGGATCTATTTTGGAGTGATGTGGTTTACCCATAGAGCCATTCTTATGTGCATGTGTCACTCCCTTTACCAGTCAGTGCCCATCCTTTTGATAAGCTTTATCAGACTCTTATTTGTTTAATCCACCAACCTATTCCATTATGAATAGTAATTGGATTAATTTTTTAAGAAGATACCATTTTAGAGCATAAACTCAAAATATTAGACCCGAGGAAGGCTTTTGCATTGTCAAAGACAATTGTCTTGGGAAGGCTAAATCTTACTATAAGCTCTTTCAAGAAGTTGAGAATCATATTCTTAGTCACCTCTCTTAGTGGGACTATTTTAGTCCACTTGGTGAAGTAGTTGGTGGTTGTCAATATCCTCTTATGACTAGTGTTTCAGATTGGATTGATCATCTTGATAAAATATAGACCCCATTATGTGAAGGGATCATCAGTCATGATTGGGTTCAGAGGCATGGCCAAATTCTTTCTTTTCCCTATGAATAACTAGCATTTTTATCATTTTTTACTGCATGATGGTAGTCTACAAACATGATTGGCTAGTAATATCTCACATGTATAATATTGGTTGTAGTAGTTTTAGTTGAGAAGTGGCTACTTGGGGGAGCAAAATACATATCTTGGAGTATCTTTTTAGCTTGGTTTTTTTCAACACACTAGATTAAATCCATATCAAAGTTAATTTTGAACAAGACTCCTTGGATTAACATGTATCTAAACCCTTGCAGCCTATAGAAATGCATTTTATACATGGGGACACCATTAGGATACTAACTAGTTTACATAAAGTTGGTTCAATCGACCACCCAAGATTTGTTGGCTTCAAATTGGTTTTGCATGACCACTTTTAAGGTGCCTTGTCCTTCTAGTGAGACATATGCATATTGGGCAAGGTACTCACAGATTCCCCTTCCTTTGATCACCTTAGTCAACCTGACTTTGATGTCATACTCTAGGATCTTGGTGATCTAATTAGATTATTTTTTAGTGATTTATCCTTCCATTATGTATTCATAAATGTTATAATGGGACACATATACCATTAATTTTATACCCACCATAAGGTGCCTAAACTTATTGAGGCATTTGAATATGGAAAAATCCTATCTCTCTACAAAATTATTTTTGACTTCATACTTATGCAATGTTCTTGAGTAGAACATGATCAAGTGCTCATTTCTTCCTTCATCTTCTTTTTGAGTTAACATATCTACTAGGCTATGCTCACTCCCATAGATGTACATAATGAAATCTTTGGGAAACATTAGGGTTAACTAGTACAAGCATAGTATATATTACATCCTTGATTTCATCAAATGTTATTCTTCCTTCAGGTGTCCAATTGAAGGCCTGGTCCTTCTTCAACATCAGGGTGATCAGTCTCACCAATCCTACAAAGTTAGATATAAACTTACTAATGAAATTAATCTTTCTAAGGAAAGACTGCACTCCTTTCTTATTTACTAACAAGGCTAAGTATTTGATGGCCTTTATTCTCTCTAAATCAATGATGATCCCTTATTTGGATACTACATATCTAAGTAACTTACCTTGTAGGACTCTGAAGACACATTTCTTGGGGTTAAGAGACACCCTAAATTCTTAGCACCTTTGGAAGACCTTCTCTAGATGGTCTAAGTGATCCTGATTTTCTATATAAAAAAATGGTGAGGTCATCTAGGTAGATGAGGATGATCTTATTGATTAGGCCTTTTAAAGATACATCCATTTCTCAATATAATGTCACATTGGTGTTAGAGAGTATGAAATGCATCTTCTCATATGTGAAGGTTCCCCACTTCATGGTGATGGCGGTCTTGTGTTGGTCTTCTTCATTCACTCACACCTGATTATACCCATAAAATCCATTTAGTAGAGAAAAAATCTCCACGCTCTCTATTATCTAGAGGATCTACTCCATAGAGGGAAGGGGTAATGGTCCTTTAAATGTCTTATTTAGATCCCAAAAATCCATGCACAACTGGATCTCTCCATTCTTCTTTCATATAAGAACTAGATTGGGCACCCAAGTCAAATGCTTGATTGGGTATATAATCTTTGAGTCAATTAGTTTCATAAGATCTTGGGCCATTAGGGATTTTACCTTCAAGTTTATTAGCTTTTATTTCTACCAAATTGGTTTGGGTCCTTCTAACAATTCTATGGTGCGCTGAATGACCTTTTGGTCATATCCATTCAAGTCATCATAAGTCCACATGACGAATCCTTTATATTTGTCATAGAAAAAAACCAACCACTCTTTATCTTTTTAGGGAAGTTCATTTCCAAATTTTAGCTTCGTCCCACCTCTAACATCAAGATCAAATTAATATCCCTTCTCTATGACAAACTTTCCCTTATCATTCCTTGCATCATCGAAGTCAAAAATATTTTCTAGGGTCATGAGGTCCTTCGACAACTTGTTGGTCTTTAACTACATGATTTGGTCCTTGTAAGCCTCTTTAATTTTTTGTTAAAGTTTCTCTATAAATTATCATGATTACTAGAGGAACATGGAAATTTGAGCATCATTTTTAAACACCTACTAGTTTTGGTCACTATTTAGGATAATGGGCCTGATGATTACCCACACTGCTTGTTCATTGGTGAATAAGTCTGTTACTAGGTCAAATTGGGAACCAATCATTGCCATTCTATGAACCTCTGCATTCAAGGTCCTTGAGATGATCTAAATGTTGAAGGCTTTGAAGGCTTCAATTATATCCCATATATGATGGTAGTAAGATTTCATGTGCACATTCTTTTTAGCCTTTACCCCCTTACTTACCTTACTACTAATTCAGAATTGTCAAATACCTTCAGCTATTTGACACCCATCTACTTGGAAAGGTTGAGGCCATGGACTAACACCTCATTTTTGGCATCATTTTTTGTATAGGAAAACTAAAATTGGAAGGCTCAATTGGGTATTTTTTTATAAGGATATGTTAGTCAGATGTTGGCTCTAGAGTTGGTCTTGCATTTTGTACTATTGAAATGTAGAGTCCAAAATATAGACTCATCTTTAAGCCCTTCACTCTAATTTATTTTATTATTTATGACCTTGAGAATGGCCTCATCTTCATCATGGATCATGTAAGTTCCAAGGCTAGTGGAATCAAAGTTTATGAATGGGTCATTCTTAATTAATTCATTGATAAGGGATTATTCCTCTAGACTTTGGTATCTATAACCTTTTCTCCTTCTAGCATCTCCATATAGTGTGTCTCCATTCTTGATAAGGAGGTGTGTGTTGTTTTGAAGTTCATCATAAATTCATTCACTGTGTGTTCTAGGTGAAGTGGTTTGAACAACACTTTCAACTATGAACCATACTTGGTCCTTAAGATTAGATAAGACTAGTCCAATGATAAGTACCCACCTATTTTGGCGATGAATCCTTTTAACAAACATAGCCTAAATAAAAATAGGATGTCTATCACTATAATGTCTTATGGTACAATAATGCTAGGATACAAATATAATCTGAGGGGAAGAACCTTGATGATCCCTAAAGTTTGAACCTTCTTCTTATCCACCTACATCACTACTTTATTCAATAACTTATACTTCAATTATAGTTCATCTACTATTTGTTTAGGCATCACCATCATGCTTACACCAAAATCAATTATGGAGTTGTCAAATAATTTCTTCCCCACAATCAGTGTTAAATAAAATGGGGTAATTTTTGTTTTGTTTACCTCCTATTTGGTATTGATGAATGCAGAGGGTATCTATATTTATGTGCTCATGCTAGCTTCCTTCCCATTTATCCTTGTGGGTTCTATAATTTGATTTTCTTGCACAATATTTTTTTTCTTCTCCAAGGATTTTTTGAATAGAGAATTATGCTCAAGGATTGATAGGACATCCCAGTGGGAGATATTAGCTAGAACTCTCTTTAACTATTCTACCACATTGTATGACCCTTGAGGTGAAACCTGAAGATATTCTGCTTTATATTATATTATCTCACTCTACTTTAGATATGTCAAAGGTGAGCACTGAGGTGTTAGGCCTTTCTCAAAGGTCACTTTGAGCCTTCTAACAGTTTTAGGGATTTATTTGAGCAACTGTAGTAGTCTAATTGAACCTATTAGGATCTATACATGGGAACTTCACTCACGTAGAATACATATTTGCCTTCAACCTAGGAGAATAGTGCATGATCTGGGGCTATTTCTTCTTCTTATTCTAGGGACATCCCATACATTTTTGCCATCAAGACTACATTCTCAATCCTTGAAGACTGGTATGTGTAGGCCGAATCAAGGGCATTCCTTTGTCATCATTATTTGGAAACCTTCTACTATAGGTAACCTTTTGGATAGGTTTTGGGTCCATGAGTATAATTTCAAGGAAATAATCATGAATTAGAGTCATGTGCCAAGTTATTTTGCCTAGACACCAGCTCTCTATTAATATTAGGTGATATTGTATACAAGGGATCAAGCACTGCAACCATTTGATTTATGGGTTATGTCTGATGGTTTAGTGCTTAGTAGTTTAGCCTTTATCTCTCTTAGTACTATTTCTATTCGTATGGTGATCTCTTTTCCTAGTAATTAGTGAAAAGGGCTCTCAGAGGCATAACCTACTATCTTTTGAGAGTAATTATCTCATTGGAGAAGTTCCAAAAGATACTCTTCATATCATTCATCTTTGTGGCCAGGGAGTATTAATAAAATGTGCTTGCCTAAGTGGGAAGTTATATATACATATAAGGTGGGGCTCTTGAGGCACTTGAGGCTTCTTCTTATGAAAGCATTAATATCTCTAGGAACATTGTCATCAGTAGATGTAGAGGTAGCTTTCTTGCATCTATCAAATTGTTTTTGGCCCTTACTGCCAGATCATAAGAGTCCATCAATGTCTAGCCTCCAAGTAATTAAATCATAACCACAATATCTAAATTGAAGTCTTTTAGGTATAAAATAATATCCAAGCTTATGAGTGGTTGATTTGCTATTGGAATCCTTTTCTAGGTCTTTTTGAACCTGGTATTAAAATTGACAATGGCTTCTACGAGCCTCTCTTGATGGGTATTAGTTATTATAACAAGGATGATCGGTCCAATTTATTATTGAATCACTCAAATAATTTGTCACCCAAGTCATCCTAGGTGTTGAAGGAGTTATCTAGAAAAGATCGATACTAATTCAGAGCCCATCCTTCGAAAGACACCACTAGTAGCCATAAGGCTATGTTTTGTGCATTGACATAATACACAGTGCACACAGTTAAAATGTATTGAAGATGTTATACCATGGTGTTGAAATATTCTCTCATGAATTTAGGGAGTGCCTTTAGGACATTCATGGGAACGGGATCCCATGTGGTTGGTGGTGTTAGAGGGATAAGTGGGCTGCCACTATCCCATGATACAAATTTCCTTAGTGGGCTTGAAAGAGACATTTGTTGTTGTTTTTGAGTATCATGAGGCCTTATAGTCCTTTGGTGAGTTTTATCTCCTAGATGTGGGGTTAGAAGACTTGTATTATTCATTTTTTATGACCTTATTATGGGATTATGACTCATAAACTCATGCCTCTAACTTTTAACTAAGCAATGTTGGGTTTAAGTCCCACCAGGCATGCTAGAAAATAAAAATTGTTGATGCCTAAAACTCTCACTTCAGGTTTATCAACTTCCTATGGGAAGATTTATAGGTGTGGGACCAAATTGTGGTTTGTAAAGTAACCTCCAATATTTTATAAGTCAACTCTTCATTCCAAGTTGAGGGTTGAAAAGGGATAAGGAAAGATATGCAAATAATATTGAAATAACACTAACTAAGGTGATATGTCAAGAGATTTAAAGTATTAACCTATAATTACATAAAATAGATTGAGCCCTTAAATATTATAGACCATAAAGGAGCACAAAGCATGAATTAAGACCTATAATGTAAACAAAGATCGATATTATAGAAGCAAAGGAAAAGAAATAATATATAGAGATAAATTCCCACTCAAATTGACACAGATCATCACTTCCTCTTCATTGCTAGATGGAGAATAGAATATGGAAAGGCCTCAATGGAACAACACAAAACATCCAATCACACCTATGAGGATCACTTGATAAGGTTTTAGAATGAAAATTTTCTAATTTCTATTACTTCTATTCTATTACAAATGGTTATTTACAAAAATAGAAAATGAAAAAAATGATAACCAACCCCTTCCAAAAGGGATGAGCCTAGAATATATAGGCAAGGAGGCCTCTCATAGAAATAAAACATATAAATACCAACACTCACTCCCATGATTATTTCATTATAACTAAATGAGGGACTTGAGCTCATGAGTTTAGTTAGCCACCAGATCCCAGATATGGTATAACTACATCATTATGTTATGACCATGATGCCATGTGTCTATCTCCAAAGTTGCTTTATTATGCCATGACCCCTTGAATTTGGTCCTTCAAATTTAATATATAATAATTTAAGATAGCTTAAATTATTCTAAAATCTTTATTGAGAGAGGGAAGGGCCCATATTCTTATCTTGCTTGAAGTTTTGACAAGAAAACCTTTGCCTTCAAAGAGCATCATGGTGCCATGTGGAAAGGATCATCTCTTTCTTGTTATAACTTCATAGGCACAAATATAAGGTCTAAAATATTAGCACTGCTCATGGATAAGTATCAAGATGACATGTGTTAAGCTAGCACTTCTTCAGGGAAATTGGGCACTTTTTTGGCAAGGCTAAGCATGGGGGCACCATGTGTAAATTAGATTCTCCTCTGAGGGGAAGTGGGCATTTATTTTAAAAATTAAGCATGAGGGCACCATGTTTTGGAACTACATTCACCAATAAATGATGTATTGGGCCCTATTTATTCATCTACTAGCCAATGGCACTATCTAAAGGTCCGACCAAAATGAATCTGCCTTGAATGAGTGTTGGGTACCATGTGTTGAGCCCATGCTACATCGAAGGGAAATGAGAGAATATTTAGGCTAAATAAGCATCAATATGACACTTTGGGCAAGCGGAAGGAGGATGACACTTAGACAAAATTTGCAAAAAATATCCTGAGAAGTAAGAGGCAGAAGGAAGAACCATGGAAGGTGCTAAGCAATCCTAAGGCAAAAAGGGTCAACTAATCCAAATGAAAAAATGTGGATTTGATCCACACATAGACAACCTATAATATTATAAAAAATAAACCTTATATCACTGTAGCCTCATTCTTATGCATGCATGATTGCAAGAAATCTTAAGCCACCAAACCTTTATGACTGAGCATAATCAATGCATGATCATCATCAGCAAACTATCTTTCTCTCAAGATAGAACCTCTAAGAATATTAACTTTCTTCCATAGACTTATGAGTGTATTCATGAAGCATAACAGAGACACCCTATTCCATAAGATTCTAGAACAAGTTGAACTCAAGAGATTCCCACATTTCCTCTCTTTCCTTTTTGACCATCTTGCACTTAGTAGACTGATTAATTTCTTTTAGATTCCTTTTAGACTTATCTATCTTATTTGGCTTACTACACTCAATGTCAATATTTTTATAGGTATATTTCTCATCTTGTTGTCTCTTACATCCATCTTACCTTCCAAAAATTATCACTAAAAGCTAACAACAGGTGTTCTTGATAGGAATATTGCTCAAATGCAACAAGTAGTTTACTTTGATCTATAGTCAACTTAGGACTAGAGCTCACTATATTTTTAACAACTTCAAATAACAAGTGTTCCTCACACACCTTATTTGATTCCTCCTCTACCATAGTAAGTAATCTATCTTGACCCTTGGGCTCAATCTGATCTACCCTTACTAATTTTGGTTTCCATTTCATTTGTCTTCTTTCCTACACTTTAGGATATTTAAACTTCTTATTTTGACATGATGCATTTATAACTTTGTTAGGATATAATCTTGCAATGTGTCCTATATTATGATGTTGTAACATACCACCTTATACATACCATTTGTCTGGTGTGATTTGTGACTCCTTTCATAGTTCTATGATTACTCATTCTTGGAGGATCTTCTACATTCTCTTGCTCTATGACCAAACTAACTACATGTAAAATAATAACCATTAAAATAACTAGCATACCTTATAGCATTGGGTTGTCTAATAGGTATTTTCATGTTGACCTTTTTATCTTCAACAGTCTTCTCCTTGACTTGAGGTGCCTCCTTTTGGTCTTATTTAAAACCAAGACCTATCTTGTCACTTTCAAAATTTTGACTACTCGAGATATTATTTAGAGCCTCGATGCCTTTTTCAAATTTCATATAGCTCTTCACCTTTCTAGATTCTTGATCCACCTCAGCTTTTAGAGATTCTATTTCAATTTCATACTTGATGCAATCTTTCTCTTTAGCCTATAGGTTTGTTGTCACAATCTCCATTTATGACTCAACTTGATCGATAATCTCATCATATTCCTTGTAAGTATTACTGAGCCTTTCCTCAAACAAACTGATATGTTCCTTGTAATATTAAACTAATGACTTTAGTTTCTTGTTCTTCTTCTTCACAAGATTCAACTCTTCTAAGGCACTCATGAGCTCAGCTTCAAGATCCACTTCAACTTTTCCTTCTTCACTATTATAGTATACTTTTTCATCTAATTCTATATCAACCATAAGGATTTTTCTTTTGAACAACCCTCATTATTTGATTCTATGTCTATGAACAAAGTTTCACTATTGTCATGTTCATATTCAGTATTGCCATCATTGCTATTAGATGTGTTTGAATCATTTACATCAGATGAGTTATATTCTTTGGTATAGAAACTCTTCCTATTTTTTAATGATCCTTTCCTTCATTCTTCTTGAAATCTCTCTTATTTTTTAGAGACTTGTATACTTTTTTGTCATCTCCATGGTGTTCATCATGTTCTTCATTAAGATCAAATTTTTTCTTATTAGGACACTTGGTTTCAAAGTGACTAATCTTGCCATAATTAAAACATTTGAAGGGTAGCTTACCATTGTACTTGCCTGAGCCAAACCTTAAATTTATAACAAATATAAATATGATTTCATCATCATCAATATCTAAACATACCTCATATTTGATCTTTTTGGCCTTTGACTTCTTTTCAACTTTTAAAGTTGATTCATTATTGGGAGGCTTTCCTTAATTTGTTCTCATCTCATAGGCAATTAAGATGTCATGAAGTCCATCCATCTCTAGCTTGTCCAAATATTGCATATCTTCTCCTATAGACACCGTAGAGTCAAATATAGGAGTTAGTGATCTCAACACCTTTTGGATAATAGTAGACTCTTTAACTTCTTCTCCAAATCCTCTAATGATATTTACAACTTCATCAACCCTCAATAGGTAAGATGTAATGATTACATCTTCATTCATCTTCAAGATTTCAAACTATCTTTTATGAGTCTACAACTTGGCCAAATTCACCTTGTGTATCCTTTATATATGGTCTTAAATTTGTCCCATATATCTTTGGATGATACACAATGCATTACCTTTACAAGCTCTACCTATGATAGGCCACACATAATGGTATTCATTACCTTCGAGTTATTTTTACTAGTTGTCTTACCTACTATATCTATTAGTGAAATAAGGGGGTAAAATATAACCATCCACAACTAACTACCAAATATCATGTCATTTTGACATAAAATATGTGTTCATTATGACATTTGAAAAGGCATAGTTAGATCCATTGAATAATGAATCCTTACTGGTAGAGAAACCACCTTGAGCTTGTTGACTAATCATCCTTGCTTCTTAGGATCTCCTTTAGGATTTTAGACATGATTTAAAATAAAAAAAATCTAATATGAATTATTATAATATAAATTACTTAGATTTTGGGGTGAATTAGTCTTCAAAACTTTTCATTCAATTCCTCTTAATCATAGATGAACCATTCAAACAAGCATGTTCCTCTCAACAAGCATAAGCAACAAATCATAAAAGCATGAAACATAAGAACACAATATATACATGGAAAAACCTTAAAGGGAAGAAAACCCACTAATGAAGTAAATATACTACATCCCTATAAGACAAACATCAATCTTTAGTGAAGCACCAACTCCACATGGAGTACCAACCCCAACTAGCTCAGCACTAACTCAGCTAGGATTTAGTAAGCACCCACTTGCAAGGAGGGACCAACCCCCTAGATGACTCAACACCAAATCAACCACCTGATATACTTAATCACCTTCAAAAAACCTTGTTTTTAAATATTAGATGATGATTTTCTTCTCCAGCTCTTCACTCACTTCTATCCCTTTCAAACTAGCCTCTATCCTTCTTCGCTCAACTAACCCTCTTCATGGATTGATTAGGTCTTTTGACCTTGATCCTCATATGCATAACCTTTGTTAGATATTCATGAAACTTATCTAATGTTCCACATGACCTTATTTTTCTCACCAATGATCTATATAATTTTATTATACACTTCTCGCTCTTTAAGCATACATAAATAAGCTTAAACTACCTTGTTTTTATACAAGTCACTTGATCATATTCTTCTTATTCAGCCATACTTTTTTATCTTCATATTTTGGCCATGAATATGTCTTATCATATTAAAATATCATGCCTTAATCATGAATCAATCAATATAATAGGTTGATTATAGCTCAATCAACCATTACTCCTCTTTTAAGCTTTAAGGAGACCTAATATGTCTTCAACAACATGTTACCCTTCGATCTTTATTAAAGTATATTAAAACATATAAAATGGTGGGAACACATCATATGTCATTAAAATATACCTTACCCAAATTTAATTTAGTTTAATAATACATTTTATGTCCAATCACCATTTGAACCCCTTCTCAAATCACTATTCATAAAAGCCCTGTGCATATATAAAAAAATTGTCATGAATAACTGAGGCATAAACACACTTTTTTGAAATAACCATGGAAAAAACTCACATATTAAGAAATATCATGACCTAAGGGTCACCACAAACTTAATTTTATGCTTTAACTTAGGGTATATAGGCTCAAACTCTTCTCTAAAATAAATCTCCAAAAGATAAACACTTTTTTATAGGTTTTGCTCACTCATATGAGAAACCAATCATACCTAGAGATGCTTGGAAAAATTTAATTCAAACTCAAATCACTTAACTTTTCATATCAAACCATTCTAATCTCTTTAGAACAAGATCTTTAACATTGAGTCATTGTTCGGGTTATTTGAGGGTTTAGACCATCTTCCAGTCTTAACGATCATTTATAAAACTTAGCTCCTCATTCCAAAAACCAATGCTCAAAACATTGAGATAGAGAAATTCCTCATCCATCATGAATATCTTATATTCTCATGTAAATTTTTCACATGCCAACAAGCACTTGAAAAACCTTCTTGGGTAAACCATTTTTCATTATGTGCACTCAAAAAACCTTGAAACATTTTTCAAGCCTTTTCTTGTAAACTATGACCTAAAACTTCATGACCATAATTAAAATAGCTTGAATCACCCATATCAATGTTCAAATACTCACACATGTCATGGAAACTGATCATGATACTCCATCTATCCACCATCTCTTTTTTTGCTTTCTAGACCTTGACATGCAACTCTCATTAGGTCTTGAAGCTGATCTTATAACCATTTTCCAAGCTCTCAGCACTTCATATATATGTCATGAAATATTCTATCATGCTTAAATACTAACATTATTCATATGTCTTGTCAATAACTCATAATGCCTCATTAGACTAAGTAGGATCTAAAACTAGTCTAGTTACAGACTTGGACTAAAGTAATTACCCCTATAGACTTCACGTTAAAACTTATCTTGAATGATTAAATGTATCTTATGTATTCTCAAGAAAACTTATACAATTACTATTCTTAATAGCTTAAATATATTATCTTTGGAGCTTCTTATAGATCTTTGATGTTTGACTAAAGATCTTTGTATCTCATTCGAAGCATCTATAGAGTTGCACACATGGATCTTCAGAGCTGACCTTATAAACATTTTCAAGGTCCTCAACACCTCATGTACAAACTCAAACTACCTATATCATGATCAAACACTATCAATTATTATTTTAAGCATTCTCATCTTTGTATTTTATTTAGAGCATCTTCAGAATTGCTTGTATTTCATTTCATCAGGTTATCTACACATACCTTCTCACAAGGGTTAGATAAATCTTTTCAAGATGCTTAACACTTAACATTTTGATTTTTACTCACTCATATTGATCTCAATGATATAACTAACACCCATCAACTATTACTCTCACATCATTACTTTTATAAAACAACAATACTTACTATGCTAACATAAGAACTCATCATATACATACCTCAAATATTACTTGATCGTGCATCTTCATAAGAACCTTTGAAATCAATGACATTAGATTGACATTAATGACAACACTTTTTACAACAACTCAATAATCAATGGAAATGCTCAATAATCTCTCCTTTAATCAATGATAATGTTTAATAATCATCCTCTTAGACAATACACAGTTTAGGTTCCAATATGATCCTTTTTTTAATAGTAACATACTTAGGTTCCAATCTGATCAACTTTTGGATAGTACCTTGTTCAGGTTCCAATATATTAAACTCTTCAATTTAAAAGTTTTCAATCCCATAATCCATAAAATCAAGTGGTGAGGAATCCACCCCACTCCTTTGAATGCCCTTTGGAATAACTTGCACTCTCCTTCTTGATGTTATTTCCTTCATCTATAGCAACAACATTGTCCCACTCCTCTTGGCCAATAAGATCAAGGATATATAATCAAAGGTAAAAAGGACCTTATTTGTTGCACATGGAAGTCTCAAAGAAACATCATTTTTAAAATAAAAAGAAAAGGAGATATCCAAGTAAAAACATTCTTCCTCAAGTTTCATAGTGTTACCTTTGGAGTCTTTAATTTTATCAGGTACATCCATACCCTATAATCACAAATAAAATATGCTTAAATCCATGTTGAACATGTCTTGTTCTACACTTTGCAACTCTCTTAACCATTCTTTCTTTGGAAGAGTAATTTCACTTTCCTTGGATGGTTGGTCCATCAAAGACTTTTGGAGAAAATCATTACTTCACATAGTCCCAAGATGTCTTTATCATCATAACAATAATATTAGTGGTAATTTTAACCCACCTTATTGCCAATGAGTCAAGACTCTCTCCTCTAGCACCTTGTTATCTAGGTAAAGGAACATCTACACAATGGTCACACCACAACCATTAAATTAGAATACAAACAAAACTAACATCTACATAAATATGTTAAAAAAACTTTTATGGCAAAAAGGATAACCTGCTCTAATACCAATCTAATCCATAAACTAGGTGGATATTCCACACTAAGTTTCACCAACATATACCCTTTCAAGTCAACATGTTTCCTCAAGTTCTATGACATAGAAAAACACCTAAATGTTATTTTAATATGTATTATAGATATTAATACTGTCATATACAACATATAAAAGAATATCTCCACACTCTAAACATTTACACTACTCCATACATGATTGTAATAACATGATTTCATAGAGGTGCAATGACAAATATGAAGGTTTTTAACCATAGGAATGAATCTTGAGCTCTCTTAAATGTTTTTTTATTAGCCTAGTTTTAAGGAATGTAAATATGTAAGAAAAGGAAAAAACACAAGAACCAAAAAGAAACATAACACAAGACATACCCTGTAGAAACTCAATGTGAGAAAAATTTAGCAAAAGTGAAGCCATGCTTCTTCATCTCACTATGTTTTATAGTTTACAGGCTTTTCTTCCTCTTAGGCTTACAAGGAAAATAACCTCATACACTCATAATAATATTTTTAATATTTAGTTGAATATTTTATTCTAATAAAAAGAATAACTAATAAATTTAGCCTCTTTCAACTGTGTAGTCTTTAAAATAATCACCTACAACCAAGCAACAATGAGAAAATAATAACAAGGACTCAAATGTGCCCATACACAATGTGAATCAAAGTAAAATACCCCCATTTTGCTTGCTCTTGTGTTTCCTCTATTCTCCTCCTTTTGAATGAACTCTACAGGTTCATATTTATACACAAGAATACCTCTTCGATGCATTCAAGAATTCCAAGAGTTGAAAATTGAATTAATACACCTCATGTCCTTTCATATTCATGTGCATCTCTCTTGAGTGTATCTACCTTCTAAGACCTGCATTTAAACTCCCATAAGCTTGAAATCCACCTAGAAATTAAAAAAAACTAATAAGAAGCTAAAATGTCAAAAATGCTTCAAAATCCCATGGTCTTGGGAAAGCTCTACATTTTAACAGTCGGCTCCATAGTTAGATAGTCTAATGCTTTAGGTAGGTCCCTGAGCTTAAGTATGTCAACTTAAAATAGTCATAACTTTTGCATACAACCTTGAAATGACATGACATTTTTAAAAAAATTGTCTAATTTTTCAAGGGGAATCCAAATATGTAATTAAAAATTAATTTTAAAACTAAAAATATAATATTTTACTTTGTAAAACATAAATTAGCATTTTCTAGGCCTTAACATTTTCCAAATTACTTATTTTTTATATTTAATTATCATACCAACTGAGATGGATGATAAACATGATCAAATTTTATATCACTTCACTTCCTAAGGCATAGGAATTCATATTCTTTGCC
Organism: Torreya grandis; assembly: GCA_037957365.1. Taxonomy (NCBI): domain Eukaryota; kingdom Viridiplantae; phylum Streptophyta; class Pinopsida; order Cupressales; family Taxaceae; genus Torreya; species Torreya grandis. The sequence continues at coordinate 285,263 of JARHVA010003248.1, forward strand.
ATATTTTGTAGTGAAGTCATATTCTTGTATTCATGATTGTTGGACCCAGATTTTGGCTAAGTCCTTAATAAAGAAGCATGACATGGAAGAGTCACAGTGTATAATATCATGGCATGAGATTCCATGGCATAGAAAGACCTAGTTAGAGTAAATATGCATGATAAATGGATAACTTGATAATGAAGGACTCGAAACACTAGTGAAAGACTTGGGGAGCACAAGGGAAGCAAGAGATGGTTAGGAAGCAATTCATAAGGATGAAACATACTAAGTCATGCAAAAATATATCACCATCTCATAGGAAGATAGGCACTCGACGATGAGGATATATCACTGAAGCAAGAATATAGGGGCATAAAGGCTTGGGTCTTTAGGAAAACAATGTAATTAGCCACCATGACTCTAAGTCCATTGATGATCATTAGTGAGTCACAACGAGTGTGATTATTATTTTAACTACTTGGTTAGGGAAAACCAAGTATAAATACCCATGGATATAACTTTATGATGTTATTGATTATTATTCCATTGATGTGATCAAGGATGCTATTGTGATATTATTATCATTGTACTCAACTAGATATCAAAGTTGTATGACTAAGTTGTACCATGTAATTGTTTATGTAATATGTGAATCTCTTTTCAATATGATGAATGGAAATTGCATTACTTGAATGTTATTTATTTGATTATGAAAACTATGGTTTTGGTCATTTTATATGTGTTTATTCATTTAACCCAATTTAGGTTCACAACTAATATGTATTTATTTTTCTAGTTAATCATTGAGTAAAGTGGATATGTTTGAGCACCAACATATGTTAGTACACCCTCATGTGATAAAACCAATAGGTATTATTCCCTTGATGAGTTCTTTAGGTGAGTGCATGAGAAATCTAACTCTTACGTGAAATGCTAGCACATCATCAGGTTGGTTTTTAATATTTTTAGTGTGCACCTAAGGAAAGTTAGACCTAGATAGAGAAAATAACCCAAATATTATGGTTCCATTGTTGGGACCCATAGCACTTGCTTACATGATGGTGTAAAATGCTTGAGTGATTGTCACTTGAGAACATTAAACGATGGATTAATAGTGTCAAAAATAAATTTGTAGTACCATCTATTGAACCAAGATTTTCTATATGTGCATGGGTTGAACAAAATATATACAATTCATTGTATGATACTTTATTTTTGGATATACCTATTCATTTACATGCTTGTATCACATATCATGCTCAAGACTGGTCAAGAAATCATGGATGGAAGATAACTTGGACATTAGAGTGTTAGATGGATTTATCATAATTAGGAGCACCTTGGATGTGATTATTTAATGTTTGGTAGTGAGGATTATTAAATATTTACATCTTGGAGTATGTAGTTTTCACTTATTCTTGTCCAAAAGAGGCTTAGTTCAAGTTTCTTTGAGAACTATGTGGTTAATATCTCAAGCATTTTCCTCTGGAGGTGAAGAAGTTTTTTATCAACTCTATACTTGATACTTTTCCCATGGAAGGATAAACTCTTATTTACATGAATATCATAGTTTTTGGGGGAATTCAGGGATACTTGTGAATAATTGTTGGTTCAGTATGGTATCTAGTCAACAAGAATTATGGAAGCACAAATATGACAAAGCTTGATGAAGGGTTATATGTGGAAGAGAAATAAGAAGGGGAAGGGATGAATCAAGAAGTGTTATAAGGATCCATAAGGAGGTGAAATATCATATAGAAGACTCTCCAACTTTTAGACTACAACCAACACCAACTCCAGTATATGTGGGAGAAGCAAGGTAGGAGGTAGTGACTGAAAAACCCTAGTTGAACAAACCCAGTTCCCCAACCACAATATGAGATCATGATTTTGAGTTAGATAAAATATTTTTACATAAATAGGATATATATAATATAGAGTCAAATACTAAACCTGTAAGATAAACCTTAGTCGAACAAGTTTTAGATACTAGTGTATTAACTCTTTCTTTTCCTTTGTAAAGTAATTCTATAACCCAACATGGAATGCCTGGTAGACCCAATATAAATAGTGGGAAAAGAAATGGCCTAAATATAGTGATTCAAAATACCTCAATGCCAACATCTTAGGTGTTTATGCTACTTCTAGAGGTGCAGGAGGTAGACTAGGTGGCAATTCGATCTACAAACTAGGAGGCATATGAGGTAGTGGTGGAATTCCCCCCCAAGGAATAAGAGGGCTCAAAAGTTATCCTTAGTAAACACCATTGAAATCACTTCAATGGAACATCATATACTATGAAATGATGCTTCATTTTCTAGAGTGTTAAGGTGTGGAGAATGTTGTAGAGCATTTTCACAAGTGTGAACTTATCTGGCAAGTGCATGGCATAACTTCTTATAAAAAGAAATCCACTCAATTTATAACCACCCTTATGGAATGTGCACATAAGTAGTACTAGAAATATGTTCCTCAACAAGCTTTAGTAGATTATGATCAGCTCAAGGCAACATTCCTATAGGAATTTGACATTGTAGAGTTCAAGAAATAAAATATCCTTGAGCTAAAAGATATCAAATAAGAACTCACTAAGAACATGTGTGAGTATGATGCACATTTCAAGACACTTCTTTCCAAGCTCTAATTTGAGATAAATGCTTCTCAACATGCTCAATGGTTCATGGGAGGTATAATGCTCGCCTTTATAAGAACATTACCTCATAAAAAATTTACCAACTTGCATGAGGCTTTGGAAGCTTCCCTTCACATTGAAGTTATTGGCAGTATTGATATATGAATTAGACATTTCATGGAGGCTCAAATCATTACAATGGCATCTAAACTAGAAAAGCTTACTACACATAGCACTCATGACACTCGTAGTGTTTTATGGTGTGTTGATTGTGAGTCTGAAGGCCACAATCAGAATAATTATCCTTGTAATAACATACACATCATACTGAAGTAATCATGTGAAATATGCTAGGAATAACATGATGTCTGAGCTTGTCCTCTATTACAACATGACACTCAGTTAAAGGTGTCAACTTATTTTAAGATATGTGATGCATATACTCATGATACCAATAATTACCATCTCATTAGTGACATTCATGAGGCATACATGCATGGTACACATCAAGCCTCTATTTGAAATAACCAATATAATGGAGGTTATCATGGTTGAGGTTGAGGTTGTGGATGTAGAGGTGGATGTTTTCCACCAAAAATTTATTATAAGTGTGGTTATCCTAAGCACTACCAATGCAATTACCTAGTCTATCTTACATGTGCCTTTTGTAAAAATGAGAACCATTTGGAGGAGTGCCATGACTTGTACATGAACATTACAAAGGCATAAATGATAAGGGTATTGATATGATACATATTGAAAAACAACACTAGATACCATGCCCTATCACCTAGATAGGCCTTAAAGTTAATATTACATATAGTGGTCTATAGTCCCAGTATATGTCCACTCTACCTATTAAGAAAGTTTAGCATGAAGAGCCTTATGCTACTCAATATCTCGATGCTCAATAGTAGAAGGAGGTGCTCCAAGACACTATGAAATTGATAAGAGAATTTCATGGGGATATCTAGTTTCTTAAGGATTGTGATGCCTCTCAATATGCCAATATATACAAATACATAGACCATAATGACATGGCATGGGATGACTTTCAATATCTCTACAAATTAATATTGGATGAGGAAATTGTACCACTATTACATACTTGAATTAATCATCATACGCTAAGGCCTAGTGAAGATCATAAATTAAACCATGCACAATGGTAAGATACTCCCATCTAACTTATCTCATAAGGGGACAAGGAAATATTGGTTAATGCTACCATCGATAGCTAGGTTATCTAAGACATCTTAGTCAACACCAATGTTGAAGTCAATATTCTCACAAAGGATGTCTGGTAAAATATGGCTAGTCCAACTTTGTAATCTTCATCTCATGTATTATTCATGGATAACAAAACTCATGCTTTATCCTTCAGTGTACTTAAAAATGTCACCATGGATATCCTCAGTGTTACATTCAAATTAGACTTCAAAGTCATAGAGTTGGCTGAGGTTGATGACTTTTCATCCCTATGGGATCATCCATGGTGTTACTTCAACAATGTTGATTTGAGATTTAATAAATAGTATATCAATTTTGAAAATGATGAGCAACATGTATATACATAATATTTTCAAATTTTTATCAATTACTAACACTTTATATCTTGTAAGAACCCATCGAGTCTCAATATATTTGAGTTTACACCTTAAGGGGTGCACTAATAAAGGTATTGGAAAACCATTAGTGCTTCGTAATATTGTTGTACCTTTTATCAGTTGTTATCTACATACTTGTCCCCTCAAACCATTAACCCTAAGCTTGTTCTTCTTTTGTGTACCCATTTTAGGAATTTGCTACATTTTATCCTCCTATTCCTCACTTAAATCCCACTTTATCAATTGGATATACTAGGTTGATTGGGTTAACCCTATATAGTTTCAAGGTACTTTTCACTTAGGATCTAGTTGACCTTTAGCCAACCTAACTCATGACCTAGTGAATTATTGTCTGAAACTATGTTGTTCGACTAGGTTGACCCTATCAGCCAAGATTTTCAAAAGGGTTTAGGGTCAACTCCACCTATAAATATAAGTTCATTTCCATCATTTTGTAATAAGAAGAGAAATAATAATTAAGATAGAATGAACATATACTTATTGACCATTCTACTTAATAAGTAAAGCTTAGGGTTCCATATTTTATTTGGAGATATAGATCTTATCTTGTGGATAAGTCTTTTAGATGCATTGATAGGTTGTGTATCCTAGATCTAATTTGTCTTTATCATACTTACATACCATAACAACTTCTTGTAAATCACCTTATCTAAGGGAGAGATTGAGTCTCAATAGGTTCATATTCAAAGGTAAGTATTCCTACCTTTATTTCTCTTTTTGTAAGAGTAGAGAGATATACATTTGTTCTTCTCTTCCATGTATTAATATTTTGTATACTTTGATGTGAGTATATGTATTCTATGCATGTTTAGTTTTATTTTTTATAACCCCCACTTTATGCCATAAGCTTTGGTGAGCACTAGATTAGATTTACTTTACTTGTTATTAGTTTAGGTGAAATATCAAAACCTAGGACCCCCTGAGGGTTATTATGTGATTATGCTAGACTAGAGGCTTTGGAACCCTCCTTAATATGGTGTATTGTGATAATATATCCACTAATAAAGTCTATAAAATCTCCATATTGGTCATGCTTCCTCTTAAAAAAATTGTTCCTAATTAAAATTATATGTATGCTCTATCTTCTCTGAGTTAGGATTGATTTACAGACATGATAAAAATTTTATTGCATATATTCTTGTGAACCCGATGTGAATCTAACCCTTGAAGGATTTGTTTCAATTAATTATTTATTTTATCATTTTTATTATCATATATTCATAATACTAGGTTGACTACATCGACACAACTCTAACTGTTGTGAACATGTTTAACACATAGTCGTATCAAGATGACTCTGATCTTTTTATGTAGGTTCTTTTCTAGGTATAGACTACTAGATCGATTTAGTTGACACAATATATTTTTTTAGACTTCTAGAATTCTAGTTCAAGCTACTAGGTTGACCCAATCAACCCTAGACATTTTTAGGCGTCCTATTCAGCATACTAGGTCAACCTAGTCGACCTTATACATTTCAGGCACTCAGCAATAGGCCTCTTCAAAGCTAGGTTGACCCAGTCGACCCAATCAACCTTATTTTTAAGATTTACTAGTATTTCTCAAGGTTCTTTGATAGTAATCTCACTTATCTACATCTTTAAACCCACCAAGGTTCTTTTCTATCCTATCTTTCTTTCCTTATAGTCTTTTATTTTCATAATTTATAGTCTTTAAAACTATCCCTGTACAATCAACTAGATTGACTCTATCGACCTAGTTCTTTATTTTGTGTGATGTCTGGATAACTAGGTTGAATCTATCGACCTTGTTCATTTTTAGACCTTTACTTCCATATTACAGAGGTGATACTATCAACCCTATTCTATGTTTTATGCATATACTATCAATTACATTGACATTATACCATGTTTCAATGTTATAATTAACATTTATATGCTAGTAATTAGCTCACACTTTCATTTCTTGTTTCTTGCATGCTTAGAATAGATCACATAGTATAATTAGGTGGTTTTCAATATACCATTTAGTTTTACTATTTTCTATTTTATGCACACATAACCAAATCACAAAATCTTAAACAAGCATTTTAATAATTATCTACCCAAAGTTAACCTACTTATATTTCATCCCCAAGGGGGAAGCTGACTTAGTTTTCTATCCAACTATATACACATGGTTAATGGTATATTCTAGCTAAGCACCCAAAACCCTTATCACCATGGTGTGTGAAGTGAGGGGGTAGGCCCCAATGCCAAGCCTATACCATTACTAATATAGATCCCTTTCAGCCCAAACATCTTGAAACCATCCTTAGATTGATTTTTAGTTCCTTGCTTACAACAAAATTCCTATCACATCTAAAATTATATTTTAATAATCTAACAACATTCAATTTGACCACTTAGCTTTTACTTTCCAAGTTGATTACTTGTTCTTTGCTCAATTATGTGTTATATTACAAAAAATTACATTAGCTAGCATTGGTGCAAGGTTTTGTGTTGTATGCCTCAATTGGGTCAACTTCATTGATTCAATTGATTGTGTGTTTAATTTCATTTCTTTTTTTCCTAAATAATTTCGAAAAAATTCTTGTCTTAGTGCATAATCATTTCAGTAGACATAGTCTATTATAGGCTATCTAATTTTTTCTATCTACTATGCTAAGTCAACCCAGTCGACCCTTTACATTTTTTCATCCTCTATTTATTATGCTAGGTCAACCCTGTATAGTTTAAAACCTCTATTTTCTATGCTAGATCAACTCAGTCAACTTTGTGTTGTTTCTATCTCTTTTATTTTTCACCTATTCTTTTTGTGGTTATCTAGTCTTATCTCATCATGATAACATCATTTCATCCTTATTTTAGTCAAAAACATTGCATAATTAAAGATCTAGATAATAACCTCACTTATTTTATTATTTCAGATGAAACTATCCACTTTCTTCCTTCCTCTTCTCCTAAACCAAAACCAATCACTATGCAATGTAATGTAGTTGAAGTCATTCGTCCTAATCCTCCTCTCAATACCAATATTGGGAATCCTCTAGCTATAAATAATCCCCCTCCCACCAACACTAATACCCCCTACAAACATCAATCCACCTATTGATACAACTCAACTTTTTTCACATGTAGTTTAAGAAATGAACATCATGAAAACAAATAATTAATCTCAAATGATGAATATCTAGCAACATTTATTAAACATGACTAGTCAACCACCTCAAGTCATCATGTCTTAACCAAATCAAAATTTTGTCCCTCCTCCTCTTAGAGATGCCAATGGGAATATCATCGCTCAACCTCTAATGAATAAAAAAATGCTTCAACATCTTCAAAATGACCCTTTATCCTCATTTATTACATCAATATATATTGAAAACATTTCTCCAACTATTATATATAATGGGACTAAGGACCCTAATATCTTTCTTAAGTCTTTGGTAATTTCTATAAGGAATGGGTCCAAACTAACACCTTTGTTACCACCAAGATCTCAACCAAAACCTTTGTTGGTGATTCACTTTAATGGTACAACCAACTTCCTATATATTCCATCTCACAACTCGAGGATTTAGTCAATTCTCTAGTGAAGGAATTCCAACATGATGACCTTAAAAATTACCTTAGCTATTTCATCAATGCCAAGAAACTTCTTAATTAATCTACTCACACTTTCATCAAATGATGGAAGTCTCTCCCTCATAAAGTGGATCATAATATGAATGATGATACTCTCTTAAAACTATTTTTCACTTCTCTTAAACCTCCCCTTCAATACAAAGTTCAAATCATTTCACTTAAATCTTTAAAAGAAGCCTTAGACCAAGTAAAAAGGCAATACTTTTTTATGACTCAATTTGAAACACCTCAAACAATTACTAAAGCACCTTTCCAATCATTTTATCATAACATTGATTCATCCAAGCCACCCCAACCTCAAAATATAGCATCTAATTCAATTGATTTTAAACCAACCCAACCACCTTTGAGTCTCGAGTAACTTCAAAATAAATAACCACCCTCTAAACCCATGAGCTTTGATCCTTCCAAACCTCCTCTAAAATGGTACAATATTGATAAATTTTATTAGTAAAAAGCTATTATAGGTCATTCTCATGAGTTTTGTCCTGATCTTCACCAATTTATTCTTTCTTCCTTACTTGGTCCACATTTCAATCTTGATACTCTCACAAAACAACATTATCAAGATTATCTTCAAGCTTCTCAAATTCAATCTCAATAACCATAATCACATAAAAATCAACTACCTAATGATCAAAAATAATTATCCCATACCTATACCTACTCTGCTAATTTTTTTCAAACCATAGTTGATCCTTCTTCCTACACCAATAAATAAATGATAGCTCACATAAACAAATTTAAACATATTGTTGCATCCATTGAACCTCAACCTCTTAGGTCACATGAGCCAAAGGAGTACCTAGTTCAAATTCCTACTCCAACACATATCATACATGGTCCTATTTTACTCCTTTACCTCCTCATACCTCTCCTACACATCATATGTCACATTCAACCTCCTTAAAATCTAACAAAGCAACACATTTACCTATCTCCAAATTCACCTACCAACCTAATGCAAATTATTTTAATTATTAAATGTTACCTCACTCCACCTCACATATTGGGGCATCTTACGATGCCCATCCACATGTCCCTTTAGACTTTGGGGCATCTTTTCATGCCCATACCTACATCCACTTACCCATTGGGGCATCTTATGATGCCCACTCTTATTATACAATGCATAATACCAACCAAATCTAGCTTCAAGAAATCTTGTAAGATTTATAAACTTGTATTTCACTTGATCATCTTTGATAAAGACGTTAGCATAGATATTACTTATTATTTTTGTCTCATGGTTATTTGTTTTTGTGTATCTTACTTCTTTTAGTTTCACTTTACTAGCATCATTGTCTCTTTTGGGTTCATTGGTTTTCTTACACATTACATTTGGCATTTGTTTTCATTTTTGTCCTTATATATCTCTTTTATTTTTATCTCTTTATGTTATTATTTTCCTTAGTAGCTTTATAATCCCCCCCCCCCCCATTATTTAGCATTTACCTCATCGGTGTTCACCTTGTGAGTTATAGTGTAAGACCATGGATAGGACCTGACCTTCCTCACAAATTATCACATTAAAATATATTTAAACCACTTTTTTAAATGACTACTAAATTCTTTAGTGCTTGTGTTAGATCTATTATAGGTTAGTATGGATTATCTAGTGACATGACTATCATAAGCATAGTCATGTCCCTTTTATAGCATTATTTTACCTCCTTATGAACAACTATGAGTATATTCATCATTGTATCACTTGTTACATAGATGGATCTCTCATGATCCCCATATTTCCATTATTTTCTTTCATTTGAGGCTCACATCGATCAATTTTGAGATTGTACACTTATTTGTGGACAAGTCTAGGAGTCTTTAGACACCTTGGTCTTTAGGTCCTTTTCCTTAGTGACCAAGTGTAAGCTCTTTTATGTTTGTCATATTTAAAACCCATGTTTTGTTTTCTAAATAAATATGGAAGAGGAATATAAAAATCCAAAACAAGTTAAAATCTAAATCATTTAACAAAAGGCAATATTCAAAATTATCAAAAGTCAAATCACACTAAAAAATGTGATTCAAATCACCTCTCCTTATTCTATTCAAATCTCAAACTATAAATTTGACCTCATGATAAATCCAAGGTCCATTGGGGTATAGTAGGATAGTAGGTTAGAAAAGGATAACAAAAAAATCTTTTAGTGCTACCCACTTTCTCATGTAAGTACCCAATTTTTACAGTAGACTAACAACTTTGTAAGGGGTCCTGAAGAATGGGAAACATATTGTTGGAAGGTAGGTATAAATTAATTTTCATGCATATAGCCTTCATGGTATGATCTATATACTTCACTTGTTAGCCCAATATTTTCATTCATTAGTCAAAAAATTCTAAAGCCTTGGTGTTGACATTTCTTAGTCTTTCTCACTTGCCTAGTGTGTCTCATTCTTGCTAAGGATGTTCACATCACCCATGTGGTACCTCACATTCCTTATTTACATCATATTTTCCTTACATTCCCCTTGTTGGTATTGATTTTGGCTGATCATATACTTGATCACATCTACCTTATTATACCTCTTGGTTTATAGTTTGTGAGTTGCATTGTAAGACCACAGATAGGAACAGGCCTTCCTCACAAACACTCTTACACAATTTACTTACCACACCATATCATTTTCATACTAATTCATGTCATTAGGTGGTTGTGTTTTCTTATATTGCATCTTAGCACAAGCACTAAGTGTTAGTTTTCATCCTTTATCAACTTTCTAATTTTCATTTCTCCATCATAATCTTATTTGATTTATGTGGAATTTATTTATCTTACATCTGAAATTTGGCATTATTACATGTTTCTCTTTATGTATGACTTTTTCATGTTTGTCTTACATCTTGCCTTAAATTTTTTTATCCATTTTTGATTCCTTTATGTTTGATTTGACATGCTTATCTTACATGGGGTTATTTTTTCACTTGCTTACATATCTTTGTTCAAGTTGTCTTGCATTGATATTTCCTTTTTACCATTTATGTTTTACATAATTACCAATGTGATTTAGTATGGTCTTCATTCATTTTTTCTATTTGTATTTTCCATGCTTTCTAATATGATTTAGTATGTTCTATATTCCTATTTGTCATTTATTCTTTACATGCCTTACAACATGATTTACTATGTTCTACAATCATTTGTCATTTATTTGTTGTCATTTTTCATTCGTTTGCCATTATTTTGTCATTCATTTACTTTCAATATTCTAGTCTTGCCTTAACAATCCTAATTTACCAGTTTTTTCTAATACCCTCATATCTTTGCCTTAAACTCCATTTTCACTACTATATGCCTATATTCCAAATATTTCAATTTTTGGCTATTTTTTGCACTAACTTCTAGAGGTTTGCCTAAATGTTCTTCACATTGGACACCTTCACTTCTCTTATAGATTAGTTCTTTATCTACAACAATAAGGTAAGTAAAGGTATGTGTTTTTCAATTATGTCTTTTCATGTATCTTATTTGATGCTTACTTCACTTTACTTAGCATCAATGTTATGTGTTATCATGTTCTTTCTTGAAGCACCATCCCATGTTTCACTCATGTGAAACATGATGAGCTTCAAGTGGGGCATTTGTATACACATAATATTTTAAAAAAATTATCAATTACTAAAATTTTATATCTTTCAAGAACCCATCAAGTTTTAATCTCTCTAAGTTCATGCTTTAAGGGGTGAATGGAGAAAAGGGTGGACAACCCATTGGTGCTTCACAAGATTATTGTCCCTTTTGCCACTTATTATCTACACACTTGTCTCCTAAAACCATTAACACTAAGCTTATTCTTCTCTATTATACCCATTCCAGGCATTTTTTACATTGTATCCTCCTACTATTCACCTAAATCCCATTTTATCAGTTAGTTATACTAGGTCCACTTGGTCAACACTATACAGTTTCTAGGTATTTTTCATTTAGGAGTTAGTTGACCTTTGGCCGACCTAGCTCATGACCTAGTGAATTATTATCCAAAATTCTACTAGGATGATTGGGTTGAACATATCATCTAGGATTTTTTGAAGGGTTTAGGGTCAAATTTGCCTATAAATACAAGTTCATTTTCATCATTTGATAATAAGAAAAGAAATAAAAATTAACAGTGAATGAACATCTTCTTATTGACCATTCTACTTGAGAATTAAAGCTTAGGGTTCCATACTTTCTTTAGAGATATTAATCTTGTCTTGTGGAGAAGTATTTTTGATGCATTGATAGATTGTGTATCCTAGAGTTGAATTTTATTTATCATCCTTACATACCACAACAACCTCTTCTGAAGCACTTTAGCCAAGGGAGATATTGAGGCTCAGTGGGTTCATCTTCAAAGGTAAGTATTTCTAACTTTATTTCTCCTTTTGTAAGAGTAGATAGATATGAATTTGTGTTTCTCTTCAATGTATTAAGATTTTGTATACATTGACATGAGGATATGTCTTTTATACATGTTTAGTTTTATTGTTTCTAACCCCCATTTTGTACTACAAGCTTTGGTGAGCACTAGATTAGATTTAATTTACTTGTTATTAGTTTAGGTGAAATATCAAAACCTATGACCCCCTTAGGGTTATTACATTATTATTTTAGACTGGAGGCTTTAGAACCCTCCTTAGCATGGTGTATTATGATAAGAAATCCCCTAATTAGGTCTAGTGGATCTCCATAATGGTCATGCTCTCACTTAGAAAATGTGTTCCCAATTGGAAGTGTAGGTATGTTCTATCTTCTCCAAGTTAGGATTGATTTATAGACATGATGCATTTTTGATTGCATACATAGTGCATGGTCATTCCATTGGATCATGATCATGGGCCTCCCTACATTGACTTGGTCAATGCTGATGAGGACATCAACCATATATATAATGTTATAGCTCATGATAATGAAAACCGTGACCCCACCCTTGATGGCATATTATGATAGACAGATGCATAATCCCTCTCTAACACCACTAGTAATGCTTGTGAATAATAAGTATAGGGTGACTATGACATTACTAGGAAAATATGTGGTTCTATAAGAAGTCATGATAATACTCATTAAAAGTATCACAAACACCATAAATTTATTTGTCTCTTGTATGTATAAATCATGGTTTTACCACCCATAAGGCTAGATTAATTTCCAAGGTTCCACGGTCAAATAAAGGTCCACAAATTTGTCTAGTAGTTGGAAGCCTTTTATGATTCTGATGTTGATTGAGTATGATCAATCATTCATATTTTTTATGGCACAACTGCTCGATGGTGGAAAAATCATTGAGTGTTTTCTTACTTGGGATCACGTATATTTTGCTTTGCATCATAGATTTTACCATGATAACCATATATGCATCACTATTAGTTATAGTGGTATTCGAGATCCATAACCTCACCATGAGTATTTTGAGATAATATGGATGATAAATGAAACTTTATTTCTAGAATACCTTTGGGTTCTTGCATTTTATGGTACTCTATGCACTTGGGCTAGTGCATGGTATATCCATGAAGAGTTCCATCTCGATACAAGTTATTTTAATCTACTTAACACTAATGTGATTTTTGCATTATCATAATCATCCCCATGAATGAATTTTATCCTTACACTGCAAACTATACATCATGCATCCATAGTGTGTTGGAAGAAAGATTGACTATCTTTTTATTCAGATTAAAGGGGGGATTTTTTTCAACTAGGGTCCCCAAACCCTAAAATAAGTACAAAGATAAAAATATCAATAGTATAACCAATACAAACCAAGAAACAAGACCATCTAGGTCTAGAAATAGCTAAAAATAGCCCAAAAACAACCAAGGAACTAGTCTAAATCTAAGCTACTAAAAACATCATCCCAACAAGCTCTCATCTTTTTGAGGTTCATATAAATCTAAAAAAATAATTTTTATTGGTCCATGCCATACCAAGATCCACTTCTCTACCTCTTCTTACCCTTCCTTTTTCCAGTCACACTGGGCTCAAAAAGCTCACTGAGGTGAGCTCACAGGTTTTCAACATTCTGTATGCCCTCATACATTGTTTCTTTCCTATAATTTACCATAAATCTTATTTTATTTTAAATATTCTCATTTAATTACTCTAACAACTCTACCCTAAAATCTAGACTCTGAATTTGGTGGTCTTTCTCCCTAGCTGATAAGATTTGAGTCATCCTTGCATTTTCCTACTATAGAACATTAACCTTGCCCTTTAGCTCTGTGATCTCACACATAAACCACCACATGATATATTTTTGGAGTTCAAGATCTTCCACTATTTTTTTTAACTCTCCTTACCTTTAAGCTAGGTAACCAAATTATTAAATGCCTCATTCTGATCCTTTTGATTTTGAGAAGTCCCCCCTTTCTTTAGAGGAGTATAAATAGGCTCCCTAATCACCTTCTCAACTACAACTATATTTTGATCAGGTTTGTTCCCTAATTCACTTCCTTCTGACTCTCCTCAGGATCCTCACTTACCTCTTCAACATCAATAAATTTCTTCACTCCCCTATTATTGTGCAACTCCTGAAGACCCTACTTCCCTTGTTTCCCCTAGCTCCCCTGGATAGGTCCTATAGGATTCAATTCATTTCAAAGTCTTTTCTTTATATTATCCTATTGTGTTTTGTTCTTTCCATCATCTTTCTCATTAATATTTTCCATATGTTTATTATTATTCCTAAAAACCCTACTCAGACTCCTAAGATACTTTATCCACACTTTTTTAATTTTTATGATATCAACATGACCCTCCTCTAGATTTTATTTTTGGGTCTATGATATGTCTAGAATGATTTGATTCATGCCTTTAAAATATTTGAATATTAGGTAGATTACTCCCTTGTGTATAGGTGTAGATTAATTTCCATGTTTAAATTTAAAGATTGACACATCCATAAATTTTAGGATTAAAAAAGGGAGACTAAAGGGCACACAATGCTTAAAGTAATTTAACATTCTAAATGGGGACCATATAAATACATTGTACCTACCTTCCAAGGTAACATACTACATTAAATGGAAGGCTTCTTCTGCAAATATCCTAGGTAAGGATTCCCTATCAAAACTATTATGCAGCTACTCTAGTTGCTTTCTTTCCTTTAGAAATGCCTCTTTGTCCAATTTGAAATCCCTCAGTGTTTATTAGCTCTTTATTTCCTTGATCACCAGTCTAGTCACATGAGAAATGAGTTCCTCAGTAATGTCAAGAGTGACTCCATTGATTGTCATTATTATGTCCTCCCATGATTTCGTAAACAAGATTGAGAAATACCTGTCAAAACCTTCAATCTTCTTTATAAAACCCACAAAGCCACCAACTTATAGAGTTTCCTAGACTCTTTTGTTTTTCCTAACTTTTAAATGTAATTTCAGCTTAATTACATTTGATAATCCCATTTTATTTACCTCATAGCCACTCCAACTATCCTTACTATCAAAATTCACCCAAATGAATAGGAGGAACTACAACTGAGTGTTGTGTTTTGGATGTCTAAGAGATGTTTTGGGGCATCTAAAACCTTCTCCTTTGAACTCATAAAAATTACATCAAATTATATGAGTCCCTAACTCACCTTAGAACCACCAAAGACTCCTCTAAAAATTAGAGGTTTCACTCATATGCATAGGATTAACAACATTAATATTTCCTTCATCTTTAACCTTAAGTAACAACTCCCTAGGGAGATCCTCATGACCTATCCAAGTTAAAAAACCTACATTCTTAAATCCCTTGTTGTCAAACTAGTCAACTATATCATTCCCTTCCCTATAGGTATGTTAAATGTTCACCTACTAAAAATATTCTAATATGATTATAGTTTCATATAAAACATGTTTAATATACCATCTAATGACATTTTTCCCAAACAAATAGTTCACAATGTTTAGAGAGTCTCCCTCCACCAATAAATTTGGTACACTCAGTTGCTTAGCTAATTTAATCCTTGAAAACACTACCAGAGCTTCTACCCAATGATTTGACCTCACCCCCATGTCTTTTTCATATGCATCAATCAAATTTGCCTTATGATCTCTAATAATTCCACCTTCCCCTACTGGCCCCAGGTTTCCTTTTCAAAGCTCCATCAAAATTGAGCTTCATCCAACCCTCAAGGGGAGGTTTCCACTTCATTATTTTTTAAATTTTATCCTTAGGATCTAGTTTACCTAACTCAGAGGAATATATTTACCAATTAAGAACTAGGATTTATTCAAAATGTAGTGAGTTTTTACCTTTATTAATATGTATAGACCTATAATTTTCCTTAATGAGATTAAAAATTCTTGCTAAGATTACTTTTTTATTGCACCTCTTCTCCCTAAAATTTTTATTATTTTATTATCCTTAATCCCCCAAATTATATGAGGCAGATTCAAATTCCAAAGCTTCTTGAGGTGGACATTTTAGAATAGGCATTGTATGCAATCATAAATTCATCATGTCTATAAATCAATCCTAGCTCAGAGAAGATAGAGCATACCTACACTTATAATTGGGAATACATTTATTAAGCAGGAGCATGACCAAGATGGGGATTTTCTGGACTCGATTAGGGGATCACTTATCATAATACACTATGTGAAGGAGGGTTCCAAAGCCTCCAGACTACCACAATCATGCAATAATCCTAAGAGGGTCCTAGGTTTTGATATTTCATTTATTCTAATAATAACAAAGTAAATCTAATCTAGTGCTCACCAAATCTTATGGTACAAAGTGGGGGGTTATAAATAAAACAAACTAAACTAAACATGCATAGAAGACATATACTCACGTCAATGTATATAGAATCCTAATGTATGGAAGAGAAGCACAACTGCATTATCTATCTACTCTTACAAAAAAGAGATAAATTTAGGAATACTTACCTTTAAAGATGAACCTACCGAACCTTATTCTCTCCCTTGGCCAAGGTGCCTTACAAGAGATTGTTGTGGTATTTAAGAATAATAAAGACAAATTAGCTCTAGGCTACATAACCTATCTATGCATCTAAAAGACTTCTTCACAAGCTAAAATCCTTATCTCCAAAGAAAGTATAGAACCTTAAGCTTTATTTATCAAGTAGAATGGTCAATAAGTAGATGTTAATTTTCACTTATTCTTCTTTTCTTCTATATTTAAATTGTTAGAGATGAATTTTTATATATAGGTGGATTTTACCCTAAATCCTTCCATATATGTTTGTTGTATGAGGTCGACCCAGTTGACCCTTTATATTTTTGAGAGATAATTCACTAGGTCTTGAGCTATGTTCACCAAAGGGATAACTAGTTCCAAAGTGAGAAATACCCTAAAATAGTACAGGGTCAATCCAATCAACCATGTACAATAATAAGAGGTTGAAAACTATACAGGGTCGACCTAGTACAACCAATTGTCAAAAGGGTGATGAGGTAAGGAGTATGAATATAATGATGTAATAAATGATTGGAAAGGGTAAAACTAAGAAGAATAAGCTTATGGTAAATGGTTTAAGGAGATAATTGAGTAGATGGCAAGTGGAAAAAGGGACAACAATCTTATGAAGCACTAATGGTCTGCCCACCCCTTTCTCGATACAACCCTTAAGGCATGCACTTAGAGAGATTGAGACTCGATGGGTTCTTGCAAGATACAAAGTTTCAGTAAGTGATAAAATTTTGAAAATATTATGTGTATACATATGCGCCACTCAAATCTCATCACATGTCACATGAGTACAACATAGGATGGTGCTTTGAGAAATAAAACATGATATCACATAATGTTGATGCTAAGTAAAGTGTAGTAAGCAAAAAATAAGATAAAAAAGGATAAAATTGAAAAACATATACCTTTACTTACCTTAGTGTTGTATATAAAGAAGTAGATTGAAAGAGAAAGTGAAGGCATCTAATGTGAACAACACTAGGCGAACCTATAGAAGTTAGTGTAAAAAATAGCTAAAATTTGAAATTTTGGGAAGATAGGCATATAGTAGTGTAAAATGAGTTAAGGCAAAGATATGAGGCTATTAGGAAAAATTGGAAAATTGAGATTGTTAAGGCAAGGCTAGAATATTGAAGGTAAATTAATGACAAAATGATGGCAAAAAATGGCAAATGATGGAAAATAAATGACAAATGAGTGTAAATGAATGACAGATGATTATAAAACACATTAAATCATATTGGAAATTATGTAAAACATAAATGACAAAAATGAATGTAGAACATACTAAATCATGTTGGGAAGCATGTAAAACATGAATGACAAATGAAATATCAATGCAAGAAAACTTGAACAAAGATATATAAGAAAGTGAATAGTAAGATCATGTAAGATAGGCAAACATAAAAATATGAAAGATGGAAAATTAACTGTAATTGAAGATGTGATACAAACATGAAGAAGGCATACATAAAGAGAGACATGTAATAATGACAAATTTCATATGTAAGATAAGTGAAGTCTATAAAAAATCAAATAAGAACATGATGGAGAAATAAAAATTAGAAAGCTACTAAAAGATGAAAAACTCATACTTAGTTCTTGTTCTAAGATGCAATGTAAGAAAACACACCCAACTAATGACATGACTAGTATGAAAATGAGGTGGTGTGGTAAATAAATGGTGTAATAATGTAATCCATAGTTGCTCAAACATGTTATTTTACTCTAAGGATAGATAAAACTAAAACAAATTAATGTTAGCATATTTTTAAGAGGTGAAAAATAAGAATAATAAAAGAGGAAAAATAGATTTAGAATCACAATTTGCCTATCAAGGGGGGAAATGAAATGGGTGAAGGGGAGAAATAAAGGAAAAACCAAGGTAGAATAACTCTTTATCGAATTCAATAAACTCAAATTAGGTTTGTCAAAATAAGAAGACTTTCGATCTTAAGGAATATGAAAAACTTCTCTTAGCCATACAATTCTTAGGTCAAAAAATGAAGTTTATAGGTCATCCCATGAAGGCTATATGCATGAAAATTAAAATAGACCTACCTTTCCACAATGTGTTCCTCATTTTTTAAGACCCCTTACAGAGTCATCAGTCTACTATGAAGATTGGGTACTTGTGTGAGAAATTAGGTAGCACCATAGAGTTTATTGAAATCTTCTATTCCAATCTACTAGCCTACCACACCCTAAAAGACCTCGGCTCTATGTGAGGCCAACTTTAGAGTTTGAGCTTCGATTAGAGATATGAGATGTGCTTGGAATCATGTCTTTTGGTGTGATATAACTTTTGATATCTATATGTTGCCTTTTGTATATCATTACCTTTTATTTCAAATGATTTGGCTTTCAAATTTTTTGATGGTTTTTTATATTCCTCATCCATATGAATTCAGAAAACCAAACATGAGTGTTAAAGATGAATTTCATTTGAATACTTGGGACTTGGTTTCTAAGAGGGACAACTTCAAAGAGCATGGGGTCTAAGATTCTCATAAATTTAAGTAAAAGAAAAGTGTTGTCTTGACTTCAACCTTGTTTTATCCAATGTGAACTGAAAAAATGGGAAATCAAGAGGAGTGAAACATGGAACAATTTGAATTACTTCAAATAAAAAAAATGTGACAAAGGGTGAAAAAGGGATACAATGATAGTAAATCATGATTCCTTATCATAAAAATAAGGGAAATGAAGGAAACAATGCTAATATAGATTATTGTGTAAATTTCATCTTATCAAAAAGAAGCAAAAGCTAAAGTTGAGAATGAGAATCAGTGATATTTTGCTTATAAAAGGAATGACAAAATGGTAATTTTATGAGGAGGTCCAGGTCATATCCATGGTCTTATATTGCAACTCATAAAATAAAAATCCATGAGGGTGCCAAAAAGAAATATGTGAAACAATAAAATGAGAAAAGAAGCAAAGGTGGTATTTTATGAGGAGGGTCAGGTCCTATCCATGGTATCATACTTCAAACTCACAAAATAAAAACCCATGGGGGTGAATGCTAAATAAGGGGAAAAATTATCATAAGGATACTAAGGCAAAGAATAACATAAAATGATAAAATAAATATATGAGGATAAAAATAAAAGCAAATACCAAATGTAATGTGAAATAAAACTAGAGAACAAAAAGAAGATAATGATGCCTATAAATCAAAATTAAAAAAAATAAATTACAAAAAAACATGAGATAAAAATAACAAGTAATATCTATGCAAATATCTATATCAAAGATGAGCATATGAAATACAAGTCTATAAGTCTCAAAAGATTTTTTGAAGTTAAATTTGTTTGTTATTATGTATTGTAGAATAAGAGTGGGAATCATAATATGCCCTAATTGGTAAGTGGATGTAGGGATGGGCATCACAAGATTCCCCAATATGTGAGGTGGAGTGAGGTAACATTAAACTATTAAAATGGTTTGCATTGGGTTGGTAGGTACATTCAGATATAGGCAAATGTGTTGGTTTGTTAGATTTTAAGGAGGTTGAATGTGACATATGATGGGTAGGAGATGTATGATTAGGTAGAGGAGGTAAAGGAGGACCATGTATGATATGCATTATAATATTCATTTGAACTTGGTAATTTTTTTATTCATGTGACCTAAGAGGTCGAGGTTCAATGGATGAAATGATATGTTTAAAATTATTCATGTTAGCTATCCTTTCCTTATTGGTGTAGGAAGAATGATAAACTATGGTTTGAAAAAAGTTAGTGTATTAGGTATAGGTATGGGATGATTATTTTTTATCATTAGGCAGTTGAATTTGATGTGATTGTGGTTCTTAAGATTGAATTTGAGAAGCTTGATGATAGTCTTGATAACATTGTCTTTTTAGAGTATCAATATTGAAATACAGACCAAGCAAGGAAGAAATAAGAAAATGGTGAATATCATGACAATATTCATGATAATTACCTATAGTAACATGCCACCAACAAAACTTATCAAGATTGTACCATTTTGAAGGAGGTTTTTAAGGATCAAATCTCATGGGTTTAAAGGGTGGAAATTTCCTCTGAAGTTGTTCTAGACTCAAGGCAAGGTCAATTGGGTTAAAATTGGTTGAATTGGATGATCCATTTTGAGGTTGTGGAAACTTGGATGAATAAATTTTATGAGAATATGATTGGAAAGGTACTTTAGTAGTTGTTTGAGATGGTTAAAATTGAGTCATAAGAAATTTTTGCCTTTTTGCTTGGTCTAAGGGTTCATCTAAAGTTTTAGGGGAAAAGATTAAAACTTTGTATTGAAGGGAAGGTTTAATAAAAGTGAAAAATAGTTTTAAAAGAGTGTCATCATTCATGTTATGGTCCAATTTAAGAGTGAGATACTTTTATCATTTGATGAAAGTATGAGCATATTCATTAAGAAGTTACTTAGCATTGATGAAATGGCTAAGGTAATTTTTAGGAAGGTCATCATGTTGGAATTCCTTGACTAGATCATTGATTAAATCTTCTAGTTATGAGATGGAATGTCTAAGAAGTTGGTTATACCATTTAAGTGCATCACTGACAAAGGTTTTGGATAAGATCTTGGTTGTAGTAAAGGTTTTCGTTTGAACCTATTCCTTATATAGATTAAGAAAAGACTTAAGAAAGATAGTAGGGTCCTTATTCCCATTATATGTGATAGTTGAATAAAATTTTACAATATATATGGATGAAATGAATGGTACTAAAGGTTAATTTTGAAGATGTTGAAGCATTTTTTTTATTGATTGGAGGTTGAGGGATGATATTCCCATTGGCATCTCTAAGAGGAGGAGGGAGAAAATTTGGATTTGGTTGAGACTTGATGACTTTAGGTGGTTGAATAGTCATATTTAATAAATTTTGTTTCATGTTCATCATTTGATATTGATTATTTATTTTAATGATGTTCATTTGTTGAACTACGTGTGCAAAAAGTTGAGTTATGTCAATAGGTAGATTAGAAGGTGGGATATTAGTGTTAATAGGAAGAAGATTATTAGTGTTGGTGAGAGGATGATTATTTATAAGTCGATTATTCCTAACATTGGTATTAGGAAGAGGATTATGATGAAGGACCTCAACTA
Source organism: Torreya grandis (assembly GCA_037957365.1). Taxonomy (NCBI): domain Eukaryota; kingdom Viridiplantae; phylum Streptophyta; class Pinopsida; order Cupressales; family Taxaceae; genus Torreya; species Torreya grandis. Next base: position 307,111 of record JARHVA010003248.1, read on the forward strand.
CATTACATTGTGTAGTGATTGGTTTTGGTTTAGGAGAAGAGGAAGGATGAAAGTGGATAGTTTAATCTAAAGTAATAAAATAAGTGAGGTTATTATCTAAATCCTTAATTATGAAATGTTATTGACTAAGAGAATTTTGAAAATATGTCATCATGATGAGATAATACTAGGCAACCACACAAGGAAAGAGGTGCAAAAAAGAACAAAGAGATATGAAGTGATAAAAATAGTACAGAGTTGACTAGGTTGACCTAGCATAAAAATAGGGTCTATAAATAGTACAAGGTCAACTAGGTCGATCCAATATAGTGAATAGAGGCTAGGAAAAGAGTGAATAGGGGAAAATAACATAAGGTCAATTGGGTTGATCCATTACAGTGAACAGAGGCTAGAAAAATGTATAAGGTTGACTAGGTTGACCTAGTATAGTAGACAAGGAAAACTAGAAAGCCTATAATAGATTGTGAATCAAAACAAGATATTTTTTTTAAGTAATTTTAAAAGTAAAAACTGAATGGAAATAAACAATCAATTGGATTAATAATGGCCAATCCAATTGAGTCACACATCATAAAACCTTGCACCAACACTAGCTAATGCAAGTTTTTGTAATACAAAATAAAATTGAGCAAAGAAAAAGTAATCAATTTGAAAAGTAAATAACTAGATAAATGATAAACTTGAATATTTATAAGATTATTGAAATATGTTTTTAAATGTGATGGGAAGTTGGCTATAAGTAAGGAACTAGAAATCAATCTAAAAATAGTTTTAGGTAGTTTGGGCTGAAAGGGATTTGTAGTGGTAATGATAAAGGCTTGGTATTGGGGCATACCCCCTTAATTCACACACCACAGTGATAAGGGTATCCATTGACCATGATTTATACTTGACTAGAACATCAAGTCAACTTCCCCCTTAGTGATGAAATCCAAGTAGGTTAGCCTTGGGTAGTTAAATGTTAAAATGCTTGTTTAGATTTTTTGATTTGTTTATGTGTGCATAAAATAGAAAATAGTGAAACTAAATGATTAATTAAAAACTACCTAATTAATCTATGTGATCTATTCTAAGCATGAAAATAAAAAGAAATGAAAGTGTATGCTAATTACTATCATATTAAGGTTAATTTAAACTTTAAAATAAGGTACAATGTTGATATAGTCAATAGTATATGCATATAATATAGAATAAGGTTGATAGGTTCGATATTTTACTATAAAAATAAGGTCTAAAATTTAACATGGTCAATAGAGTCGACCTAGTTACCTAGACAACACATAGAATACAGAACTGGGTCAACAGGGTCTATCCAGTTGACTGTACAAGGGCAGTTTTGAAGACTACAAATAGTGAAAGGAAAGACTATAAAGAAAGAGATAAAAGGATAAAAATGAACCTTGGTGTATCAGAGATGCAGGGAAGGAAGATTGTTTTTAGAGAACCTTGTGGAATGTTTGTAAATCCTACTAACTAGGTCGATTGGGTCAATTAAGCTTTGTAAGAACATGTTATTGAGTGCATATACTGTATAGGGTCAACTAGGTTGACCTAGTATGTTGAACAAGATATCTAAAAGTCTGGAAACTATACTAGGTTAATTGGGTTGATCTAGTAGTCTGGACTGGAAGTCTAGAAAGCTAAAAACTTGTACTGGGTCGACTGGGTCAATCTAATAGCCTATACCTAAAAACCTATGCACAGATATTAGAGTTGGATCAATGCAATTGACCTAGTATGGTAAATATATGATATAAATAATGATGAAAATAATGAAATAAGTGAAAAAATCATATAAGGGTTAGTTCACATAGATTTCACTGTAATGTATGCAATAAAAAATACATCATGTTTATAAATCAATCCTAGCTCAAAGAAGATAGAGCATTCCTACACTTCTGATTGGGAATACATTTGTTAAGTGGGAGCATGATCAATATGGGGATATACTAGACCCAATTAGGGGATCACTTATCATAATACACTATGTTAAAGATGGTTCCAAAGCCTCTAGACTAACACAATCATGTAATAACTCAAAGGGGGTCCTAAGTTTTGATATTTCACTTATTCTAATAATAATAAAGTAAATACAATCTAGTGCTCACCAAATCTTTTAGCAAAAAGAGGGAGGTTAAAAATAAATAAAAACTAAAATAAACATGTATAAAATACATATAATCACATTAATGTATATGAAAGCCTAATGCATCGAAGAGAAGCACAATTGCATTATCTATAAACTCTTACAAATGAAAAATAAACTTAGGAATGCTAACCTTTGAAGATGAACCCACTGATCCTTAGTCTCTCCCTTGGCAAAGGTGATTCACAAGAGATTTTTATAGTATGTAAGGATAACAAATACAAATCATCTCTAGGCTATAGAACCTATTTATGCATCCAAAAAACTTGTTCATAAGACAAGATCCATATCTCCAAAAAAAGTACAAAACCCTAAACTTTATTCCTCAAGTAGAATGGTCAATAAGCAGATGTTGATTTTCACTTATTCTTCTTTACGTCTCTATATTCAAATGGTTGGAAATGAACTTGTATATATAGGTAGATATTACCCTAAATCCTTTTGAATATGTCGACTGTATGGGGTCAATCTAGTCGACCTTATATGTTTTCAAGAGATAATTCACTATGTCCCAAGATATGTCAGCCAAAGGGATAACAAGCTCCAAAGTGAAAAATACCCCAAAAAATGTCAACCTAGTTGACCATATATAGTAATCAGAGGCTAAAAATTATACAGGGTCAACCCAATCGACCTAATACAACCAATTGTCAAAAGGGGAATGAGGCAAGGAATATGAGGATAATGATGTGATAAATGATTAGAATGGGTACAACTGAGAAGAATAATCTTAGGGTAAATATTTTTAGGATACAAGTGTGTAGATGGCAAATGGAAAAAGGAACAACAATCTTAAAAAGCACCAATGGTCTGCCCACCCCTTTCTCGGTACACCCTTTAAGGCATGCACTCAAAGAGATTGAGACTTGATGGGTTATTATAAGATACAAAGTGTTAGTAAGTGATAAAATTTTGAAAATATTATGTGTATACAAGCATCTCCAAGACTTCCATACTTTCATTAGGGAGCCTAATTGCACCTATGAGATATTAAACTTGTCAATGAAATAACTCCAAATCTTCTGAGTGAAGGAACAACTGACCAACAAATGAAAAATTGATTCATTTTCCTCTTCACACAACACACATCTATTGATAATAATGAAATATTTTTCATAGGTTTATCAATTGTTAAGACTTTATTTTTAATCACCACTTATAATAAAAAACTTATTTTAGGAGTAATACATTTATTCCAAACACTTTCCAACTTACATTAATATCCAGTTCTTAAGCAAGCAAGTCATATCCCAGTTTTACTTTTTAATGTCCATTGAATGAGTCCATCAAGCCAATTGGTCTTCTCTAATAACCCCTAGGATGTTAACATTTCACAACAAATTATTCAGGTCAGCTGTCTTCAAAGTGTCTTATTGATTTAAATTATCCAAGCTCAGATATTTCTAGTTTTTAACTCCTTTTAGCTCTTGCCAATAGCTTTTCACCTTGTCACCATATTTTTGCCTCATGTTCTCCTATAAATTTAAACCTATATCTCTCTAATAAAGTGGCATATCAAAAATCCATTTGTAGTTCCAAAAGTTGACCCTACATCCATTTCCTATTTTTCATTTAGACCCTGTAATTATCAACTCCTTATTGGCAGTTAAAAAAATTTAGATATGAGATCCCTTAATAAATTGTTCCTCAACTAGGATGAAGATCATATCTCTCCCTTCAAGGTATTCAAAAGATACAATTTTACCCCAAACTGAGTTTATTATGATGAATCTCTAAATAAATTTAGAAATGAGGGCTTTATTGATCAGTTGTAGATTTCTTATACCAAGACCACCAAACCTTTTCTTAGACTAAACTTTACTCCAAGCCACAAGATGAAATTTATTTTTTCTTCCATTCCAACCCAAAGGAAGTTTCTTTGAATCTTAATTAATTTATCCTCCACTTCTTAGGCAAATTTAATAGTGAAAGGATGTACACTAGCAAACATTATAAAACACTCTTAATGAAAACCACCTTGTCAGCTTGAGAAAGAAGCTTACATTTCCATCCTATGAGCTTCTTTTGGAATCTCTCTATCAAAGGATTCCAATCTTCCACCTAGAGATGATTTTTGAAGAGGGGAATTATTAGGTAAGAGGAAGGTAGTTCCTTGATTTGGCATCCCAAAAGAGTAGCTATCCTAGCTTGTCTAACTACCAGTGTATTAAATAAATACATAAAACTCTTACCAAAATTAATTTTTTGGTTAGATGCCTTTTCATACATCACCAAAATATTTTTAATTATTCTTGCTTCCTGCATAGATGTTTTGGATATTAAAATAGTGTCATATGAAAATTATTGGTGTGTCATTAGGTCTGCAAACCTAGCTAGTTTAAAACCTTTCAATTGTGAGGCAGCCAAAGCCTTAGATATGTATCTACTTAGTGATTATGCCATAATGATGAACAAGAAGGGGGATAAGGGGTATCCCTATCTCATTAATTTATCTCTTTTGAATAACCCATGTTGATTTGCATCCTTAGAGAAATAAGCTTCATAATAATCTTATAAAAAGAATTACACAAGCTAATAAGATGGAAATCTAAAAAATTAATGACCCCTTCCTTGTTAGGGATAACACTAAGAAAGTATGATTTAATTATTTAAGCACTTGCCCAGTTTCAAGGAATTCATTCACTATTGCAACCACATCATCCCCAATTATATCCAATTTTTTTTTGAAAAAAGCTATTGGTATTCCATCCAGTCCTAGAACCTTGTCTGGATTCATCTTGGAGAGAAAAAGTTTTAGAAACTTATTCGAGGTTACAGTTTTAATCATATCATTATCCTCCTAGTTAATCAATTCAGGAATCCAATATAAAAATTCTTGTTCATAACCAATATTCTTCTTGAAATCATTTTTGTACAAATTCTTATAAAATAATACACTAGCTTAGTTAATCTCATCAGCATCAGAAGATAGCTGACCTTCATTATTTATTATCTCCTTGATAGCATTATGTTTCCTATTCTTTAAGGTAGACAAATAAAAAAAAACTAGGTGTTTCTATCACCCTCCTTGAGCTAAACGTTTCTAGATTTATACCTCCATAGAGATTCTTCCTTAGTTGCAATAGTATGATAATTACATCATAGCTATTTTTATCTATTTTGAATCTCTAATTCATACCACTTCTCATCAATTTCCTCTTAAATATTCAAAATATATGATTTAAGGGACTTTTTGCAAATGCACATTCCCAAAAACCTATTTGTTCCATTATTTGATCTTAATTTTTACCTTTTTAAAATTCTCTACCAGATTAAATATAGCCAAACCACTACCATTCTTAGTCCACCACTCTAAAATTATATCCTAGATGTCAAGGTGTGTGAATTACATATGCTCCATATGGAAAAGATACTTGTTTTATTTATCCTTTTGATCTAAGATATTCAATTCTAATGGAGAATGATGAACCTCGATCTTTGAAAGAGTTTTAAGAGACATATCCTTGAATTGTAACCACTCTAAAGAGATAAAAACTCTATCCAATATAAATTGGAAAATATTATCATCAAGCCTCCAATCCATCCATGTATATTTATATCCTCTAATTTCTAAATCCATCACACCTATATCAAAAACCAAAGAAGAAAAATCCTCCATGCTATCCATATAAACCATATTTTCTCCTTTTTTATCCCCTAGATGGAGAGGAGAGTTAAAATATCATACCAGAATCCAAGGGATATCTTTACAATTATTCTTAAAATATCTAATATCCTCCCACAATTTTATATAGACAACCCTAGTATTAGGATCATATGCATTTAAAAAAATCCATTGCTTGTTATCTATAATATCAGTAAATAGTACTGTTACATGATGTTGAGTCTTGAGGATGGGTTCACCCGTCAAAAATTTAGTATCCTTAAAATTTATCATCCCTCTTAAAGCTCCTGATGCATTGATACAAACCACTTTAGCTTCACTCCAATATAATTTTTTGTGATTAAATTTTTTTTTTTCTCTATCTTTGATTCTTGAATGGCCAAAATAATAGCTTTATTAGTCTTTCTAAAATCCCTAAATACTTTCTAATTTATTATACTATGTATCCCTCTGATATTCCAAGAAATAATTATAATAATTAACTATTGGGAGAAGATAAAACTCCTTGAAAAGGATGGGTTTTTTGAAATCCATTTGCTATGTCTTCTTGAGTACATTTAATGAAACTATCTTTTTTAGATGATTTATCTACTTTGGGCAGAGTTTTGAAGACTGGGCCCTTAGCACCTCTTTTTATAACCATCAATGATGCCACTTTTTCCTTTTTAATATTATTAGATTTAATAGTTTCTTTATTTACATCCATAATCTCCTCATTACTTGAGGCCAATGGAAAATCATTATTTTTTTAGAGTCCTTCTACGCAGATCCCTTTATCTATTGAATCTTTCATTTATATCTCCTAATCCATTATTTCAAATTTATTCTGGGTATAAATATTTAAATTTTGGGACCTTTGTATCTCCATAGTATTGATTTGATTAATGACTTCATCCACCTCTAAATCTACCCCTTTCATATCTGCCTACTTCAATATTTCTACCAATGAAAATTGTTTTGTATGCTTTTGATTTTCTCCTCTATCTACCATAATTTTTTCTTCCATTTTTATATGTGGTTAATTATGAGATATCCTTTTTATTCCCTTATAACTCCACCTTATCTCCTTCATCCTAGTTTAAAATGGATCAAAATGCATCTAATTTAGGGGGAGATATCAAACCCAGATTGAGGACTGAGGTTTAATATTTTTTTAAAAGGAGACTCCTCTTTTTCTTTACCATGCTACTAAGTTAGGGGACATAATACACACCTTTAATTATTGACCCAATTTGTGACACTTATCACATAATAGGTTTGATTTTTAGTATTTGATTTTTTGTGTTCTTACTCCAAAAGGACTGTGTAACACCACTGAGTTCAGAAGTTCTTGATTTACCAATGTGTTTACACAAAGGTTGGCATGGACAAGTCTAAATCTTGCCTTAGTCATCAAATACATAGAAATGAGTTACCCAAATATTTAGATATTCTAATAAACAAATCCTACTTCTAAAACTCAATCATAAGACCCAGTAACCTAACCCAAGTGGGCATAATGTTGATGTTCTCCTTCTCAAGATCAAACTTTGGTTTCCATTTCTTGATAAAAAGTCTAGATTTTCTAAAGAAACAAGGACCCCCTAGAATGACATTGACACTATATCTAGGGTTATTGAATCTAATCATGAAAAATCATCAACCATTTCTAGGATCTCCATATGTCCTTTAGGGCATCATTTTATTTTGCCCAGGCTCTGAAAGAATCTATGTCTGGCCTGACTCTCATAAACTTTACAAATAATGCATATTACATCCCTTATGATGCATGATTTATGAGAGAGGGAGTGATTTTAACATAGATAATTTTTCCATCTTTAATGGTTTTAATATATTCAATAGGTTTTATCTCCTTCTTTCCCATTGACCCAATCAATCTTTCACACCAAGAAGACTTACCTAGCATCTGCTTGGGGTTAGCAGAGGTAGTGTTATTGTAGCTCTAAGAGGAGATTCCTTATGTTAGTACTTGACCTAAAAAATCTTTAAACCTATTGGCCCACATGGTCTCCCCTCCTCCATTGCCATCTCTTTACTCCCTTTCTAATTTTGGCTTTGAAAAAAATATTTCTCGCTCACTATCAATGCCATTCTCATGCCCTCTACTAATTCCACTTGTCATCGCCATAAAATGGATTGACTATTTTTAATGAGCCTATTGAGAAATAATATTCTTCTACCCCTGAACCTATACTAAATCATGTACTAAGAGAGGAAATCTGAAAGGGTAAGCAAAAAGTTGTATTTCAAGTTGATGAAGGTGAAGGATTTGATTTGCCAACTCACAACTGATCATTTGGTTGTACACATGAATTATGGTGCTTATAATGTTTGTGATACCATTTTTGATGAAAAACACCCATAGATGGAGTTGTTTTAAAATATTTAATTTAATATTGGCATATAGGAAGCACCTAAAATGGCCAATGTGGGGAATTATTAGTCTGATACCAAAATCATAAAGGTATTTGAGCTATTGAAAGAGTATCAAGATTTTTTCCAATGGAATTATAGTGAGATGAAGAGTGTCCATTCTTATTTGGGTATAATACACATAAAGATAGTAGAAGGTGCTCAACCAGTCAGAAAGAGGCCTTATCACATGAATCCCAATTTATGTACTCATTTCAAAGAAGAGATTGATAGTATGTTGCATGGAATCATTACTCCTATCTATGAGTGTAATTGGGTGATTCCTATGGTAATAAGTATTAAAAAAGATGGATAGATGCATACATATTTGTGTGGATTACATATAATTTAGTGTTCCTTGTGTTATTGACCCTTTCCTAAAACCATTCATTGAAGATATCCTCAAAGGCATTTTTAGATGTGATATTTATACATTTACAAATGGTTTATCTTGGTATCATCAAGTTCATCTTATAAAAGAAGATACGACCAAGACTACATTTGCCATCAAATGGGGATATTTTGCTTATAATGTCATGCTATTTGGATTAAATAATTACCTTATTATGTTCTCCAATATTTTAGTTGAATCTTTCAAGGACTTTATCCATAAGTTCCTTTAGGTCAATCTATATTACTATATGGTTTACGTCTTAGTGAAAGACCATTATTCCAATCTTTAGCTCATGCTTGAGCACTTCAAGAATCTTCAGATTTCTCTCAACTTTAATAATTGTATCTCTACCAATCCATTCAACATTATCCTTGGTCATGCCATTTGTTGATATGGACTTTTAGTGGACCTAGCCAAGATCACCATCATCCTCTGCCTACTAGCACCGAACACCTAGCAAGAGGTCCATGCCTTCCTAGGTCACACTAGATATTATAGAAAATTTATTCATGGATATGATAGGATTAAAATACCTTTGGAGGAGTTATTAAAACATAATGGTAACTTTATTTGGACCAATACTCACCAAGAAGCCTTTGTTGCCTTGAAGGATAATCTTGTTACCATACCTATTCTCTAGTTTCCAGACTGGACTAAGCCTTTTCACATTCATGTTGATGCTTCTAGTATGGTAGTCAATGTTATAGTTACCCATCTTGGTGAGGGTAACTTAGATCACCCAATATACTTTGCAAGTCAAAATCTTACTCTAGCTAAACAAAATTATACAACTACCGAGTGTGAGGCATTATCTATGGTCTATGCCCTTCAAAAATTTTAAGAGTATCTACTATCAACCCCATTTGTTTTCTTTGTGGACCATAAGGCATTAAATTATTTGGTCAATAAATTGATATTGTATGGTCATATTTAATTATGAATAGCATTGTTTCAAGAATTTCAGTTCTTAGTTATTGTCAAGACTGGTAAGGCCAATTATAGTCTAGACCATCTTCAACACATTGAATATAGAGAACCAGTGCATGTTATAAAATAAAAACTACCTGACATGTAGTTGTTCCATGTCTTATATGACCTTGAGAAATTAGAAGATAGCCTCCTTTGTGAATATCAAATTAGAACCAACTCACTTCAACACCCTAGCCAAGAATCATCTCACCATTTGTGACATTCCATTCTATATTATCAGGGGAGACCTTTATAAGCTTGGTTGAGATGAGGTGCTCTGACACTGTGTTATGAAACATGAGCATACTAAGGTACTTCATGAGTTTCATGAATGTTTTATTATATGGAATTATGTTGATGAAGATACCATGTGAAAGGTTCTTTTGGTAGGTTTATGGTGGCCTACCTTATTTAATAATGCTAAGATTTATGTGTGCCAATTGGATATTTCCCAGCACATGGTAAATCTAAGTAGGAGGGATGCAATTCCCCTTCATCCTATTCTACCTCAATATCCTTTTGAAAATTAGGCCATTAACTTTTTTGGCCCCATCAACCCATCAAGAAGGTATATTGGCTCCCGCTATGTTTCACCACTATTGACTATGTCACTTGTTGGGATGAAGTTACACTAACACAAGATTGTACAACTACTACTATTACATGATTCATCTAGGAGGATATCATTACCAGGTTTAGTTTTCTATTGAGTTTTAATATTGACCATAATACTCACTTACTCAATGAGAATATATGTGTCTTGTTGTTAGAGTTCATGATCGATCACCATAAGACAACACCATATCATCCCCAAGCCAATGGTATAATTAAAGCATTCACCAAGATCTTGGGCACTACTTTAACAAAGATATTTTATATTGGATGCACTAACTAGGATGATCATGTGTTTGTAGTATTATGGGCTTATTAGACCACTTACAAGTGCTTAAACAAGAGTATGTCATTCAACCTTGTGTTTGATACTGAAGCAGTTATTTATATAGAGTTCCTTGTTCCTTATATTTTAATTGCATGTGTTGGATAACTGGATGATGAGGCATAATTAAAAGTGCATCTCGATGTTTTATTGTAATTAAATGAAACTCACTTTCTCACACAATAGAGTTAAGGCATGGAGAAATGAAAATAGAAGGCATGGCATGATTGCCATCTCAAGAACAAGACTTTTAATCCTAGCATGCAAGTCTTAATATATGATTCCAAATTCACACACAATTTTGTAAAGCTTTGTGTTCACTGGGATGGTCCTTTTATTATTCATAATATCCATCCCATCGATGCCTATAGGTTGAAGTGTTTAGATGGGTACTTTCATCTTGGTCATTACAAGGGTAGTTGGTTACAACCACACTTTTCATAATAAATCTTTCCTTTTTGTCCCAATAAGGTGTATTCCATTATCTTGTTTAGGATTTTCTTTGCTATCAATAAATAACAACACTAGTTAGATGCACATTTAATGGCTTTATAATCAACATATGTAGTTTCATACTTCTTATGTTCTTGTGCAGGACCATGAATAACTATTAGTATGGGGTAGGGGTTTTACATTTATGAATTACCAAGATATGGTCTATAGGAATATGTGTAGGAGAAAAGGTGCACAAGTGAAAGTGTATAAAGATAAAAGGGTATGTATAATGTGGTTCATAACCATAAGCTAGTTAAGGTAAAGAATGATTCCTACCCTTGGAATGGAAAACATTCAAATTTTTTTACATATGTCATGCAATTCAAGAAAAGTATGGGAAGGAACATGTAATTAATATAATGAGAATAGTGGTAATGGTAAGTATGCCAACATCACATCATGGCAATATCATTGGTTGCATTTATTGTGTGAATTAATGGTCAATAAAGAGGTTTATTAAATGTAATTACCCCCTTGATCCTATAAAAGGATAAATAAGGGTCATTTCAATTTTTACTATTGCCACAATTGTGAACTTACAAATCCAAAGGAGCAAACTTGAGCTTTTATAGAACTATTTTTAAAGCATATAGATGAGTGTAGAGTGATTAAGTTTGATTATTTTTAGATCTTGATGTGTGTTTTATCTAAGAAGAATAGACAGGGCCAAGATAATTATAAATATATGTAGGATTTTTAAAGTTGCAGGTTGCAGAGGTCAACATTCACCATTGATAATCATTGAAGTAGAAGAGCCAAAGTAATTACACAAGAAAAAAAAAACATATTCCTTTGGGCTCCATGAAGGTTGATGCAGCCAAATATAAAGGCTCAACTAAGAAAACCATTGCCTATAATTGTAAAGGAAGAGGATTTGAATGTTGGTGGGGAGATAGTATTGTTTAGAGAACAAGCACCTAAAGAACTAGGCATGCATGTGGGAGACATAAAGATAGAGATGGCATGTTAAGTAAAGAAGAAATATGTTGTGCCCCCACCACCACATTTGATGATTGAATAGATGTAGTACTTAGATATGGTACTACACACTAAAAACTAGATATTCAATGTGTTGAACTGCACTATTTTTTACTACAACCATTGTCAGCCCAAAAATGAAGTAGAGTTACATAATGACTATAGGGTCAAGCTCTAGAATACCAAGAATAATATAGTCTATGACTTGAATATTTTTAATGCTTTAGATACTTTTTTATTTTCTAACTCTTCAACCTTCCTTGCTTTGGAAAGCTAGTGGAAGTAGTGGATTTTTTGATTTCATGAGTGCATGAGGATTACATCTATATCACTAGGCATCAGATGATAATCATAAGTGAAATAATTAGCAAAGTATCAAGGTTGAAGTGTTTAGGCATAGACCTTGCATATGATTTAGAGGACTATGATGAAATAGATAAGATGACTATGGTGCTTGAGTACCAAAAACAAGGCCATGCCATGCACATCATAAGTCTTCAGAATCCCACCCTTCAAGTGACTATGAAAATCATTATGACAAAGGTTGGAGGTGGAGGTAGATGGAAAGAGGTGGATATGGCCCACCTATATATTTCATAATAGGTTATTGAGGGGTTGAAATATAACTAGGTACAATACTTTGATACCAATATCATAGAGGATGTAGAGAAAGCCCGCCAAGTACCCAACCATAGGTTTGCATGGGGCACATTCCTATTATTGATGGTGTTTGATGAACTTGGTATACCTAAATACACCTCTAGAGAACTAAAATTAGCATAATCACCTAGGAATAAGTCCCTTATGAGTGGTATAAGGCATTCACCTTCCTTGGCCTGATCACTTCATCCTACAAAATCAAAATGAAATCATGGGATGATAGGATGACAAATGCCTTTGGGAAAAAATGGCACATTCCAAAGGACTTACCTGCATAGGTTAGAGACTAATACAAGTTTTTTGTAAAGTAACACTACTCCCTTGCACACATCAGGATGGCCCCCTCCAGAGAATTATATACCTGGATTAAGATACCATATGTTTTCATGGTATGATACTTCATGAACATTGTAAACTAGATACATGATTCACAGCCTATGATGATTATTGTTGAGCAAATTGATTCAGATGTTCACACCCATTTCTAGTTATATGTATATCCTAGGAATAAAGCCTATAGAGAAGGGATTGAGTTGGATAGAATCAACATAAAAGTACAAAAAACATTGGTAGGAAATTGTATTCTTCTTTATTCTATATGCTAAATCCCAAGAAGAAATTTTCAGGGAGTATGGAGTGTGAGAGAGAGAGAGATTCCCTCCATAACCAGTGCAAGAAAAGAAGAAAAAGTGCCCTGGGCATGATGTTATTATAATCACTCAGTCCAAACCTTTAAAAAGGCAAAGGATTGCCTAGGTACCACTAAAGAAAGATCTACCAACCAATTGACTTGAAGGATCGAAGCCAGCAACAAAAACTATTCCCTTAGAATAGGAGATAGTGTCACCTAAGGATGGTGATGTGTAAGAGTTGGTAGATCTATTGGAAGGGACACCAACAATATTTTACATTGAATAAGAATAAGATACACTCAACTTTGAGAAGACACCCTCACTAGCACAACATGAAAACACCACCCTTGAGGAGGCACAGATGGAGATTAAAGATTTATTTGGTGAAACAGGGATGGTTATAAAGTAGAATTAGGATTGAGTGACATGACATTAGGACTACTTCCCAAGATTAAGAAATAGATGTTGAGATACTTGAGTGAGATATTTTGAAGGGGAAAGATCTAGTTGATGACTCTATTCTAAGAAAAAATAAGCTTGATACAACCACAAACCTTTGCATATAGTACTAGAAAGGAGTACCTAATAGGTTGTTATATATGTATTCTCATCTTACTAAGGAGGATGCATCTCACCAGACCAGATGTGAAATTTTATTCTTCTTCAACATGCATAATGAATAATGCCAATTTGAGAGATTCCCTTTGATATTCATGTACTATATTTACAAGTAGCATCACTAACCAATAATATTTGGGTAGATCCCCACCATCTTACCTTTATATAGTTTAACATGGAACTCTTGAAAACAACATATGAGGTCACAAGGCAAAAATGTATTCATAGATTCTGGTGCACGATAGGCCAAGAAGAAATATGCCCAAATGGTGCCATTGTATAATAAAGAGGTCACCGCCAAAACAAAGTTGGGATAAGAGTTAGTTGAGTTGAAGTGCCATTTGGAGGTAGAAATAGCTACCAATGTTAAAATGTTAAACATATATAAGGTAATTTTAAGCTAGTACTTAACACTAGTGGATGGATTCCCCCTATCTAGAGAAGTGATAGACAAACTGACGAGTTTGGTGGAGATAATTTTGAAATGATGCAAAGAGAAGCCTAGCTCTTGAGATGAAAAAATATGGGTGATAGAGTAGTTTATAAAAGTTTTGGAAGTGTGAAAGTGAACCTTGCACAGAGTTAGATATGTTAAAAAAAAATAGATGGGGTTTTTAAGACGCTGGCATGGCTAGTAAGATTTTTAAGCTTAGATTCAAATGGAAGAGCTTCAATGATAGAAACTGGTTGTTACATCCTTGTTAATAAAAGACTTCTAAGATTGTGAAAAATCATTTAAATATGTGGAGGCCATGGAAGAAATAATAAGTGTGCATAGATAGAAAATAAACTCTAACTTCATAGCACTCTAAGGAATGTGTTGACCATTTTGACCACAATTCAAAATGGGTTAGCCCCCTATAGTCAAGACTTGATATAGGGGTAGAACATAGTGTCATAGGGTGTGTTATGGTATATTTTATGTCATTTAATTCCATTATAACGTTGTTCATGATCTATTTTAGTCTTATGTCATTTAGAGTCATCTAGGGGGTCAAACCATCATGACATGTCACACAAGAATGAGCAGGGCAGTCTAGTTGTACATTTTACAAGTGTGCTTAGAAAACCTTTTAGGCCAAAAAGAATACATAGACATGATTCTTTTGGTTTCAAGATCATCCTTTGTTAATTTCATGTCTTGATGAGCTTGTTATCTCAAGATATAAGCATTTAAAATTGAACTAGTAGAGATAGACATGTGTGGGGACATCAAGTTCAAGGTTCAAAAACTAACTATTTAAGTTCAAAATCTCTAAAGGATCTTGATATTGAATTTAAAATTACCAAGTGGTGAAATGACATTCAATAAAGATAAGATCAACAACATGTGGGTGATTAATAGGGTCAAAAAGTAAAAAAGTGACCAGATCAAGGATCAACAACATGTATTAAGTTGTGTAGATAAAATCAATGATCTACATCTAAAGACTAGGACCCAGATCCAAAGAATCACATTGAATCATGCAAATAAGATATAATGATGCACATTGAGTCAAAGGTTAAGGAGCCCAAATTGAATACAAATCTATCAAGTAGCATAAGAGTGTTAACCAAATGGGCTAACAATAAGATCTATAGACAGCATGCAATGCTACCAAAAGTCATAATCTCATATGTTTGGGTCATAGATCAATGGTCGACATTAAAATTTTAATCGAAGAGAATATAGAAGAGATCGATAGAGCAAATTCAACTGGATTCCAAATGGACAAGATGAGGCTATGTGTCTAAATGATGACAAACATATTTTAAAATAGAATGAGAAATATATCAAGGTAATTTCACATAGGTATCCATGTAAGATCAAAGGATTATATATAAAATTAAGCACCTCAAACTCATATGCCACCATTAAATCTCAATCAAAATCCAAGATGAATAGTAATGGCATAATGTGAAGAACAATGTTCAGGAGACAAATGAATGACTATAGATGGTAATTATAGGTGTTTAGAAGATATATATTAGTTAAGGGAACATATTATGATTATCATAGCATGTTTCAACACCCTCAAATAGTACATATGTGTCAACTATCCTAATTTAGTTTCAAATGCTCGAGAGATGATCCATGATGAAAATAGTTCCCTAAACAAGCAAAGAGAGCCATGTGCCACATTTCATGAAATTTCATGCTTTATAAGACCATTTATCCTATTAGACCATGTATGATCTATTTATCACTCCATTATCCTATAGTGTAACTAGTTTTCATGCCTTGACATGTGGCATAGTGACCTTTGGACTTTTTTTTCTCGCTTCCTTCTCCAATTCTACAAGTAGCAGCTATTTTGGCTCTTTGAAGCTAATACCACACCATGTATGGAAAATCCCTATTGGAATGACATTGTATTTTTCCTTTGAACATTAATTCAAGTTTGGTTTTAAATTCATGAATAATTATCTAAGTGTGTAAAGTGATGTATGGTGAAGCAAAGTGATAATACTCTATCATTTCTTCCCTTATCCTATCATGTTTATGCAAGAGTTCCTATTCTAATAGATTATATAGAGTGTATTCAAGTGTGTTAAGATATTTTAAAGTGTGAAATTGTCTTTAGAGTGTGAAATATACCTCTAATTCATTCACCTTGTGTTTCTTCATGCATCTCGCCTCTATATTAAAACATTGATGTTATAATCCTTTAGGACTTTGAAGCTAGTTTATATGTCTTGTTTCATTATGATAGGAATATGATGGTCATGTGGAAATCATTTTGTTTTATCACCCCCTTAGAGTATGTTTATTTCATTAAAACTTTTAACTCTTTTCCCACAATCAAATAGTTAGCATAGGTGAAATCACGTCAAGATACATTCAGGGACCTATCCCTTAAACCTAGGGGCTCACTTTCACTATAGGTACACCCACATACCTAGAAGTGTTCCCATGTTTCCCAAATATGGAATGGATTTGAACACCCTCTTATAGGGTACAAGATTTAGTGACAACAATTCTAGCATGCCTAGTGGGACCATTATCTTCAAGATAACTTGTCCAAGTAAATGTTGATCTTGACAACGTCAACTATAAATTAGTGTGCTACTCAGAATTTGGTGACTCCATTAAGGTAAATCTGGTTCAAGACCATTATTTTGTCATAATCTTTTTATCATAATTATTGGTTCTCACTAGGTCATCATCTATTAGAGTGGTCAAACCCATTAATCCACCTATTCAACCTAAAATTCCTCTTGAATTTCAATATCCTCATCCTAATCTACCCTTTGAGGACCAGAAAGATTTTGCTAGCCAAGGAAGCCAAGAGAGTGAAGAGGTTTAAGAAATTGAAGATCTTAAAGAAGATATAGCTAGACCTCATTCTTTCCCTACCTTCAGTATTGAAAATCCAATTCACCTTCAAGCATATGATGCCATCCCTCCTAATTATATAAAAGGTGTGCCCCTATTAAATGATGAGATTCATTTACACCTAGTGAATATATTAGGGATATCTCCAACTTTTGTAGCTTCCATAACATCAATTAAGAGAACATTTCCATTAAACTCCTTACCATGTACCTTAGAGGGAAGGCTCTTGATTGGTATAGGACTCTATAAGGTGGATGCATCACATCATGGGATGAGTTTGGAGTGTTATTTACCTCAATATTTGGAAATAAAAGTGACTATACCTCTCTCATACATCAACTCAATGTGATAAAAATAGGATCTAAAGAAATAATGCATGACTTAAATGAGAGGTTTCAAAAGACTTGGAATAAATTTCCTCCTTCTATGAGGCCACCTCCTAGTTTTTTGTTCCTTACCTACTTGAGATCCATTGGTACTAAAATTGCTATCATGCTTCAATCCATGTGGGGTGCCATTCTTCTCAAAGCATATGAACTTATTATCAAAGCTAAGAATGGTTTCATCCAATCTATAACGTTACCTCCTAAAGTATCTATGCCTTCATTATCTCATACTTTTGCAAATACTCTAGACATGGCCCAAATTCCTAATGCCAACATCAAGCCTAAGGTTTATCCTAAGAAGGTGGATAATATCATGGATAAAGATGTAGATATTAAAATGCTAAGAGCCTAGTTTACGCAAGATAATATGAATCAAGGTGCTTATCAAAATTCATGTCCTTATCAATAATAATTTTTCCATCAATATGGAAGAGGAATAGGTCAATGGTATCCTAACTCGAATAGGCCTACCAATGTGTACAATCCTAATTCAACCACCAATGCAAGAGAGATGTTACCGATGCATATTAATTTGGTGCAAGGAGAAGATTGGAAATAAGGATAATTCATGGGTGATAATGAAGGTAGAGATCAATATCCTATTGATAAAATATTATTTACTCCTCTCATATCAGCTAAAGATGAAGTCATGATGTAAACAAGTGAAGGTGGATAGCCTTAAGGAGAGATTTTCACCAACTTCCTAGTTAAAGACATTTTTATGCACAATCAAGGATCCTCTATTGTAGAAAATAAAAGGTCAAAGAGGAAGGATCTATGAGGTCATAATAACATTCCTACAATATCATCCAATCCTCTTTCAATTCATCAAAACATGGCTGCAAGTAAGGTAGCTCCAAACTCACCTACACCTCCTTCGAATCAAAATGTGGTAAGGTATGCTTAAGGTGTCTCAACTCCTCAAGTTATAAGCAATCCATTACCTCCAATGACTCAATATAATGTGAGTAATAATAACCTTAACATAGTTTATTCATTCAATATTACTAAACCATCCATTTCCTTTTAGGATGTTTTTCATATGCTTGGTCAAAAAGAACTCCTACAAAAGTAGTTATTTACTATCCCTACTAGTGTCCCACCTTTAAATAAAATTCATGGTCATGTTTCTCTCACATATTTTCCTAATACCATTTTTCAACCATATAATATGGCTGAAAAACCTCCACCATTCTATCTCACTCTCATAGTGGGTGACAAACTAGTCCATAATTACATACTCGATAGTGGAACTTCTACTTCAGCCATGCCCATAGTTGTAGCTGATAAGTTAGGCCTAAAATATGAGCCTCATATCAAAGGATTTATCCAAATATATTGAATACCCACCAAGATATTAGGAATGATAAAAAAAACTTGAGGGTTTTCTTGCATGATTGTCCTAGTTTTCCTATCCTTCAAGATATATTTGTTGTTGACCTCCTAGCCCACTTTGCATTCTACCCATCAAGGGACTTTACAGCCAAGATAGGTGGCTATATCTTATCTTATTAGTCCTTATTATACTTTAAAACAATATATGGAACCAAGGTGACCATAAAAACTCAACCTCTTGCAAGGTTTCATATTGAGCCCTACATTGAGACAAGTTCTAATTTGAATTGCATTGTCCATGAAGAGAAAGATTTTATTATAGATGGTGTTACTTCTTCCAATATCTAAGGCATTTATGATTTATTTATTGATGAATATGGTACCAAAACTTATGAGTATGATCATTATGATTTCATGGAGCAGACTGATTTAGTAATGTATTATATACATGAAAAAGGAGTGCCAACACCTCTAATTACCAACAAAGGAGGTGAGGATGATTAGATATGGAAAATGTTTTTTGATGGTTCAAGAAGTAAAAATGGTGTAGGATCTAGTGTCATGTTGGTCTTTCCATATAAATAATAATATTATTCTTCATATAGGTTCCATTTTAGTTGCACTTGTAATGTAACTGAGTAAAAAGGTTTGATTCATGGCCTTCAATGGGCAAGAAGAAAAAGAATCAAGAACTTGCAAGTATATGGAGATAGTGAATTGGTTGTGCATCAAGTTAGGAATGTTTTTGATGACAATAACCCTTTGCTCAAGTCATGTAATCATAATATATGGGATTTTCTTGAAGATTTCAATGCATTTAATATCCAATCAATTCCAAGGGAGTAAAATAATCATGTTGATAAACTAGCTTCTATAGGAGCTCAATTTGATACTCCAACTACCATAAAAGAGGATGGAAAGTAACCTGATATTAATATCATTATCAAACTTTATATACCTAATAATCAATTTTCTTAGCAAGTGTTTGATAGTGATAAACACATTACATGTTTCTTGCAAAATGAAGCTGAGTTTTCTTCAAGGAATCAAAGGAGACTTAAGAACAATTTGATGATTAGATTGTGCAACTAAGAACCAACAAGATACCCAAGGTATTGGTGACCTTAGAAATTATCTTCAATGAATATGATCAAAATAAGAATGAAATGGTGAGTATGTCTACCAAAAATATAACTATGAAAGAGTCTTGATCTTTAAGGATAAACTTTTCAAACTAGGGAAGTTGTGTTGTACATTGGAGAAGCAAGCATTAATTGGTTTAAGTAGAGAGTTTCATGACATCTTTTCTTGGGAGTATAAGGACCTAAAATGATTTTATCCTAACCTATCACATCATACTATTGATTTGTAACCTAGAGTTACACTAGTTAGGAAAAAATAAAGGCCCATCAACCCCAAGATTAAACAACTCATGAGGATAAAGCTTACCAAACTCCTTAAATCTAAAATTATCTTTCATATCAAACATTCAACATGGGTAGCTAACCTTGTACCTATCATAAATAATAATGGGGAAATAATACTTTGTGTGTACTTTATAGATATTAATAAAGTGTCACTCAAAGATCATTATCATTTACCCTCAATGGAGAAAATTTTGTAAATGGTTTCAGGTTCTCAACATTTTTCTCTTCTAGATGGATATTCAAGTTAAAATCAGATTATTTTTAATGAGGATGATTATTTTATTATGTAATTCACCACTTATTGGGGGAATTTTTCTTATAGGAAGATGTCTTTTGGTTTTTCAAATGTCGGTGCCACATTTCAAAGAGCAATAGACGTGGCCTTCAAAGGTTTGATTAATGAGATGTTATTGGTTTATCTAGATGATATAAAAGTATTTTATAAAGATGATAATGAACATGTGAAACACTTGAGACAAGTGTTTTAAATATGTAGGTAGTATGGAGTATCTCTTAATACAAAAAAAATGTATCTTTGTTATCCATAAAGGCAAGATCTTAGGACACATTATTTCTAAAGATGGTCTAGCTATTGATCCTAAAAGGATAGAAGCTATTTAGGCCTATCATTTCCATTACATAAGAAAGGTCTCCAAAGTTTCTTAGGTAAGATAAATTTTGTAATAAGATTCATACCTAGTTTTTCATCTTTGGTGAAACCTATCATAGCCATGCTAAAAAAGATTCAAGTATTTTCTTGGACTAAAGAAGGTAAGAGAAGTTTTGAGGCTATTAAGAAGGCAATTACACAAGATCCTACTCTTGTGAATCTTAATTTTGCTAAAGACTTCATGTTGTATTCATTTTCTAACCTTGATACTATCTCAGCTATGCTAATGCAAAGTAATGATGAGGGTGTAGAGTAACCAATTGCATTCTTTAGTCAAGGTTTGGAAGATTATGAAATCAAATATGCCTTTATGGAGAAATAAGTATTTGTTATTTTAAGGTGACTAAATAAGTTTAGTCAAATGGTTTCAAATAATAGGATTCATGTTATGGTCTCTCATCCTAGCACGAAGGAGTTTCTTTTGATTAAAGACCTTAGTGAGAAGAGGGTAGGGTGGATCACTAAGGTAATGGAATATGATGTTGATATCAAGGTGACAAATTTGATCAGAGGTAAGGGCCTTTGTGAACATCTAGCTTCAGATATTCATGAATCAAATGAAGAGGCTCTAGTAAATCATGATTGTCCCTATCTAGATGGTTCCTTACCTCTACAAAGTTGGACACAAGATGTGATCATATTTCTTCAAAGTGGTGATTATCCTAATGGTATGAGTAGATCTCAAAGGAGATATTTTAGGTTGAAATTTATTCCCTTTTGCCTTGTATATGGCATGATTTTTATAAGAGATACTAATGGTGTATTATTTAGGTGCATTGATAATGACCAATTTGGAGTATTTCTTGAGAAGTTTCATCATGGAATAGTAGGAGGTCATTTCTCCCCAAAAACCATAGCTACCAAGATCATGAGGGAAGGATATTATTGGCCTAGCCTCTTCAATGACTACCATGTTTTGGTGAGAAGGTGTGTAAAATGTGATTTTTTATGGGAAAATAGAAGCTTGAAGCTATTCCTTTGAAGCCTATCTAAGTAGATCAACCTTTTGTACAATGGGGTCTTGATTTTATTGGTATGATAAATCCCCCATCAAGTGCTGGTCATAAATGGATACTCACAACAACTGATTACTTCACAAAGTGGGTTGAGGTAGTAGCATTATAGGAAGCTAATGAGAATGTTATCTTGGAGTTCTATGAGAGCATCATAACAAGGTTTGGCACTCTTACTATTATTTTAGATAATGCTCTTGATTTTATGGGTACTAAGATAGTTGATTAGGCAAATAATAATGGCATATTGTTGAGTACTTCATATGAATATTACCCTTAAGGTAATGGGTTGGCTAAATATACTAACAAGAATGTGATCAAAATCATCAAAAGAACCCTGGAGCATAACCAAAGGGCCTGGCACACCAAATCGAAGACAACCTTATGGGATGATAGGATAACTCCCAAGAGGTCAGTAGGTAATTCTCCTTTTGTGCTTGTTTATGTAAGAGAAGATAGGTTGTTTATTTCTCAAGAGTTTCATGCCTTAGAGTTGGCACATCAACTAGAGTTGCTTGAAAACACTCTAATAGAGATGAAATTGATATAATTAATGGAGTTTCAAGAGACTAGAGATAAGGCTCATCAAGTTATGGAGCATCACCTAGTATTAATGAAGAGGTATTTTGTTAATAATACAAATCCAAGATCATTTCAAGAATGTGACATAGTATCAAAGTGGGATGAAGATAGAGCAAAACCAGGGAGGCATACCAAATTTGACACCCTATGGAGTAGACCATATGTCATCATCAAGCGCAAGCAAAGCAGTTCTTTCCAATTAGCAAGGATGAATGGAGAAGAAATACATATCCCTATGAATGGGATACATTTTAAACATTGTTATTGAGGAGTAAATATGAGGTTTTTTAAATATTACAATAGGTGTGTGTCTTTTCTTTCAGTTATGTTGTGTTCCCTAAGTGTTCTAGTTGAACACGTGTGTTTCTTTTGAGTTTATCTCATTTTGTGTGCCTTTCCCTTATGTTTTATGTGTTGTCAAAGGAAATTTGTGTGTCAAACCTATGTACAT
Source organism: Torreya grandis (assembly GCA_037957365.1). Classification (NCBI taxonomy): domain Eukaryota; kingdom Viridiplantae; phylum Streptophyta; class Pinopsida; order Cupressales; family Taxaceae; genus Torreya; species Torreya grandis. The sequence continues at coordinate 330,157 of JARHVA010003248.1, forward strand.
GTGACTCCATATACAAATGGACAATATTAGAAAATTGTTCATGGCATAGAATACATACCACCCTTGTGAAATTACCAAGAATGTTGACCATTTTTACCATAAGTTAAAATGGGTCAACCCCCTATAGTAAAGACCTGATATGAGGGTATAAAATAGTGTCATAGGGTGTGTTTTGTTTTATTTTATGTCATTTAATAACATTATAACCTTGGTCATGATCTATTTTAATCTTATGTCATTTGGAGTCATCTAGGGGGTTAGACCGTCATGACATGTCACACAGGAATGATCAGGGTAGTCTGGTTGTACATTTTACAAGTGTTCTTAGAAAATATTATAGGATAAAAATACTACATTGATATGATTTTTTTCGTGTCAAGATCATTCTCTACAAATTTTGTGTCTTGATGAGCTTTCTATCTCAAGATATAAGCATTTAAAGTTGAACTAGTAAAGATAGATGTGCACGAGTACATCAAGTTCAGGTTTCAAGAACTAATTGCTTAAATTCAAAATCTCTAAAGGATCTTGAGCTTGAACTTAAAGCTTCCAAGTGGTGAAATAACATTAAATAAAGATAAGATGAACATCATGTAGGTGCTTAACAAGGTTAAAAAGTTAAAAAGTGACCAGATCAAGGATCAATAACACGCATTGAGTCATGTAGATAAGATCAATGATCTAAACTTAAATACTAGGACCCAAATCCAATGGATCATGTCAAATCATGTAGATAAGATCTTATGGTGTGTATTGAGTCAAAGGTCAAGGATCTTAGATCAAATGTGAATCTATCAAGTGGCATGAGAGTGTTAACTAGATGGGCTAACAATAGGATCCACAGAAAGCATGCAATGCTACCAAATATCATAATCTCATATGCCTAGGTTAGAGATCAATAGCTGACATAAAAATTCAAATCTAAGAGATTCCAAATGATATTGATAAAGCAAATTCAATTGGATTCCAAATGGATAAGATGAGGCTATGTGTCCAAATGATGATAGGCATATTTTAAAATAGAATGAGCAACATGGCAAGGGAATACCACATAGGTATCCATGTAGGATTAAATGATTCTATAGTAAATCAAGCACCTCAGACTCATACACTTCCATTAAATCTTAGTCAAATTTGAGATGAATAATGACTACCAAATGTGCATAACAAAGTCCAAGAGACAAATGAATGACTGTAGATGGTAAATATAGGTGTCTAGAAGATATCTACTAGTTAGGAGAACATATTATGACTGTCAGAGTATGTTTCAACTACCCTCAGATAGCACATATGTGTTAACTCTCCTAATTCAATTTTAAATGCTTGAGATATGATCCACGATGAAAATAGTTTACTAAACAAGTAAGGAGATCCCTATGCCACATTTCATGAATTTTCATGCTTTCGAGGACCATTTATCCTATCAGAGTATGCATGGTCTATTTATCACTCTATTCTCCTACAATTTAACTAGTTTTCATGCCTTGAAATGTGGCATAGTGGCATTTTGACTTCTTTTTTCTCACTTCCTTCTCCAATTCTATAAGTAGCAACTATTTTGGCTCTTTGAAGTTAATACCACACCATGTATGGTGAATCCCTTTTGTAATGACATCATATTTTACCTTTGAAAATTAATGTAGGTTTTGTTTTAAGTTCATGAACAATTTTATAAGTGTTTGAAGTGATGTATGTGTTGGAAATATTGTCATTGATGTCAAACGTCTAGCATTATTGGTGATATAGGCCCCATTGCATTTAATGTTGTTTATCTTGGCTAATGTGAGTTAATATTTATTTAATATTAACAAATATATTTTTGGTTTCATATGAGACAAAATAAGGGCCCATGGAGAAGTCGAAGAGCCACGGGGTAAAGACAAAAGAAGGATGGGACGCATTTTCCCATGAAGAGTCATCTTGGGGAATACCAAGAGTCACCAAGTGAAGACAAAAGAGTAAGGGTGCAATTTCTCATGAAGGGACACTTTGAGGAATACAAAAAGTCACCAAAGATAAGGACAAAAGTGGGAAGGACGTTTTTGGTCATGAAGGGTCACCACATGACTTTTCAAAGGCTTGAATATGAAGGGTCATACAAGTTTGGCACCATTTTCCATGAGGATTGAAGGGTCACAAAGGGGGAAGGCCAAAGGTCATTTGGAAAGCTATAAATAAAGGCTTGAGAAGCCATTTCTAATATGAATGAAAGAGGTTGATTTGAGATTGTATTATCTAGCTTAGAAGAGAAATTGTGAGAGTTGAATATGATTTGTATTTGTTATATCTAGCTTAGAAGAGAAAAGGTGAGAGTGAGGAAAGAGATGTTGTATTGAACTATCATTTGTTGATATAGCAACATTGAGATATAGGTGTGTGGTATACACAAAGTGGTTGGTGCTCATGTGGGTTGGTGCTCATGAATAATAGATGGGTTGGTGCTCGGTAAAGGGGTATGGTGCTCCTGTGGGTTGGTGCTCGGCAAAGGGGTATGGTGCTCCTACAAGTTTGGCTTGCAAATATTGTTTAGGTTTGTCCTCATTCATATACTTGAGATTGTTCTCTATGGTTTTCCCACATTAGGTTTCCACATTATATCTAGTGTCTCTCTCTTTCTTGTGTGATGTTTATTATTTGAGTTTTATTGCATATATTGAATGTTTGATTAAGGTAAAGTTTTATAAGATATATAATATACTGATTCACCCCCTCCTCTTAGTATATTCTGTGCTTAACAGTATGGTGAAGCAAAGTGATAATCCTCTATCCTTTCTTCCTTTATCCTCTCATGTTTATGAAAGATTTCTTAGTCTAATAGGTCATATAAATTTTAGTCAAGTGTGTTAGGCTCCTTTAACATGTTCAATTATATTTTGAGTGTGTAATCTTCCCTCTGATTCATTCACCTTGTGTTGCTTCATGCATCTCACCTCTATATTGAAATATTGATGTTATAATCCTTTAGGACTTTGAAGCTAGTTTGTATGTATTGTTTCATTATGATAGGATTATGATGGTCATGTGGAAATCACTTTAGTATATTACCCCCTTAGAGTAGGTATATTTCATGAAAACTTCTAACTCTTTTTCCACAAGAAAATAATTAGCATAGGTGAAAGAACTTCAAGATACATTCATGGAACTAGCCCTTAAACCTAGAGGCTCACTTTCATTATAGATACACCCACATACTTGGAATTGTTCCCATGTTTCCCAAATATAGAAGAGGCTTGAGCACCCTTTTATAGGGTGAAATATTTGGTGACAATAGAAAGGTTGTATCCGAGGTCACAACACTTGAGGGCATTCATAAAGATGCTTCCACATCCCTTGAACATTTGGTTAATAAAGTATGTGAGTGTTCTAACCAACCCAAGGAGACCAAGAATTTAAAAATGGTAATTGAATAAATAATGACAAAATTATTGAACACCTTATCACATTGGGAAGGTGTCAATAAGTAGATCAAGTAGGTTGGACCTAAAATTTTTGGTAAAGTTTGAAACTAGTGCTTAGTCTAAGATGGACTCATGGCATAGTTTGGGGTGATTTTAGACCCCAAATTTTGGCTAAGTCCCTTGCTAAAGAAGCACAATACAAAAGAGTCACAACATAAAAGATCATGGTGTGGAAAGACCCAATCAAAGTAAATATGCATAATAAATGGAGAACCTAAGAATGAAGGACTCATAACATTAGTAGAATACTCAAGGAGGATGTAAGAAGTAAGATATGGTTAGGGAGTGATTCACAAAGATGAAAAAAATAATTCATGCATGAATCTATCACTAACCTATAAGAATATAGGTGCTCAGTAATGAGGATCTAGAACTAAAGTGATAATATAAGGTCACAAAGGCTTGGGTCCTTAAAAAAATAATGTAATTAGCCTCCATGATTTTAAGTCCATTAATGATCATTGGCGAGTCACTATGAGTGTGATTATTATTATAACTACTTGGTCAAGGAAAACCAAGTATAAGTACCCCTATATATAGATTTATGATGTTCATTATTATTCCATTGATGTGATTGTTGGTGTTCTAGACTTGCACCCTAACTGAGAAGGGGATTGTTTAGGTCTTATTACTCAAATCTAGTCCAACATGAGACTGATCCTAGACTGTGGGTATCCTAATAATGGATCAAATCTCTTGATGACATCAGCTTCCTTTTATATCTATCACCTATACTAAACCTAAACTAGTACTTGCTTAGAAAAAGGAGAGAGACTTTAACAATAACTTATGAAAGCATGTAAAAAGAGGTGATGCACCAATGATTCGATCACTAAAACTCACACAAGACACACTATAAGATGCATTCAAGACTACATAAAATCATTCACATTAGTATTTCATAAAAAGGCATGAACCGGCTATTAATCTACTATAGGAGGGAAGTTATCCACTTCCAAAATTGACCTACAGACCATATATTACACTTAGAATAACTTGTCATGATTTCTAAAGTAGTTTTGAATGCATCCTATATTGTGTCTTGTGTGATTTTGAGTGATCAAATCAGTGCATCACCTCTTTTTACATGATTTCATAAGTCATTATTAAAGTCTCTCTCCTTTTTCCAATAAAGTTATAGTTTAGGTTTAGTATAAGTGATATATCCAAAAGGAAGTCAACCTTCTCTAGAATTTTGATCCATTATTAGGATACCCATAGTCTAGTATCAATCCCATGTTAGACTAGATTTGAGTAAGAGGACCTAAACAATCCCATAATATAGTTTAGGTTTATTATAAGTGATAGATCCAAAAGAAAATCAACCTTATCTAGAATTTTGATCCATTATTAGGATACCCATAGTCTAGTATCAATCCCATGTTAGACTAGATTTGAGTAAGAAGACCTAAACAATCCCCTTCTCAACTAGCGTACAAACCTAGAACACCAATAGTTTAGGCACACCTAGTGGGACAAAGTTTTCTTGGCATAATTGAAATTTGAATATTGAGAAGAATAAATTGCAAAAGGAGGAGACATATACCATCATCAAAATCTGAAGATCCTTCAAATTTCAAGGTCCATAGCATCATCCAAACAATGATTTCATGCCAAAGGTTACAACAATGTTATCAAGTAAAGGTATTCCTTTTAAATTAATTGAGCTACCTTCTACTTATTACAAAAAAGCAAGATTTAATAAGACCAGACCTTATCTGCAAAATAAATTTATACTTCTTAGTCATCTTATTGTTTTAATCCAAGTTATTTTCCACATAATCCAAATCCCTTTTGCCAAAATGGTGGTCATGAATCAAGTGTTTTTTCCATTTAATAGGGGTAGTACCCTAAATTTGGCCCATTTTGATGACATCCATGTGTCTTCCCTAAAGAGTATCCATTTCTTCTCAGGATAATGGGATAAAAATACTACTATTAAGTATATTCAAGTTGTTTCCAACCTATGTTTTGTTCACAATATTTTTCAAGATAATGTGGCTATCAGACTACTTGTTGCCTCCTTCAAAGGAAAAGCATTGAAATGGTATATAAATCTCCCTTTGACCTCCATTTATACTTTGGATGAGTTAGGTGCATCCTTAATTAGATATTTTGAAGATAAATCTGATCACCTATCATTGGTTGAACAACTGACTACCTTACAAAGGTACCCCCATGAGTTCATGTCTGATTATAACCTCATATTATAAAAGACATAGACTAGGATCACTATATTGGTCAGATCATCTCTATGGTATGAATTCTTGTATTATTTTAAGGCCCTCAATTATGATATTAGTATCATAATACAGTCCATGGGTGGTAATACTTTGACAAATGCCTATGAACTTACAATAAGAGTAGAAAATAGCTTAATACAAGTTGGTAATCTTACTCCAAGGCCTCTAATGCCCATATTCCCAAAATTTTAACCTATTCCTCCTCCTCAAGTTCCTCAGATTCCATCCATAGTTCCTATTCCATCGCCAAAATCCCAAGTTGTATCCCATTCTAATCAAGTTAGTGAAATCAGAGATTTGAAAAATATGCTACAAGCTTTTGGGAATAAGATTATTCAACTCAAAATTAAAAAATACCAAGGTAATCCATATCAATAACAAAACTATAATACGTATCAGTCCTTCAATAATCAAAGACCTCCTTATCAAGGTTTCAAAGACAATAGAAAACCTTACCAAAACCAAGGAGACATAACCCAAACTTAAGCCATATATATCCCTTGATCTTAATTTACCTTCTAGTTAAAAATATATTATTCCTCAAAACAATTTGATGTAATATTTAGGTTAGCATCCATTCAATCCAAATGACACTCAAAACCAAGCCTTAATATCACAGGATATAACTATGCCACAAATGACACAAGAAGAGTTCTCTCTTCAAAGTGTTCAGTATCAAGACAAGAACATGGCATTACAAGGATACTCAACAAGTTCAAGGGCATCCTAATTTCATCAATGTGATTTGGAAATTGGATGATCATATTCATTCAATCAAGTTGGTGAAACTAGGAACACAAATGGTCAAGTTACAATTCTGACTGGAGCTAAAAAAAGAGTAGTTAAAGAAGATCAAAATGTGAGTGATGCTTCTAGTGATCCTAATTTTATTTCCAAGAGTGTCAAGGATCAACCTAATATCCCTATATCATAGAAGAACCAAAATACAGAGGCAGGGAAGGTTCCCCAAATGCCTCTAATTAGAGAAAACTAGTGATTCAAAAGTTGTAGCCAAAGGCTAGTGGAGCCTCATTTATCATAATAGATCAAATGAAGAAATAAAATGTTAGAATTATCATGTGAGATCCCCTTTCCATTATAGTGCAAAAATAAATTCTCATTCAAGAGATTTTAGCTCTTAAGGTATCTAAAGAACTAGTTTAAAAGCAAGGAGTTATCTTGGCTAGTTCAGACTAGCAAATGAAGTAACCTGATCAATAGGTACATAACATGAAAAAGGTAGACAAAACTAATGTCAAATAAAATAAAAAACCTCCCTTTTATCTCTCTTTAATAGTTGGTGACTGCTTATTCCATAATTGTATGGTAGATAGTGGAGCTAGTAGCACTATCATGCCTAAGCAAATTGTAAATAAATTTGGTCTTGTCTATGATCCAAATACCTGAGTATTGAAATTGCATGGGTCACCAAAAAATATAGTAGGCATAATCAAGGATCTAAATTTAACATTTCATGCTTGCCCAAATGTTACCATTCATCAAGATGTAGTTGTAGTGGACTTGCCTCCCTACTTTTCCATGTATCTATTAAGGGACTTTAATTCAAAGATTAAAGCATATTTTTTAGCTGATTGGATCTATTTAATGTTAAAAACCATGTATGGTACTAAGGTAACAATATATTTTGAACCTATTATAAGATTTCATTTGGAGCCATATATGTCAAGTATGGTGAACACTAATTGTCTTATCTCAAACAAGGTACTAAAAAATAGTGAGGTGGAAACTAAGTCACCTCTAGATGGAGTTCCATATTTTTTTCCTTGATGAATGGGCCTATGATTTTTATAAGCATGATCCTTATAACTTAATTTAATAATAAATACCTAGTTTCTATTGCCTTCATTAAAATGATACACCAATTCTAGCATTGATAAAAGATGATCAACCTAGTGACAACTTATAGTAACTATACTTTGATGGATCCAGGAACAAATATGGCACTAGGGTTGGAATGATGTTAATTTCTCTATCCAATCAAAGGTATTTCTCTTATCTCAAGTTTTAGTTTGATTTTTCTAATAATGTTGTTGAATATGAAGCACTAGTGCATGGTTTGTAATGGGTAAGAAAGATGATGGTCAGTACCTTATAAGTCTTTGGTGATAGTGAACTGGTAGTTCACCAAGTAAAAGGTATAAACATATGAAAAAATCAATTGCTTATATTATATAATCATATATTATGGGACTTACTTGAAGACTTTAAAGCTTTCAATATTTGTGCCATATCAAGAAATAAGAACAAACATGAAAATAGGTTGGCTACCATTGGATCACAATTTAGTATCCCAGATGACATAAAGAATGAAAAGGTTCAATCACACATCAAGGTGATTATAAGGCCTTATGTCCTAGACAACCATGACAATTCATAATTATTTAAATATGATAGTTAGATTATCAAGCTCTTACAAGAAGAAGTTGAATTCTCTTTGAGGAACCAAGACAAGCACTTGCAGGAATATGGTGACTAGATTATGCAACTAAAGACAAATAAGTTGCCTAAAGGGTTGGTCACCCTTGAAAACATATTCAATAGAGATGATGAGTTGAGAAAATAAAAAAATTCCTTATAAACCAAGTAATAACACCATACAAATGTCGAGATTATAACTAGTAAGATCTTCAAGTTGGGCAAAGTTTGCACATCTTCAGAGAAGTAAAATTTTATTGAGTTATGTCCAAGTTTTGTAGATGTATTTGAATGGAAGTATAATGATCTCCTTTGATCAAATTATATCTCAACATACCATTGAGTTAGAGGATGAGACTAGAATAGTCAGGCAAAGATAAAGGCCTATTAACCTAAATTTTAAACCTTTAATAAGAGTTGAGCTACATAATCTCATTGAGTCAGTTATAATATTTCCAATTAAGCACTCAACTTGGGTGGTAAACCTCATTATAGTATGGAAAAAGAGTTGTGAAATTAAACTATATGTTGGCATTCATGACTTGAATAAGGTTTCCCTTAAATACTACCATTTGTTTTCATCTATGGAACAAATTCTACATCTAGTTACAAGTTTAGAAAGGTTCTCCTTGTTAGATGGTTGTAGTGGATACAATCAAATTTTGGTCAAGGAAGAAGACCAATTCAAAACAACCTTCACCATGAAGTGGGGGACATTTTCATATAAAAATATGCCATTTGGTTTATCTAATTCTAGATCAAATTTTTAGAGAGCCATGGATATGGTTTTATAAAGTCTCCTTAACAAGTTTATACTTATTTATTTGGATGACATAACAGTATTCTATGATAGTGTAGATGAGCATATGATTCACCTCAGACAGGTGTTTGAAAGGTGTAGACAATTTGGGGTGTCTTTCAATCCTACAAAGTTTGTTTTCTTTATTTGTGAAGGTAGGCTTCTCGGACACATGATTTCAAAACATGGTACAAGTATAGATCCTGATAGGATAGATTCAATTCTTACACTTTCCTTACCTAAACACAGGAAAGCTTTGCAAAGCTTTTTAGGTAAGATCAATTTCATAATAAGATATATTTTAGAGTTTTCTACTTTAGCCAGGCCACTCATAGACATTTTAAATAAGGGTTAGAGTTTCATCTAGTTCAAAGGAGTAAGAAGCTTTTAAGAGATCAAAAATGCTATAGCCAGTGATTCTACACTCTTGAACCATGATTTCACAAAGGATTTATTCTTTTACACCTATGCTAACATTGACACTATTACAGGTATCCTCATGTGACAAAATAAAGAGAATTTGGATTATCCAATAGCCTTATTTAGTCAAGGCTTAAAACAATATGAAACAAGGTACTATTTTGTTAAGAAGCATGTACTTTTAGTCATAATATTTCTTAAGAACTTTAGATACTTGTTGTCCAATAATAAGATACATTTTATGGTTACACGTCCAAGTGTCAAGTATTTCCTCTTTAAAAAGGATATAAATGACAAGAGGGATGGTTTGATAACCAAAGTCATGGAATGTGATGTTCAGATCAAAGTCACAAAGTTGATTAGAGGTAAAGGACTTTGTGACCATCTATCCCAAGACTTACAAGAAGCTTATGGGGTGGTTATGGTGTCAAATCATGAAGAAGTTGAAAATGATCACACCTCACCTTATATTTGATTCCAAGATATGGTAATATACTTAAAAGATGGTGTTTATCCTTCTCATTAGACCCATTCAAAAAGGGGATATTTTAGATTGTAGTCAATTCCTTTTCTCCTTGTTGATAATGTGTTATTCAAAAAGGATATCAATGGCATGTTGCTAAGGTGCATAAAGCCAGGTTAAATTCATATACTTATTGAAAAATTCCATGATGGGTATGGTGGAGGTCATTATTCATCAAGAATCATAGCCCACAAGATCATGAGAGGTGGGTATTACTGGCCAAGTATATTGGGTGATTATCATACATGGACTAGGAAATGTAGACAATATGCTATGTTTGTTGGGAAATTTAAGCTTGCAGCCTTACCTCTGCAACAAATTTTAGTGAATCAACCCTTTATCTAATGGGGATTGGACTTTATTGGTCTCATTAACCTCCCTTCAAGCTCAGGACATAAATGCATCCTAATTGCCATAGATTACTTTACTAGATGGACAGAAGTAGTGGCATTGAAAGAAGATAATGAAACCAATGTTATAGAATTCTATGAAGGTTTGCTTACCAAATTTGGATTCCTTTTGACCATTATTTATAATAATGTTATGGATTTTGTGGGGTCTAAGATCAACCAGTGGGTAGTTCAACATAGTGTTTTTCTCAGTACCTCATCAAACTATTATCCATAAGGCAATAGCCTTACTGAGTCTACTAATAATAATTTATTGAATATCATTAGGAGGAATGTTGAAGACAATCAGAGGTCATGGCATCTCAAATTAAAGTCAGCTCTATGGGCTAATAGGATCACCTATAAAAGGTTAATAGACAATTCTCCATACAAGCTAGTATATGGTAAGGAAGAAAGAATGCTTATTTCTCTTGAATTTCTTACCCTAGAACTGATGCATTAACTTGAGTTGTTAGAAAATGAACCTATGGAGATCAGATATGTTGAGCTTATGGAACTAGAAGAGACAAGACATCAGTCCAAGCTAGCCATGGAAAATCATCAAGCAAAGGTAAAGAGAACATTTGACAAAGGAGCTTCTTCATGTAGTTTCAAAGAAGGATATTTGGTCCTCAAATAGGATGAAGATAGATCTAATCCAGGAAGGCATAAAAAGTTTGACTCTCTTTGGAGTGGTCTATATAAAATCTCTAGCTACAAATACCATAATTCTTTGTAGCTTAAAAATATGGATGGCAAGGAGCTTCTTATCCCAATCAAAGGGATACATCTGAAACATTGATTTTAAGGAAGATAAGTTCCTTGTACATATTTATTTTATTTTTTTCTTCCAAGTTTTGTTCTAACACATTAGTTTGCTTTTATTTTATCCCAAATAAGTGTTTTGTTTGCACATTTGTTTTTTCAAGTAGTTTCCCTATTTCATGTTTTTTTTTCCCTACTTTAGTGGAACTCTTTTGTCTTTTCAGTCAAGAGGTTTGTCATAGTGATGGAACAAATGTATTATCTATTATGAGTCAAGAGTCATGTAAATGGTCTGAGTTCTCAAGCATAGCAGGAATGCTACCCAACTGAGTCACCAAAGATGTTAGCTAATTTTTGGCCTACATAGAAAACTTGATTGAATGTACTATAGTGCCTTCAAGATCAAGTGTGGATCAAGGTTTGAACATATTTATAGATGGAATGAATGGTCTAAGGATCACATGTAGATTGAAAATATTTTGAAACACTTCAAGTTTACTTAAAGTGTATTTTGTCAATATTTGAGGGACAAGTATACAAATCAAAGAGAAGGTTTTTGAGTAGGTTTCATGGTGAAACCAAGTAGATCAAGGGTTAGGGACAAGTTGCACAAGAATTTAAAATTCATTTGAGCATTCAAAGTTTAAGCACAAGTTTAGAAGAGCCTAAAGGCTTTAAAAATGCTAAGTGCAAAACCCTTTTTTGGCTAAGTCCTTACTTAGGAAATATTTCAAGCTTTCTTTTTGTTAAATTCAATTATTTCAAACCTTATATTCAAACTAAGTGCTCATATTTCCCTTGGGAAAATTGTTTCAAGTTTTTTGGCTGTGTTGGAAATTGTTTCAAACATTTTATCCAAAACAAAAATCCTGAAGTGCAAATTCTTTCAGATATTTTATCCACAGCAAAAGGCCAAGTATAATTATGTTGAGAAAATCATCTGAGATAATTTTCTCAAGGACCAAGTTATTTCATACATTTTGTCCACAACAAATGTCCTAAATACAAAAGTCCCAAATACCTATTTTCTTTTGGGGAAAGTGGTCAAAACAAATGGCTCGAGGAAATAGTTCTGAGATAAATGCCTAATGCAAAAGCTCTGATATAATTGTTTATTTCAACAAAATTGATCTAGTAGGGTAATGAGGGGTACGTAAGTTTCAAAATCAAGCTATGGTGAATATTCATTTGAATTCAAAATCCCAAGACATTTGTTCAAGTGTCAAATTCAATCACAAAAGATTACCGTTGGTTTTCAAATATGTAGTGATGGTTGTATGGATGTTATTGATGGGCACAAAAATGTTAAAGTTAAAGCCATGGGAAATAGATATTTGTATTAAAATGTGTCCAAGATTGGCAGTATACATTCAATCTGAGAAAAGATCTAATGGTACGTGGGTTTGCTAGGGTTAACAAGTTAGTAAACCCCATAGACAATTATGAAGGTGATAAATGGTGAGATCTTGGGAATAAGATCCAATAGAATAGGAAAAGATAGGATAGTGGGTCCAAGTAAATCAATGGCACACATTTGATTATGTATTTAGATAAATGGTAGGACAAAGGTTAAGGAAGTCGGTGGATCTATAAAGCAAAGGTATGATTGATAAATGTCAAAAGCATGTTCAAATAGGTAGAAGATATGATGGTGTGAATTTAATCATGAAATAAGATCAATGATGAATGGGGGTTGTAAAGGTCAAGAAGCCAATGAGGCTCAAACTAAGCATGAGGCTACCAAGTGTCTTAATTTGGTAACCCTGAGTTGATAACTGACAACCAATGAGTAGAAGCAAGGTAGGAAGCTTTTAACAAAGGTTGAAGAAATGGTTTTTTGACCCAACAAATCAAATATGAAGGAGATGAGTTCAAAGATGGTCCAAAATCAAGCCAAAGTTGATATTTTAGAATTGACATCACCATTAAAAGCTCTATCAAGGCAAAATAGGTCTTTTAAGACCTAATACAGATCAAGGTTTGGAAACCATTATCAAAATAAGATCAAATAATTGATAAGCTCTATCTTATTGATATGATAGCTATAGGAAAACCAATAAATTTGATTGTTTTTCAATTTATAACGATCCTTTACTTAGATATTTTCTTAGGGTAAGATACGTGATTATGGGGAAACTTATTATCCTTCAGCATGGTCTTTTTCTCAACAAGTATATATTTATAGCCGTCTAAATCAAACCAAGCATGGATTTATTAGTTTCAAGGTATGAATATTTTGTCCTCATAAGAAAATCAAAGTAAAGGTGGCATAAAGTCTTAATAAGTGACTTGGTAGTTGGATAAAAATCATGGAGTATTCATTTCTTTTGCGAAGCCTTTTTAAGTCCATTCCTTCTTGATAAGATTATGACTCAGCATCCTCAAGTCAGTGCTAATCCATTAAGGGTGGTTGGACCTCATTCAATGTTTTTTATCTTCTCTATTCTCTCTCCTTTTTTATATAAATACAAGCTTCTAAGCCTTGAAATGGATCCCTCTTTTTGGTATGACTAAACTCTATCAAGATTTGTACTGTAACACCTATTTGATATGATAGAGACTAAATTCCTCCTTTTGTAGTTAAATTAAACTGTCTTATGGGTTCACTGATTGGTTAAGTGAATGTATGCTTTCCTTTCCTCTTCTAAATTTTCTCACCTTCATGAAATACTTTGGCAATCTTCATAAGTCATTCTAAGTGCAATATATGGTCTGTAGGTTAGTTTTGGAAGTGGATAACTACCCTCCCATGGTATATTAATAGTTGGTTCATGTATTTTTGTGAAATATTGATATGAGTGATTTTATACAATCTTGAAATCATCCTATAATGTGTCTTTTATTATTTTGATTAATCGAATCATTGGTGCATCACCTCTTTTTACATGATTTCATAAATTATTGTTAAAGTCTCTCTCCCTTTTCTGATCAAGTGCTAGTTTAGGTTTAGTAAAGTGATAGATCCAAAAGGAAGTCAACCTTCTCCAGAGGTCTAATCCATTATTATGATACCCATAGTTTAAGATTAGCCCCATGTTGGACTAGGTTTGAGTAAAAGGACCTAAATAATCCCTTTCTCAACTAGGGTGCAAATCTAGAACATCAACAGTGATCAAGGATGCTATTGTAATATTATTATCATTGTAATCAACTAGATAATAGAGTTATATGACTGAGTTTCACCATGAATTTTTTTATGTAACCTATGAATCTCTTTTCAATATGATGAATGGAACCTATGTTACTTGAATGTTATTGATTTGATTATGGTTATTAATTTGATTATGGAAACCATGGTGTTGGTCATTTTATATGTTTTTGTTCATTTAACTAAATTTAGGTCCAAAACTACTATGTATTTATTTTTTTGGTTAATCATTGAGTAAAGTGGATGCATTCGAGAGACAACACATGTCAGTACACCTTTACATGATAAAACCAATTGGAACCGGTCCTTTGCTACATATTTTGAGTGAGCACACAAGAACTCTAATTCTTGTGCGAAATTTTAGTGCAAAAACACATTAGGTTTTAATAATTTTGACACATGCCTAAGTAAATTTAGGCCTAGATAGAAAAAATAACCCCAAAAATGATGGCAAATGAAAATTGAGAAGTTTGGACATGCCTTTTGTCAGTGATCAAATGAGTAATCCATGACACTCTCAACCAATTGATAATCATTTTATTACTCTATGAGGTGATTTAGGATTTGATATGGTAAGATGAGATGGGATCAATGGATGCCTTCCACCTGGATGATGGTGTGATATTTATATTACTAATAGGATCCTATAGGTCGGAACATCCTCCTTATCTAATCTAAGAGTTTTAGCATGGGTATCTCATTAGTGTCCATGTAGACCATGGGGTATAAGGACTCATATATGTCCTACATGTGGTTATTTTAGTGGTATCTGTATAACTTCTAAAATATCACATGAATCATAGAGCTAGAAGGGGTCCGTGTGGAAACATAGAAGGCTTGAATGTGAGGGTAGAGCATAATGTGTCCACAAGATAGATCATCATATAAAATTTTTCACCTCTTATGGCCTTGTTTTCACCCTTGACTAGGTTAATATTAATATTGCTTTTGATGTCCCAAACTTATTTTCCTTAGATGTTGATGCTAAGCAGGGGCACCTAGAGAAGGTTGACATGCACAACATTATTTGCTATAAATAATCAATTTAATAGGAGCATCCCAACATGAACTTATTCTCATAAGGTGTGAATAGTATATGAAGTGATATCATCAGTCTTGAGCCACATGTTAGGGTCAATGGCCCAGTCCTACAGGATATCATATATGACATGGGTTTTGATCTAAAAACCTACTATGTCCTAGTCATAAACTAGGGTGTATTCTAGGGGATTATAGTACTACTTGAAGTATACTCTAAAGATGTCTTAAATTATATTTTGGGACCCCAAAGAGTATACCAGGTCTTGGGTATCATCATGCACATGCATAAAGTTTTGCAACATCTTACTAAAAATATCAACACATGGGAATACTTCTAGATTGGTGATAGCCTTGTGTAGTCATAACTTCTCAAGGGTTTTGATTTCATCAAGTAACTAGGTCTCATCCTCATCATCATCTGAGGTGGGATTTTATACATCTTTAGTTGACTTAAAAACTTTGTTATAATGCTCAAAATCAGTCAGATCTATTGAAAAGGTGGTATCTCTAAATTTCATCTTAGATCAAGGGTTGGAAGATTATGTGGCCATGACTAAGAGTTTGGATCTACTTAACACATAATTCAGGTCCCAAGGGAAGCATTAAAATCTTGAGAAAGAGCTAAAGGGAAGGATTCTTGGGATTTGGAAGGTTTAACTTGTGTGAGTTAAAAAATATATCCTATATTAATGTCATTTGGAGGCTTAACTTGTGTGAGTTCAAATTTTATTTTGTGGCACAATCCACTTGGTCATCTCCTATTCTAGCATTAACTCAAAGAATTTTGAGAATGTTCTCTTTATTTAGATTTGGTGACATTGATGGGGTAGGGGCACTTATAGGTTATTAAATCATATCCCAATTACCCAAATTGATTAATTCAAGGGTGTGATAGGCACACACCTTATTTATCCCCTATGGCACCTCAAGTATCCACCAATTGGGCCATGTGTCCTCTGCTAGTTGGTTACTTTCTCTATAGGATATTCAAACTAGGTATAACAAAGGTTTCAATCTTTTAACTTTTCATGTACTAGAGTTGACCACTTGGACCTACCAAGCACACATCACACTTTACTATCAACTTATGTCTTAACCCATATTTTATTTTCCTTTTTTAGGTTGTTTTGAACCATTTTTTCATTTGGTGTATGGAAGTGACATGTGTAACTTTGTGATTAGTTATGGGTTTTTATTGTACTTCCTTTTTGGCTCAATCATGATGATTTTGTCCCTTTCTATCATTTTTTACATAAGTGGGCAAATGGTTGGTCTAGCTCTCTTAGGGCTTTGACAACCCTAACACTTATATGAGATTAATAAGTCTAACATGTTTCATGTGGCATCTTTTCATTTGATAGGCTTTTTCGGGGCTCTAACAACTGCAACACATTTGAGAGACTGATAAATCTAACATGTTCCACATGGTAGCTTCTCATTTATTAGGTTCTATTAGGGATATGATAGCTCTAATGCCTCTAAGATATTTACAAGTATAACAACTTCCATGTGGAATATTCTCATTCATTAAGCTCTCCTAGGGCTCTAATGCATCTGAGAGACTAAAAATTTTGATAGGTTCTAAATGGAGTCTTATCATTCATCAGGATCTCACAAGGATTTGATAACTTAGCTACCTCTAGGAGACTGATAAGTCTAATAAGTTCCATGTGGTAACTTCATAATCATTGGGCTCTCCCAAGGATTTAATAATTTTGACACCTCTAGGAGACTGACAAGTTTGATAGGTTCCATGTGGTAGCTTCTCATTTGTCAGGTTCTTGCAAGACTTATGAAAATTGACTCAGTCATCAAAAGGTTTCACAATCAAATGAAATCATAAATGTTTAATATTAAAACTCCATGAAATTCTAAGTAGGACTCTAGGGTGACATCATCTTAGGAAAACATACATAATTTTAACTCTGCAAATCAACATACTTAGCACAAAATATTCTTAGTATGGGAAAACCTTCATATTTAAACATAAAAGGGATAAATTTTTATAAACATAGGTGACTATATGGATCTCCCCGATGACCATTAACTCATTAAAAATGTTTCAAAATACTTAATTGATTGATGTGAAATAGGGATTCAAGGTTTTGCATTGTTCAGGACTAGGTTCGAGAAGATTTGAGCTCTGGGAAACTATTGAGTTGAGATTTTTTAGTGGGGTACCCTTTTCTTTTGTAAAAAGGGGCTTGTGTTGACCACAACACATACATTTCATGATTACAGGCATGGTATTTTATAATATTATGTCAATTATATATTATTAATATATAATAAGTGTGAAAATCATGTTAACAACTTGAGAAGAATATTTTAAAGACTATGAAAGTATAATTTAAAGTTAAATCTTAAGAATTTTTTCTTTGGTGTTTACATCAAGAATTTTTTTATGATTTATTATTTTTTATGAGGTATTGAGATTGATCCTAAGAAAATACAAGCTATTATTGGCATGTCTTTAACTAAATGAATGAAATAACTGATAAGTTTACAAGGAAAAAATCAATTCATTAGATTCTTTATTTCTCAATGTCTTGATAAAACTAAACCATTTTCATGATTTTTTTATTAATGTTCACTTTTGACTAGAGATAAAAACCTATTTTGGGGCACAAACTAGGGGCCTAGTCCCTGATAACTATTAAACCAATATAAACGGCTACCACTAGATCACTTGAAACCACTAAGTAAACTCAAATGGCCACATCTGACTTATAAAATCCTTGTGAGATTTGAACTTGGGTAGGGTTGGGTGCAACTAACCCTTCTACATATCATTGGCAAGTTTTCATAATTTTTACACAAAGGCATTAAGTTTTAATGGGATTAACAATGTCAAAAGGTGATTAAATCAAATAATATTTAGATAATCCCCACATTATGATGCAACTCATTGTTGATCAACCTTTGTTACTATATATTTATGTCACCGAGCATGCCTTGGGAAATATTTTTGCATAATATAATGATGACAATAGAGAATATGTTATTTATCACATCAATCATACATTGGTTGATAATGAAAATAACTAGAACTCATTAGAGAATTTATGCTTAGATATTTTGATCACCACACATAAATTTAGACATTTCTAATAGAACATTTATTGGTATAAAATCTGCACTAATTTTACTAATTCAAAGAATATAACATCTTTGATTTCATTATTTTCCAAATGCAAGTTTATATAATATCAACTTATTTTTATGGGACTCAACTACCCATAAAACAACCCACATATTTGTAACTTATTTTTACCTTTTATTAACCTAACTAACATCTAAATTAAAATATTAATAAACTATATACTATAAATAATAACTATATTGGGGTGCATTACTAGTATATTCACACCCCACATAAAGTAATAAAATTTTGTATCATAAAACCTAAAAAACCTGTGTGATCCAAAGAGGATACAACACTAAGAATCTAAGGCTATCTAGAAAAACTCACCAAAATATCATGACACTCCCTGACATGATGATAAATGTGTAGCATTCACCCTCCTTTTAATCATTCCTACATGTAATATGGTATGGGAATCATCATGGGAATACCAGACCATATTAATCCTTATCTCAATGATAATTTATTACCTAATACATGAATCATCTTCCCTGATTCCCAATAATTTTGATCACTTTTTAGACATCGTGGTGCTTACAACACAATCCATGTTAGTTTACAATCATTTAGAGACTAATCAGAGCCAAAATAATCTCTTTCCTTATTCTAAGAGAGGTGATAAGTCTATACAACATAAACACCACTAAATATAACTATCTTATTTCTCTTAATAGACTTGGACTTGAATAAGGTCAATCAAATAGGCTAATAAATCCTATAGCTACACCATCTTATTCGATAGAGAGAATGTCTAAACAAGGATACATGTATATTAATTCATGAATCAAAATTAATATCTAACGTACTAAGTAAATACTAAAAGAGTGCAGGGATAGAAATACTTACCTTGTGGTAGACCCATCGATTCTTTAATCTCCCGTTGGCTCAAGTGCATATTTTCAAGATAATTTTTTAGGTCAAAGACCTAAAATGGTTGGATGAATACCTAGATATCCTTAATTAGGAACTCTCAATGACTACTCTTATTATGCTTCAATGATATCACAAGGAAAAACTCTTTAAGATAAGGTTTTAAGACATTAACTCTCATAAATGGTAATTATGGTAGAAATATGAGCAAAAACATAGCAAATGAGTGATATATGATATGATATGAATGAAATATGACCCCTATGTATAGTTTTATGATACCCATAATCAACCCTAGACTCTAAACTAGAAGCATCAACCAAGACGATATAATTGTAATATGTTAGGTGACACTAAATAGTATTGGCTAGGTTGATACAATACAAATATAAAAAACACACATAAAATTATATCGATATGGCTAATATAATATAAGAAGGGTGAAGGCACAAAACAAACAATATAAACCATGCCAATACCATAGGATGTAGGGAGACTATCAAATCTAGATAAGAAGTAGACAAAAGGGATAAATGGATAAACACTTAGAGGATGTCTGACCGATAGTATTAATGGTGTATTTATGACATAATAGAAACTTCTCTCATAAAGCACCATGAGCCTTTCCCACCCCATTCTCAGTGCACCCTATAAGGCATGAACCTAGGGAGATTGAATCATCGACAAGCTGATATAAGAGAAATCATCAATAAATGATAAAGTGAAAAAATGTTTTGTGTATAAAAGAGACCTATGCAACATAAACACCATAAAATATAATCAGTTATATCTCATCAATGAAAAACTAAAATGTTTCTATCATCTATAAAAACTATAATAAAAGCAAATTTTTGAAATAAATAACATCAAACTCCTACCATCTCTCCAGCATTTCAACCATATAAAAACTCTATCCTTGAGCAAGTAGAAAACTCAAGATGGGTGCCTTATAGCTCTGTTATAGAGGGACATATAAACTACAAAAATAAACATGTTTATCTTTGATGATATCTTTAGAGAGAAATTACAATGTTACATTCATGTTTTTCACAAATAAACTACCTATTTTAAAATTAAAATAAAAACCATGGTGTTGGTTACTACTAATATAACACCCTTTATATATGTGAATAACCTATTTCTCTATTTTTAATACATTTTTGTAAAAAAAATTTATAAGGGGGACTCCAAACAAAAAAAAAACCCTTTTAATGGACCCATAATGTAAACAAAATCCTTTTAAATGAGTCTCCACACACCTATCTTCATGGGAAAATGAAAAATATTCATAAGCATACACTACATGCATTGAAATGATGAGATTTTAAAATTAGGTTTTGCACTTTGTAAGTTTGGGCCCATTGACCTCATACACACTAAGAATCTTAATCAAACTAAAATACCAACTCTTATAGGAAATCACTTGGCATATAATGCATTAGACTTGAATATAAATCAAATGCATGCATTCTCTTGAAATTTGTACTCTTTATATGAAAAATAAGAGAGGTGGGAATTGAACTTCAAACCTTTAAAATTAAAATGAATTCACAAAGTATAAAGACCAACTCACTTATGCACCTTTATGAACTATAATTCCAACAACTTTTACATAATTCACTATTCAAACTATCCCCAAAAAAATGAAAGACTTCAATATTTTATTTACCCAACAATGTAAATGTAGCGACAAAAGTCTTTTCACCTAGAAATAAGAGTGTACTTAGGCCCACACACATCAAGATTTTGTTGAAGAAAACAAAACCTTAGCAAACTAATTAAAATTTAATAGGATTCATTCATTTCTTCATGGATGAAAACAAAATATCATCATACTTGTATAGATTTAGCAACATGAAAATTCAACAATAGACAAATAGATCTCACCCTTTTATGGATTTGCATCAATATGTTTTAATATCTTCCAAGAAGATACTCATGCATCCAGTTATAATTTTTAAAATGTGCATCATTCAAGTTCATATATAGACTCCACAAGGAAAAATAAGGCTTCAATTTTTTTTTATACTAATAAAAATTAACTAGAGAATTTATGACATACTTCCATTACACTCTCTAACATTAAAATTACACATTTTAAAAAAAAATAGCAACAAATTATTCATAAAATATTTTTTACAAATTTCTAAACATCTTCCAACTCCATATTCACCTCTTCACACCCAAAAAATAAAATAAACATGTCTAATTTAAGATAAACATGCCCACCATTGATAATCACATCCATAATGTACATGTTTGTTAAAAACATAAATAATAATTTAAATTCCTTTGAAAATGACCATATCTAATCTCTTCTCACATTTCATTTTTCCATATTCTTCATATGTATGATTATTCATCCTTCTCACTGACTCCATTAGTATTTTTAGTGGCTCTGATACCAATAGTAAAACATTCATAGGTAGAAAATATACATTACATATACTAATTATAAGAAGGTTGCATCATTGATTTCATCACTTTCTAAATGCAAGTTTATATAAGATCTTGTTATTTTCATAGGACTTGACTACATGTACAACTACCCACAAATATTTTAATTGAATTTTACCTTTTATTAACCTAACTAACATGTAAATTAAAATTATTTATAAATTATTAACTATACATACTAACTATAAGGGGGTGTCTCACTAGGAGATGCATGGCCCACATAAACTAACAACATATTGGATCATAAAACTCGATAATTACATGATATACACTGAGACTCATTATTGATGAGATTCATCCACTAGATTATATCATGTCTAAGTATTATAAGTCTAGATACATAGTTGATTGACTTATGTTACTCGTGAATTTGAGCTTTAAATTTTACCTTAAAAATTGGTACAATGGTAGGTCATTACCAACCAGCTCATTGTAGCTCCCATATTAGACCATACTCCATGGATAAGAATTTTTATCATTATTTTATTATGTGTACCCATGTCAAAATAAAGTGGACCATGTATTTTGATGGATCCAAATGTGCTTCAGGAGCTGAGGTTGGCATTGTATTAGCAACTCCCCAAGATCAAACTATTTCATTATCATCATGATTGAGCTTTTCATGTACAAATAACATAATGTTGGAGATTAGACTTATTTGGGTTCACTTTAGGTTCTTTAGTATTATCCTAAGTATCTTTTAGATGTACCTTTCTTATTATTATAAATTTATTTTATCTTAGATTTATGAGATGCATCTCACCTCTTTTGTCTTTTAATAGAATTTTTAGAGTTACTTGTATGAATGACTCTTTATCATACATGTCACACATTTCCCTTCACTTTTGGAGGGATGTGACATTTAGAACACACTAAATATGCCTTTATTAAGCACAAGATATACTAAGAGGAGGGGGTGAATTAGTATATCATATATTTTATAAAATTTTACTTAATCAACTTCCACTTAACCATTCATTCAAGATATGCAATAAAACTAAAACAACAAACACCACACAAGACAGAGAGACACACCAAATTTTAATGTGAAAACCCAATGTGGGAAAAACCATGAAGAATAATCTTAAGTATATGAATGAGCACCAACTTGTAGGAGCACCAACCCCTTTGATGAGTACCAACACAACAACTATTTGTGAGCACCAACCCCTTTTGTGTATAACACACAACTATCTCTCAATGTTGCTTTCTCAACAAATGATAGCACATTACAATATCTCTTTATTTTCTCTCCTTTGCTTTTCTAAGCTAGATATGACAATTACAAACCATGCTCTCTTTCACATATTACAAATGGATTCCCAAGCCTTTATTTATAGCTTACCAAATGAACTTTGTCATCCCTCTTTTGACTTTTATGCAACCAAAAATATATTCGTTAATATTAAATAAATATCAACACATTTTAGCAAAAATAAGAACATTAAAAACACCTTTAGACAATAAATGCTATGGGGCCTTTATCACGAATGTCATACCTTTGACATCAATGACAATATTTCCAATAACCTTGTAAGGTCATGATGAGATTCTTGTAACTCCCTCATCCTTCCTCTTAATCTATTTTAATAGTCCTCTCTCCCTCTCTTCTACACCAATCTTTCTCTACTATTCTTGATATGCCTCTTTTGGATTGAGGCCATTATTCTTCCTCTTTATCTTAGATTCTATTTGATATTGTACTTGAAGATCATTATTGTAAACCTTCTAATAGATTGTGGGTTTTTTATTTATTTTAGGGCTCCCCACTTATCAATTATTTCCTCTCTAATTTGTGGTATGCTCACTATTGAGGTAATCTTGCCTATCAAACACTATTTCACTTTATGCTTTTAACATTTATCAATGTGATCTTGGAATAATACATAATATGGTATCAGATTTAGATCTTATTAACATTGATATTTGAGGGCTTTTGTAGGTTTGGAGGTGGAGAATAAGCAATTTGTTTTCTATTTGATAGAATTCATTTTTTTTGGATTTTATATGCTTTCAAACAAGTTTATTTTACAATTTTCAATTTAGTTAATTCAAAATCCTTTCTTAGATATTTAAATTCATTATTTTGTGTTTCAGGTTGAAAATATGATAACTATTTTCGTGATCTTGTGTTTTTTCTAACATTATTTTATTTTAATGCCATGGCATTTTGGTCTATTAATGTTCTACCTTTTATTATTTCATTGGTATTTTTATTCCATGCATGATTATGAATGGTAGTTAT
Organism: Torreya grandis; assembly: GCA_037957365.1. Classification (NCBI taxonomy): domain Eukaryota; kingdom Viridiplantae; phylum Streptophyta; class Pinopsida; order Cupressales; family Taxaceae; genus Torreya; species Torreya grandis. The sequence continues at coordinate 354,096 of JARHVA010003248.1, forward strand.
TTTAGATTTCTCTAGTATAGTGTGCTTTTTCATATATATTATTTGTGTTTCAGCTAAACTCATTCTTCAACTTTGCTAGGTTGTGTTATTTTTTCCTTGATGAATTTGTTGCTTTTCTATTATTTAGTTTCTCCATTCATTATTTGGCATGATTCTTTTCATGTTACCCTAAAAAGCCTTTTTTTATTTGATTGGATTCAATTCTTACCTCTTAACACCACTATTAGTATCTTTACTCTCTTTTCTTTGAGTGTTTTTAAAAGTATATGCACTTTTATTTTAATTATTTTTCACTTTCATTGTGATTTTCTCTGTGGCATTACTATTTTAATTAGTAAATTGATGGTATAATGAGTGGATCTCTTTATTTTTTGTATGAGCTGACCATAATATCAGTTTACATGATGTTCTCTCTTTATTTTATTTTAATGCTTTACTAAGATTAGCATGTTTCTAACTATAATAATTTTTTTAATTTAAAATTTTGTTCAGAACACCTTCAATTATTGTAACATATATGTGTTCTATTGTGGCTTTAGTTATCCTTTTTTGGTAATTACACTTTACTAATTAAATGCTTTAATATGATTTTTTTAAATCATTCAACTTCATGCAATTCTTCAGCTAGTGATTCTCTATGTGGCACTTGTGCTTTTTTTTTTGCCAAGTGGAAAATAATCTTGGTAAGTAATAACTTTCCTTGGTAAGTAAAAATTTTAATTTGCTTTAATTTGTTGCAAGCTAAACTCGTAAGCTTGTTTAATTTTTTTTTAAACTAATATGGTGCTTTTACAAAGCATAAATTTCCTTGGTAGGTAATATGCAAAAACTCAACTTAAATGTTTATTCTTTAAAAAAAATTAGTTATAACCTTTTAATTGGTATGTTGAGTTAGATTTTTCTCCAACTTTTATTTTTTATTACAACGATTTTCCTTTGTTGTCTATTCTCAAAAACAAGAAAAAAAAGATAACTAAATTCAATTGTAGTCCTTTTTTTCCTAAAACCAAAGATTTATTTGATTTCTTGCATTGAAGGAAAAGCATAATCAATTATTTCATGTTCATTATTCATTTCAAGCTTTGTTCTTTAAAGAATTCAAATTTTATTTTGTGTGGATTTACATTTGAAAGTAAATTTGTTTAATTCAAACATTTAAGTGACTTTTTTTTAATTCAAAGCTTTTAATTTCAGTTTATGAATTAAAATAATTAAAGTTTTTTTTCCAAACCATTAAATGAATTCAAGTTATTTCACACGATTTCTATTTTAATTTGGAGTTATGATGTGTGTAACATTCGGTTGATTTTACGGGTTTATTACATTTTTTTTATGATTTGATTAGTTTTTAATGTAAATTACTAATATCTGGTAAATTTGTCTTTTTTCATCTTAGATTTTGTGAAACTAATTTAAATTATCATATTTTTAATTTCATCTTATTTCTAGTTCTATGTTTTTTAAATTAGCCATTTTTTTAGCATTTAAGAACATTATGTAAAATATTGCTTGCAAAATGATGAAATTAATGCTCTTAAGCATCAAGTACAATGTCAAAGTATGACTATTATTGCTTTTTAAAAATATTTTCATGAGCACATGGATAACATACAACTTATTTTTATGCACTCAATGCAAAACTTACATCTTTTATTCATGATCATGACTCTAATGATGAACTTAAATGTGCTTCTAAACAAATTCTTTTACACACTCCTACTAACCCCAGCTTCAAAATCATGCAATCTACGAGTTACTCAAGTGATGGTCTTGGTAAACAGTAAAATGGTATTGTTAAACTTATTTTGCTTCAAACTAACTCAACTCATACATGGCTCAATTCTAAGGCTTCTCAAGGTTAAATGAAGTCTTATTATCCTCCACATTAAAGGACTTTACACAATAGTGCTCCCAATTATCATATAACTTATTTTGATTATAATTCTTGGCATTCTCATTTTTTGGTTAAAAATGATAAAACTTATGAGGATTATGGTAAACATGGGCATAATACCTCTAAATATTGGAATTGCATCTATGAAAATCTTATGGTAAATATACTTATGACACTTTGCATTATTGGAAAACCACTAAAACACCTACTACTAATGTGAAAATAATTTTGATACCTAAAGATATTGTATCTTCTAGAGACTTTGATGCATCTTTGTGTGATAATTATTCAATTGCTTCTCATAAAATATCCTTTGTAAGTGACAAATATATCTTTGTCTCCCTTTTGAAAATATTAAACTTTTTTTTGCTTGGTTTTATGTTACAAAAGAAATATTGTTTGATTGGAGCTCATTCTTATGAACTAACTTATTTTTCATGCAAGATTTTGCATTTTGTGATGGAAGTTGTCTTTTTATCTATTTGTATTTATTACATCTACTTTTATTACATTATTTATATATAGATTATATTTTTATGGATTACTATTTACTTAACATGAAGATTGGTGTTAGCTTATTTATTTTATAGGTCTTAGTAGATCATTTATCCTTTTTTTTTTCTTTGTTCCATTACATATTGACCACCTTGTCTGAAGAGGCTTATTGGAGATTGTCGATGATCACACCTTCATCCTTGTGACTTTTGGAACCACCTTCTCTTATTCTTTCTTATCTCAAATTATTGTCTCTTGAATAAATTTTCTATTAATTGAGAGTATTATGTAATTTCAACTTCCTTCTCTTTTTTTGTAAGGTTTTCTCCACTTATATAACCCCAAATCAAGTTTAAGGGGGAGTGTTAGAGATTAACCTTATTTAGGTTCACTTTAAGCTCTTTAGGCTTATCCTAAGTCTCTTTTAGATATGCATTTTTTATTATTATAAATTCATTTTATCCATATTTATGAGGTGTCTCTCACTATTTTGTCATTTATTATAATTTTGGGAGTTACTTATACAAATAACTCATCCTCCCACATGTCACACACTTCCCTTCACTCTTTGTTGAGTAGGAAATTTGTCACACACTAAAGAGGCCCTATAAGGTTGTGATGGTATTCTTGTAGCTACCTCATCCTCCTCTTGCTCTATTTAAATATCCCTCTCCTCCTCTCTTTTACATCAATCTTTCTCTAGTAATCTTGAGATGTCTCTTTTGGCTTGAGGCCATTCTTTTATCTCTTTCTCTTGGCTTCTATTTAATATTGTACTTGAATATCATTATTTGTAAGCTTTGTAATATATTGTGGGTTTTTTCTCTTTGAATATTTCCCCCCTTATCAATTATTTCCTCTCTTATTTGTGGTGTTCTCACTATTGAGGTAAACTTGTCTATTATATACTCTTTCACTTTGTGTCTTCAATGTTTATAAATGTGATCTTGGAATAATCCCTAATACATAACATAGTATAAATATTTAATTATAAGAATACATGTTGCATATTATCTAAAAATTTAATATATCAAAGTATATGGTGATTCTAAATTTGGCATTAATCAATTGAAGCATGCTCATAAAATAAAAGAATCAAAGTTAACTCCATATCAAGATTTATTGCTTATTTTTATCGCCAACATTGAAGAGTTTGAAATTGGTAACATTTCTAGAAGAAATAACCATCATGTTGATGATAAGGATATAAATTTTTCTCTTATTCCTATTGTTATTACTAGTTATCATGTTATATTAACTATTTGATGATTACAATGACCTACCATCACATTAATAGATCTAGACAAATTGGATGTATTTTCCATCATAGACGATATATAAAAGTCAAAGTGGTATGTAAATATTTACAAATTTTTATTAGATAATATTATTCCTCCATTATTATCTTAACGGATAAGCCAAAATATAATGTCAAATTTTCTTTGTTTCATGATTTCCCATTTATTAAAATGAACATCATTTCTCTAAATAGTTTAGTCTTTTTATAGTTTCAAGTTCATCAATTGGATGGTTAAAGTTTCATTTTTTTTTTTTCCAATTATTACAATATTATAGAGGACTATCTACCAAATGTGAGTTATGTTAGATTAACTATGGATTCAAATTGTCTCATGAGAAGTATTTATCACAAATGAGTATCCCCTCATTTGTAAATGAGAAATTGGTTGGAGGAAGGTAATAATTATTTGGTTTGGGGGAGACTTAATTATATATATGGATTCTACTTTCACTTAAATGAAGGTGTTTTATACTCTCAAAATATTTTGTTGTCTTTTTAAGATGACATTATTTTTAAATGATTTATTAAGTATTAGGTACTTTATCAATATGTGGTGGGTTTCTAGTCACACACTAGATTAATGGGATGAGACCAATTTAGGGTTAAGCCTTACTCTTATGAGGAATCAAGAAATAACCCTATAATATGGAAAATTTTGAGAAGAGGTGGGTTGGCCAATTACATTGAAAGGATCAAAGGGCATGATCATGTCCTATTAGTTGAATTTTATAAGTTTTAGAAGGCAAGGAAGGTCTCTTTGAGAGGTGTAACTATATAAATTTATAAATAAAGCATTGCTAGGGTTAATGTCATGTAAGTAGAGGCCCTAAAGATATTCATTCAAGATGGAATACTTATAAATTATTTACCATATCCATGGGGTGAGGTAAATCTATTTACCATTAATTATATTAATTTGGAAGGTCAATTCAAAATACTCTACTCCCATCATTTCTCATTACTTAACCACTTTAATCACAAAAGATTATAGATCATTCCCTTTTTATGCTAATGTCACTAGAAAATTCAGTTATAGAGGTTCCATTAGAGGAGGGGGAAGCCTCCATTCATCAATATATTATTTATTTGTTGTTTAAATAAGCCCAATCAAAGAATTCTATTGTTGAGGTTGACATAGTGGAAAATTATCTAGAAGATAGGGGGAAGGGGAAGGAGTTCCATCTTAACACTCATCCCATGGTTGGTGGGAGCAAGACCAAACAAGGGATAAGATATTTTAAAATAAAAATCTCATCGGCATATACTCTAGAATAGGGTAAGGAGGAAAGAGAACACAATGTGGATAAGCAAAAGAAGAATATAGAGGATAATCTTAGTGGGAAGAATAAAAATACAAAGGTGGATTCCTCTAAAAGTAAGAATCCCTATTTGGAGAGTGGCATCTTGAGATTGGAGGAGGGGAATCAGAAGCCTAAAAAAGGAACATTTATTGAAATTATGGATGATGAGAAGATTTAAATTGGAAAATAACCCTCACATATGAGAACATGAGACAAAATGCATACATCTATAGTCCCTCTTATGGAGGATCAATATCTAACCAAAACATCATGGGAAATTTAGTTAATGTTAATGTTCTTCAAAGTAGGGTTGGGACCCTAAAAGATGAACCAAACTTATAACCAAGCATTTAAAATAAGGAAACACATGACCCCTTGAAGTACATATAGTCAAAAAGAGAGCAATTGAGATTATTCCATGAATTTTTATAGCTAAGGGAGAAAAATTCCAAGTTAAATGGAAGTTTTAAAAAAAAACCAAGTTAAAGGGAAGCTTAGAAAAATTATAAGGTTAAATGTTGTCCATAAATTATAAACTCAATAAAGTGGTAAATATTAGTAAAGTTACCATAAAAAAAATATGCAACTAGTATACAAATGCTACAAGAAGGCTTGAGGAAGAGGAAATAAGTGGCAATCCAATTAGGCCTAAGCAAGAGAACCAAGAGTCAAAGAAAGAATCAAGAAGCAAAGGAGGAGGACATGGAGGATGAATTTATAGAATATCATCTTTGATACTTGAAGGAGGAGTGGGAAGCAAAAATTTCCCTCAATGATCTCATTGTGCCTTAAGTCTATCTTTATTGATTTCTTATTGTACTGATAGTTCTGTTATTGTTTTGTTGTTAGCAGTTCATGTTTTATTCACCTGGATTATTTTTATAAGATTTTAGTTGTTTTAGTTTTTGGTTTTGAGTGTTCGTTGTATTATCCTTTGATCTATATTTAAAAAGGGTTTGGGCCTTTTTAGAAACCCGTTTTTTACCCACAAAAAATTTACTCCTCAAAATTTTTCAAGAAATGATAAATGAAAATAATGAAGATATGTTTTTATATATGTTACATATTATTATTGATGTAGTTTTCAAGAGATATTTTGATTTTCGCTTGGGTGTGAAAAGCCAAGATAACATTAAAAGAATTTCTTGACAATGAGTGTGGTATAAATTTCAATGGAAAATCCATGTCATATAAATTATTAATAATGGGTTAGTATTGGCATGTGATGGAGCAAGAATGCCAATAATATGCAAAGGTTTTTTAGTAATATCAACAACAAAGTAATTTAATGCATGTACCATCTGAAGAATTGAAATATATTATTTATCATTGGAAAATTTCCATTTGGAGATTTGATTTAGTTTTAAAAAACAATCCTACATCATTAGAAGGTCAAAATTTTATTATTACCTCTATTGAATACTTTACAAAATGAGTCAAATTTATTCATTTATAATCTACCATGAGTGAATAAATTTGTATATTTATAATAACTCATATCATTTCTTATTTTGGCCTTTTATGTTTTTTTATTGTGGATAATAGTTTTTAATCAAAGATAAGATGATAAATAATTTTTCAAATCTTTATTACCATTAAGGGAATGCTCAATCTAAGGCTACAAATAAGACAATTGTGAATATTTTGAGTAAAAAAGTTTCTAAACATGGTGAGGATTTGTGTAGTTAGATCATATATGCGTTATGGGTGTTAGGTCAAGATGAATGATAAATAAAAATTATATTTCATACAAAACAAATTTATTTCATATTGCATTAATGAGAATGAAAAAATTACAATATTATATAGCCAATCAGTGACTATTCATTTAATATTTCATGAAGACTCTTCATATACTTATAGATACTCTCTAAATACCACTACAAGTAGAATTTATACTATAATTACTCATAAGATCTAAAATATTATATTAAAATAATATTACATCCCCCCTTAATTTGTAGGGGTTATTGTGAGACTAAGCATGCCTATGAAATTTTCAATTTTTTCACATCTTAGTGCTTTTGTCAAGACATATGTTGGCTACTCTACAATAGGATAATGTATAAATTTTACATTTACATATTTGACATAATGTCAAATCAAATGAAATTTGTTATTGATGTGCTTAGTTTGGTCGTGAAATACTAGATCATTTTCCATTTAACTTTTAGATGTGTTTTCAACCATGAGAGGTGTTGATACAACATGTTATTCCTAAAAATATTAAATAACCCTTATGATATAAAAAATATTTATAGTTGTATGTGAATATTCCTTGTACTATACTTCTACTAAAGAAATTTCTTGTAATGATTGCTTATTTAATTTCTAACTGACAAGTATTATTTCCAAATTCATTAAGAAACATGAATTAGATTTTCAATCTTATAAATCATCAGCATAGTCAGAATCTAAGTATCTAACTAATTTTAAGTCCCATTCCTTGAATTATTTGAGCCTAAAATTATGTGTTCCTTTGAGATATTGAAAGATTTTTCCTGCTGCTACCTAATTATTGGAATTTTTTTCTCTATTTAAACATAACTTTCCTTAGGCACATGTCAAAGTGACTAAACACCCAACATGTTGGTACATTGGCATTTCATGCAAGAATGAGTTCAATCACCTAAATTACGTAGTGAGGGACTAGCTCTTATTTATGTTTTCATGCGAAGGTGTAATAACATACAAGATCGCTCGAACACATGCACTTTACTCAATGATTAACCAAAAAAAGAAATGCATAGTAACTATGGACCTAAACTCAGTTAACTGAATAATAACATATAAGATAACCAACATCATTGGTTCCATGGTCAAATAACACATTTAAGCAATATAAGTTACATTTATCATATTGATAATTGATTCACATATTACATAGTCAAGTGTATAGTGAAACTCAATCATATATCTCTCAATATTATCTAGCTAAGTACAATTATAACAATATCACAATAGTATACTCAATCATATCAATAGAATAATAACCAAAAACCTTAAAAATTTCTATCCAAGGGTATTTATACTTTTTTTCCTTGACCAGGTAGTTACAATCATAATCACACTCATAGTGACTCACTAATGATCATCAACACACTTGAGTCATGGCAGCCCATTACATTGATTTTATAAAAACTCAAGCCTTTATGCCCCTATATTCTCTCTTTATTGTTATATCCTCATCATCGAGTGCCTATCTTCTTGTGGGTTGGTGATAGATTTATGCTTGACTTAGTCTCTTTCATCTCTATGAATCACTCCCTAACCATCTCTCACTCCCACACACTCTCCAACTCTTCTACTAGTGTTATGAGTCCTTTGTTCTTAGGTTCTCTATTTATTATGAATATTTACTCTAACTTGGTCCTATCATACCATGGACTCCCATGCCATGATCTTCTACACTGTGACTCTTAGGCATTTTACTTATTATATGTCATTCTTCTTCTACTTCATGTTTTTATGTGCCAGTTATTCCAAAAAGGAATTAGCCAAAATTTGGGGTCCAACATCACCACACACTATGCCATTAGTTCATCCTAGACTAACCATTAGTCTCAAGCTCCACTAAAAACTTAGGGCTAACCTATTTGATTTGTTTCTTGATACCTTCTTATTGTGATAAGGTGTTCATCAACTTAGTTATTATTTCTTCAATTACCACTTTTAGCTTCTTGGTCTCCTCGGGTTGGTTGATATACTCACCTAATTTATTTACCACATGTTTAATGGATGTAGAAACATCCTTATGAATTTCCTAAAGTGTAGTGACTTTAGTAACAAATTATCCTTATAGTGCTCTGAAGTTTATGTTTATTTTTTATCTATGCATGCTTATTTTTTCCTCTATGGCTTCCACATCCTTTAATGCTTTGGTGCACTCCAAGAAGTATTTTATTAATAAGGATTTATTATCCAACAACTATCACTGAAGCTCTTTTATCTAAATTTGAGCTTCCAAAATCTTGTTGGGTTGCACTATCTTCTCAAAAAACCCATCTAAAATGGGAATAGTATCTTCAACTCTGTGTAAGGATCTTTTACACACCTCCACAACTTTCAAAAATTATTTTGTCACCCAAAGTTTCTCATCTTGTAGGCTAGGTTTTTCTTTGCATCATTTCAAAATTAGCTCCAATAGGGTCTCCAGCGTATCTATTGCCTCACTAGATAGGGGGACTCTATCCACTAGTTCTAGGTCTTGGCTCAAGATTGCCTTATAGATATTCAATATTTTAACCTTGGTAGTTGTTTTCACCTAAAATTGAAACTTTAGGTCATCCATCTCTTCCTCCAACTTCATCTTGGTGGTGACCTATTTATTATACAACATCACCATCTTTGCATGTTTCTTCTTAGCCTACCATGCAGTAGACTCTATAAAAGCATTCTACTTTACGATCATAAAGTCTAAGTTTAAAAGTGTTATTCTAGTTTATATAGAAGTAATATCCCATGGTTCTACCTAAAGGGTATCGAGTAGCACCATTACTTTTGGATTCAGTGCAATACTATCAGAAGGCATCTTAAATTGGCATTCTTCATTAAACAAATCAAGGAAGAAAAACATATCCCATCGGGTTTGGTCAGATACATCCTCATGTGAAAAAAGAGAATATATATATATATATATATAATATCTTGTTAGGTATCCCCTTTTGGTATTGGGCAAAGAGGTTTGTGGTTGCATCAACTTTTATGTTCTCAAGACTAAGTCATTAACTAGTTCCTTCCCCTTCGAGAGATCTCACTCAAATATCTCAACAATCATGTCTTCCTCTTGGTAAGTATCCCTAATGTCAATTTCACTTAGTCCCAAATCTATTTCAAAACCATCTCTCTTTACCAAGTATATCTTCAATCTCTATATGTACCTCCTCGAGGGTGGTCTCTTCATGTTGCACTAGTGAAGGTGTCCTTTCAGAGTTGGGAGTGACTTGCCCTTCTTTAGTATGACTCTTTATAGTGTCCCTTATAGAATCTCTACCTATTATTTGATGTCATCATCCTTAATATCCACTATCTCCTATTCTAAGGGAATAATCTATGTTGCTAGCTTTAGGCCTTCAAGTTGATGAGTTGGGGATCCTTCTTTGGTGGTACCTAGGCAATCCTTTGCCCTTTTGAAGGTTTTAGATAAGTGTTTGTATTAGCATCATTCTCAGAGAGAATTCACTTCTTTTCTCATTCTAGTTCTAAAGGGAGTTTCTCTCTTTCATGCTTCATGCTCCTTGAAGACTTATTCTTGGGATTTAACTTATAGAATAAAGAATGAATATAATTTCCTACCAAACTTTGTTGAAATTTTATGTTAGTTTTGTTCAACTCCATCTTTTCCCTATAGGATTTCTTCCTAGGATATACATATAGATATTAGAGAGTGTGAGTCTCTGAATCAATCTATTTTGCAATAATATTCATGGGTTAAACATCATATATTTAGTTAACAGTGTTCATGCATTATTGCACCATGAAATCATAAGGTAGCTTAAGCCATGTAGATAACTCTCTATATGGATCCATTTAGATGTGTATGAGGGATAAATTTTTCTTAACAATAAACTTGTCTTGGTCTTCAACCTAGGTAGGTAAATCCTTTGGAATGCACCACTCATTCCCAAAGGCTTCCTTTATCCTATCATACCATCTTTTCATCTTGATTTTGTGGGATGGAGTTATTAGGATAAGGCAAGTGAATGTATTGTACTACTCTATAGGGTATTTATTCTTAGGAGGTTATGCCTATTTCAGATTTCTATAGGTGTATTTGGGCACGCCAATCTCATTGAACACCATCAACAATAGAAATGTGCCCCATGCAAACCTGTAGTTGGGTACTTGGTGGGATTTTTTTGTATCCTCTATGATTATGGTAGTGAAGTATTGCACCTAGTTATACTTTATCCCCTCAATGACTTATTTTTAAATGTATAAGTAGACCATATCCACCTCTTTCCATCTATCTCTACATCCAACCTTAGTATTATGATCCATGCAGCAACTCTGAGGGTGGGATCTTGAAGACTTGTGATGTGTATGGCATGGCCTTATTTTTGGTACTCAAGTACCATGGTCATCTTCTCTATCTTATCCTATTATTATAAGTCATAGGCAAGGTCCATGCTTGAGCACCACAACCCTATATCTTCATTGACTCATTATATCATAATCTTCATTTGGCATGTAGTGAAATAAATATAATCCTTGTACACCCACAAGATTAATAACTTCACTACTTCGACAGGCTTTCCAAAGTAAGGAAGATTGAAAATTTGGAAGAGGCTAATAGTATACAAAACATTGAAAATATTAAAATCATAAAATAGTTCACTCTTAGTGTTCTGATGCTCTACCCTATAGTCATTTTATATCTCTACTTCATTCCTAGGCTAGCAGTGGTTGTAATCAAATACATTATTGGTCAACATATTAGACACCTAGTTTTTAGTGTGTAGTAATACCTTTGGGTACTATGTCTATTCAATAATCAAATGTGGTAGAGGGGGAAGAATAGCTTTATTCTTCACTTTGGGTGCCATTTATTTCTCTCTATCTCTTGTGCATGTTCTAATTTCTTTAGGTGTTTATTATCTGATTATTATCATCTCTCCACCTAAACTCAACTCTTCTTCCTTTGTAATCATAGGAAATGGGTCACTTCATTGAGCCTTTTTATTTGGCCACATCACCCTTTGTGGAGCTCAAAGGTTAAGTATATATTCTCCAATATTCCCAAAGGAATATGTGTTTATTTGTGTAACTACTTCAGCTCTCCTGCTTCAACACCCCAAAATGGTAGATGTTAACCTCTACAACCTAAAACTCTATAAATTCCACCTCTCTTTAAAATTATCCTAACCCTAACTATTATTCTTAGCTAATACACACTACAAGACTAGAAAATAATCAAAATTCATCACTCTGCACTCATCTAGAAGCTTGGTAATCATTCTGAAAATGCTTCAAATTCACTCTTCTAGATCTATAATTTCACAATCATAGTAATAGTAAAAATTGAAATGACCCTTATTTATCATTTTATAGGCTTTAGGGGGTAACTTGAATTTACTACCCTACCTTCTCGACCATAACTTCCTAAAATAAATGTGAATAATGATATTACCATGATGTGGTTTTGGCATACTTTTCATTATCATTATTTTTTTTGTATTAATTAAATGTCCCATCTTGTACTTTCCTAAAGTGCATGATAGATGTAAATAATTTGAATGTTTTCTATTTCAAAGCTTGGAATCATTATTTACCTTTACTATCTTGTGGTTATGCGCCACATCATATGTACCCCTTGGTCCTTATGCACTTCCACTTATTGAACTTTGATCCCACACACATTCATATAGACCATATCCTGGCACTCCATAGATGTAATATCCCTACCCCACACTAAAAGCTGGTCATTATCCTCCATGATAATATAAACAAGTACAAAATCCATGTGTTGACTATAAAACTACTCGAGGGTGAGAAACTAGTGCAATAATTTATTAAAAACAAAGGAAATCCTAATCTAAGATAATGAAATATGCCTTATTAGTATAAAAAGTAAATATTATTTATATAAGTATAGTTTCAACTGACTACCATTGAAATGACCAAGAATGAATTGATCATCTAACTGCTTTAACCTATATGCACCAGTGGGACAAATACTTTGAATGATATGGGGGCCATCCTAGTGTACACGAAGCTTTCTAGAGTGGTGCATGAACTTAGAGTCATATACTAAGACTTTCATGTTAAGATAAAAAGCATTGTTCTTTAAAAAGGTGATCATGCCATGCCTTTTGTTTGTGTTTATCCACTCCCTGAATCCACTATGTGAGAAATCAAGTTTCATCCAACTATAATAAAGAATTGAGGTGCACTTTCAAGGATGCTTAATCATCTAGTTATCCTACATGCACAAGCAAAGATTAAAAACAAGGAATTCCATTGGAATAATTTTTTTGGTACCAAACACAAGGTTGAATGGTGTGCTCTTGTTAGGGTAAATTTTAGTGGCCCATATAGAAACAAACTTGGGTTTTTTTGGAAAATTTCTACCCATTTATTTTCATAACTTTGGTGAAATTTAATGGATGATTTTTAAGTGTGTAAGTGAATGGACATGTGAAATGTAACTTATCTTAAAAGGTATGCTAACATGCAACTATATGGAAAACTCATAGATAGATGGTAGATATGTGGATATGATTTGTAAATTTAGTCATAAAATGATTATATATTACATATAATGGTGAACAAGCTCATATTGACTTTTAATGGAGTGGCAAATTATATTTATATGACTAAAATTTATTTTTAAATAGTAGGTGAGCCAACCCAAAAAACTAACTTACACCTAGATAATTTACATGAATCCACATTGCTCACCACCTAATAAAATAGCCAAATAGAAATTTATAAAACCAAAATAGTAGGCGATCTAACCCAAAAAACTAACTTACACCTAGATAATTTAGGTGAATCCACATTGCTCACTACCTAATAAAATAGCCAAAAGTAAATTTATAAAACCAAAATATTCATAAATTAATGAAGAATATCCATTAAAATTTACCCTAGCTCTTATTTAAGCACTTGTCAGTGGTCCAATAATCCCATAATGTTGTAGACAACTTATCATCCTAGTTAGTGCATCCAAGATTAAATATCTTGGTCAATGTAGTACCTAAGTTTTTGTTAAATGCCTATGTTATACCATTGGCCTAGGGATGATACAGTGTGGTCTTATGGTGGGTGATCATAAAGTCTACCAATAGGACACAGATAGTATCATTGAGGAAATGGGTACTTTGGTCACTATGAAACTCAACAGACAACCAAACTTGGTAATGATATTCTCCTAGATGAACCTAGCAATAGTGGTAGTGGTAAAATCTTATGTTGGTGTAGCTTTAGTGCAAAAATTTAGATAGTATGTAGCAATGATAACATAGCAAGCACCAGTACACCTTACTTCTAGGTTGATGGGGCCAATGAAGTCAATATCCCATTTTTAAAAGGTTCCTAAGATAATATAAGATAAAGATGCATCACATCCCTCATATTTGTCTTTCCCATGCATTGCTAGATGTCATATTAGTATGTGTAAAGCTTAGCATCCTTAAATAAGGTAGGCCACCATAAGCCATCTAAAAGGACTTTTCACATAGTAGTTTCACTGGCATATTGTCCTCCAATGACATATTTATGGACTTCATAGAGTACCATAGCATGCTTATGTTGTATATCATAGCATTAAAACACTTCATCCTATCCAAGCTTATAAAGGTCTCCCTTATAAGTTGGAATGGAGTAGCTCAAATAGCTAGCTACTTCTTTTCTAGATTATTGAGGTGAGCTAGTGTAGAGATAATATTCAAAAAGGTAGTGATCTCTTATAATTCCTTAGGAATTTGTGAGATGTGCAATAACTATTTTTAGGAAAATCATCTTCTATGGCATGCATTGGTTCACCAGATTCAATACATAAAATATGGTGTAGACCACAATTGGCCTTACCAAGCTTGACCATTACTAAAAATTAGAATTCTTGAAATATCGCAATCCACTGATAAATAAATCCATGTAGTACTGGTTTGTTTACTAAGTATTTGAGTGCCTCATTATCTATGAATAAAAAATGGAATGGCTAGTAGGTATTGATAGATCTTTTGGATGGCATAGACCATAGATAATGCATCATTCTCTGTGGTTGTATAATTTCATTTAACCAGAGTAAGATTCTAACTTGTAAAGTATATACAGTGATCCAAGTTACCCTCATTAGGTTAATAAATTATAACACCAAACATCATGCTATAATCATCAACATAGACGTGGAAAGGATTTGTCTATTCTATAAACTAGAAAATGGGTACAGTGATAAGTTTATCCTTTAATGCAATAAAGTTTTATTGATGATCACTAGTCCAAATGTACTGACCATTATGTTTCAATAACTCCTATAGAGGTACAACAATCCTATTATACCCACAAATAAACTTTCTATAATAGTTAGTATGCCCGAGGATTGCACAGACCTCTCATTGAGTAGTCATTGTTGGAAGTTGAAAGATGACATTGATCTTGGTTGGGTCCACTAAAAGTCCATCTTAGCATATGACATGACCAAGGAGAATGTTTAATGGGGTATAAAAAAGACATTTCTTCAAATTGAGATAAATCTAAATTTTATGGTAGTGCTCAAGCATGAGCTAAAGATTGGAATAATGGTCCTTTAGTAAGCCATAAATTGTCCAGTCATCAATATAGACCTAAACAAACTTATGGATAAATTCCTTGAAAGCTTAAAATATGATCTAGGAGAACACAACAAGGGCATTATTCAATCCAAATGTCATGATATTATAATCAAAATATCCCCATTTGGTTGCAAATATCATCTTGGGATTATCTTCTTCTATGATCTGAACTTGATGGTACCTAGAGAATCCATCCATAAACACATAAATTTCACTTTTAGCAATGCCTTCAAGGATCTCTTCAATGAATGGTGTCAAGAAAGGTTTTATAATGTAAGCAACATTAAGTAATCTATAATCCACATAAATTCATATGCATCCATCTTTTTTTATACTTATGACCATATGACTCACCCAAGCAGACTTGTTGATAGGAGTAATGACTCTTATGCGTAACATATTATTGATCTCTTCTTTGACTTCAGCATGTAGATTATGATTCATTTGGTAAGGCCTATTTTTGATTGCTCAAGCACCTTCTACCAACTTGATGTGTATTTTACCTAAAGAAGAATACACACCCTTCAGCTCAATATAGTTGTATGGGAAGACATCCTGATACTCTTTCAATATCTCAAATACCTTGGTGATCTTGGTATTAGACTATTAATCCCCCAATATAGCCATCTTGGGTGCTTTCTTTATGCCAATATCACGTTGAATGGTTTAGAGTGTTTCTAATTATGGGATTTATTCATCTTTAATGGTAGCATGAACATTATGAGTGTTATAACCCATGTGCACACCCAAATGATCAATTAACAGGTTAGGTGAATCAATTATAGTACCTTTATCAACCTAAAACATGACCTTATACTTACCTTTGTGTATTTCTTCTCTTAGTTCATGGTTTAGTATAGGTTCATAAGTTGGAGAGGGTGCCTGCTCAATAGGTTCATGAAAAGTAGTCAAACTTTCCTCCTGCATGTCATGTATTCTTTGAATTTGATATTCAATGGGGGTTGGGTCACCAATGATAACTTGATGCATGGCTTGCAGTATAATGTGTAAATCCATCCAAGGGGATGAATATGATAATTCTAAAATCATGTTACTCTTAAGCAAATGTCAAGAACTTGAATCAAGATAGCTCTCTTCATGGACATACCACACTCTAACCCAAGTGCGTAGAGTGCCATAAAATACATAAACCCAAAGGTACTTAGGCAAGAAGGTTTCATTTTTTTTTCACATTATCTCACAAAATTTAAGATGAGGTTTTGGAACTCAAATGCCACTATAACTAATAGTGCTACATATATGGTTATCATGTTGAAATTGATGGTGTAAAGCATAATGAACACAATCCTAATTAAGAAAATGCTCTTGATAAGTTCACCACCACTGAGCACCTATGCCATCAAAAATATGAATGATTGATCATACTCGATAAATGTCAAATTCATAAAAGGCTTTCAAATATTATATAAATTTGTGGACATCTATTTGATTGTGGAACCTCATAAATTCATCAAGCCTTATGAGTGGCATAGCCATGATTTTTCCATGAAAGAGATGAATAAATTTATGGTGTTTGTGATACTTACATAGAGTATCATCGTGACTACCTATAGCACCACATATTCTCCTAGTAAGATCATAGTCACCCTAAGCCTAGTAGTCATAGCCATTATTAGTGGTCTCAGAAAGAGATTGAGAATTGGTCTATCTCAATATGCCATTAGGGGTGGGGTCATGATATTCATTTCCTCAAGATGTGACATTATAAATATGGTTGATGTCCTCATCAGAATTGACTAGTTCAACATAAGGAGGCATGTGATCATAGTCCAATAGAACTACCACACATTGCTCATCATTTTCAAAGCTGATATATCAGTTCTTAAATCTCAAATCAAAATTATTGGCATAACACCATGGATGACCCAATAGAAATGGGAAGTCATCAACCTCTACCAACTCTATGACTTCAAAGTCAACTTTAAATGTGACACTGAGGATATCCATATTGGTGTATTTGAGTACACTGATGGGCAAAGCATGAGTCTTTTTAGCCATAAATAACACATAGGGAAAATGTTTCAAAGTTGGACTATCCATCTTCCACCAAGCATCATTTTTAATAACATTGAATTCAATGTCAATATCAACTAAGATATCCTGGATAACCCATCCATCTATGGCAATGTTAACCAATATTTCTTTATCCCCTTTTGGGTTAGGCTAGATAGGAGTATCTTACCATCATGCATGGATTAATCGATGATATTTAGTAATCCTTAACATATAATTCCTTATCCAATTACACAATAAAGGTACAATGTCCTCATCTAGTAGTAATTTTCACAATTATTGAAATTCATCCTACATCATGTCATGAAGGTCTATAGCTCTTTGCATATTGGCACATTGATTAACATCATGACCCTTAAAGAACTATATCTCTCCCTATAATTCCCTTACCAAGTTCATAGTATCATGAAGCACCTCCTTCTAATAATAAGCATCAGGATAGTGAGTAGCATGAGGCTCCTCATGCTAAACATTTTCAATAGGTGGATTGGATAGAGACTGAGACTGACCACCACTTCATGTTGTAATATTAACTTTAGAACCTATCAGAGTGATAAAGTGTAGTCTCCAGTGTAGTTTTTCAATATTTATCATTTCATCACCCTTCTCATTGTGTTCCTTCATAATATAAGTGTACAAGTTAGGTCACTCCTCCAAACGGTGCTCATTTTTACAAAAGGCACATGTAGGATAGACCAAATAATCACATTGGTAGTGCTCAAGTGAACTACACTTATAAAAAGTTCATGGTGGAAAGCATCCACCTCCACTTCCTCATCTTTGACCTCTCCCATGACAACCACCTCCATTCTCTTTGTTATTTACAATATACATCTAATGTATACCATGCACGTGCACCTCATGAATGTCACTAATGAGATGACAATCATTGATATCATGAGTGTATACATCACATATATTACGATAGGTTGATAAATTTAACTAAGTGGCTCATTTTAGTGGAGGATAACCTTGTATGTCATGTTCTTCTTGGCATATCTTACAATATTTCTTCACCATGGCTTATATTTTCTTATGGGGACAATTATTTTGATTATAGCCTTTAGAATCATAGTCAACACACCATAAGCCACTATGGCTATCATGAGCATTGTGTGTAGTAAGTTTTTCTATTTGAGATGTCATTATAGTGATCTGAGCCTTCATGAATGGATTGATCCATGTATCAATACTACCAATAGCTCTAGTGTGAAGGGTAGCTTCCAAGGACTCATGCAAGTTAGTAAAAGTTTTTTGAGATAAATTTCATTTGAAGGGTAGTAATAAACCTCTCATAAACCATTGATCATTTTGAGTAGAATTTATCTCAAATGATATTTTATAAAGAAGTGTCTTAAAATGTTGCATCATACTCATGCATAATCTTAGTGAGTTCCTACTTAATATCCTTTAGCACGCCTATACTCTATTACTCTAACTCTAGGATGTCAAATTCTTAGAGGAATGCTACCTTAAACTAATCATAATATACTATAGATTATTGAGGATCCTAATTTTAGTACCACTTATCTGCATGGTACAAAAGGGTGGTTGCAAAATGGGTGACTTTCTATTCAAGAAAAGTTATGTTATGTGCTCTACAGATAAGTTCACAATTGTGAACATGTTTTGTGGCATTATCCACACCTTGATACTTGGGCAAGTGGGGCATCATTTTGTAGTACATAGTGGGTAGTTAAGGTGATTAAAATGGTGGATACTGAGGAAAAATTATGATCTTTCTTGTTATTTGGGGGGAATTCCACCACTACCTCTTGCACCTCTTATAAGTCTGTCAGCCGAACCACCACCAAATCCACCTCCTATACCTCCCATAGCAATAGAATCACCTGAGATGTGCATTGAGTCAGGCTGAGTAACTACAGTTAGGATGGTACTTTTACCACTAGTTATACAAATTCTACCAAGCATTCTAAGTTGGGCCATAAAATTACTTTATAAAGGAAAATAAATAGACAATAACTTACTATCTAAAACTAGTTCTACTAAGGTTTCTCTCACAGGTTTAGTTTTTGACTCTACAATGTTTGTATCCTAGTTATGTACAAATATATCATCTAACTCAAAAACATGATCTCATGCTATGGGTGGGGAATTGGGTATGTCCAACTTGGGCTCTTTAGTCACAATTTCCTAGCTTGTTTCTCCCACATATACTGGAGCTAGCATCATTTACAGTCTAATGGTTGGGGATTCCTCATTATGTTCTTCCACTTCCTTTTAAACCCTTATAACACTTCTTGAGTCCTTTTATCCCATTCTTAGATCATTTCCACTCAGAATACTCTACTGGTCTTTGTCATATTTTTACTTATGCAATTCTTGCTAACTGACTATCATACCAAATGAGCACTTCTACTTCACTAGTACCCCTACATCCCCCCACAAAGTGTGTTACTCATATAAGGAAGAGTTTATCCTTTTATGGAAAAAGTTTCAAGTCTAGAATTGACAAAGAACTTATTTACCAATAATGGAAAGTGTCTGATATATTGACCATGTATTTCTTGGAAAATATGGAATTGATATTCCTCTAGATAATAATAAGTCAAAATTGCATACTCCAAGGAGTAACTATTCAATACCTCATGACACCAAACATCAACAACATCCATTTATGGCTCTCCCAACTATGCAAGAGTCATCTGATGCTCTAGTCTCTAATATATCTTTTGTCCATGGTTTCTTGATCATTCTTGATCATAGGTCATGATCCAAGCATGTAAATAAATAGGTACCTCCACAAATAATGTCTCATATAATGAATTGTATAGATTCTTTTCAACCCATGCATGTGCAAAGACTATTGGTTTAAGTAATGGTAATGAAAATTTGTCCTCAACACTAGTAATCCATCACTCAATATTCTCAAGTGAGAGTTGTTCAATCATCTTACACCATCATGCATGTAAGTGTTTCCACTCAAAATTCGCTTTTAGATCTAAGAGAAAGAAGAAACTAAAAAAGTAATGGACAAGGCATGGGAAGTACCTGGACTAAAGATTGCACACCGTAAATCCAGACATTTGTGAGCACTCCTCTTTGGCTGTGGAGGAATGACACCTGCAAAAGAAGAAAACTTGGACAAGAGGATGTTAGATAGATAAGCAGTGGGTTGCCAAGCGAAAGCTTGTTCCCGGAAGTGTAAAAACTTCCTTAAGGGAGGTCAACCCACTATTTGATAAAGAGATAAATGATTGATAAAAAGACAGAACGATAAAATAGACTGAAATGATAGCAAATTGAAAGAGAAAAGGAAGCAAAGGCTTACCTGGGAGAAGTTGTCGGCCTGGTCACAGTCACCGGCGTCGGTGGTCCTACCGGCGTCACTCAATATGACCGGCGTCTCAAGTGAGAGTTGTTCAATCATCTTCCACCATCATGCATGGGAGTAAGTGATTTGGGTCTTAGAAATGGAACCAAAATATTGTAATTATTTTTTGTATTTAAACATAGCTTTCCTTAGGTATGTGTCAATGTGACTAAAAACCTAACATCGGCCGAGGACTACGTCGGTGGCTAAAAGGCCAGAAAAAGGCTAAAAATAGCCTTCTATCCGTTTCCCAGCGGCCAGGTCAAATGAATGCGAGGATGAAACGGTCGACGGGGGTTAAATGGGCGAGAGGAGAGGTTGGAAAGGGAGTCTAAGGCATTAAATGGCCATGTGGGGAATGAAGGGGATCCAAGGAGGGTATCCTAGGGTGGCGAGGTGGTGAGGAGAGGGAAAAAAGGGTCTTATTTAATTAAAAATAGGTGATTATTTTCAATTAATAAGACTTAGGTAGGTTAGGGATAGGATAGGGGTGGCAAGGGACCAAGGGGAGAGAGGAAGACCAAGGGTTAGACACTTTTTAGGTGTCTACAGTAAGTGATAGAAATGGAACTAAAATATTGTAATTATTTTTTGTATTTAAACATAGCTTTCCTTAGGTATGTGTAATGTGACTAAAAACCCATGTTGGTATGCTGGAATTTTATGCAATATTGAGTTTTATTACACTAACTTAAACCACATAATGAGGGACTAATTCGCATTAGTTTTTTTGTGCAAAGCTATACTAACATACAAGGGTGCTTGAACATATACACTTTACTCAATGATTAACCAGAAAAAGATATACATAGTAATTGTGTACCTAAACTTAGTTAACTAAACAATAACATATAATATAACAAACATCATTATTTTCATGGTCAAATAACACATTTAAGAAACATAGGTTTCATTCATCATATTTATAAGTGATTCACATATTACATAATCAAGTGTATAGTACAACTCAATTGTATACCTCTAAATGTCATCTAGCTGAGTACAATAATAAGAATATCACAATAATATCTTCAATCACATCAACATAACAATAACCAACAACCTTAAAAATTTATATCCATGGGTATTTATACTTAGTTTTACTCGACCAATCAGTTACGATCATAATCACACTCATAGTGACTTACCTATGATCATCAGCACACATGAATCATGGTGGCCAATTACATTGATTTCCTAAGGACCTAGGCCTTTATGCCCCTATATTATCTTTTTTATATTGGATCCTCATCACCAATTGCCTATCTTCATATGGGCTGGTTATATATTTGTGTTCTCTTTCTTCCATGTGAATCACTTCTTAACTACTGCCTGCTTCTCATGCACTCTTTAAGTCTTTTGCTAGTTTTTTTAATCCTCCATTATCTAGGTCTATGTTTATTATGCATATTTACTCTAACTTGGTCCTCTCACACCATGTAATATCATACCATGATCTTGTGTACCATGATTATTTTTAATTATGATTCTTCTATGCCATGTTTTTTCTACATCAGCTATTCTAAAAAGGACTTAGCCAAAATTTAGGGTCCAACACTAGTGACTCTATATAGATTGTTGCATGAATTGAGAAATAATAACAACAAAAGAAATTTTTGGTCTAGTTTTGGTCACATAGATTAGAATTATGATGATCTATATTTATTTAGTAGCATTTATTAAATTTGTATCTTATGATAAAAAAATTTAGATTTTATTCCATGGGCGTACTAAGAGACTTACAATTTTTCATTTTAAAATTTCACCAATGTATTTTTGTTGAGTGATGAAGATATACTTTGGTTTTTAAATAACTTCAATACCTAAAAAGTAATGAAGATAACATAGATTTATCATTTCAAATCATTTCAACTTTGATTTGAATTTTTTAGTATATCTCTCATCATTTATTATGATGAACAGATCATCAACATACACCCCTAGAAACACAATGCTTTTTAAAAAATGAGTTTCATCTTAAACCTTAAAAGATTTTAATTTCGTGTTTAGGAGGTTTTCAATGAGTTTTTTATACCACACTCTTAGTGATTGTTTCAAACCAAACAACATTTTTTTTAGTTTTCAAACTTTATTCTCTTGATTGTTTAGTGCAAAACCTTTGGGCTAAGTGATGTACACTATCTCCTTGATATCACCATTTATAAATGCATTTTTGACATCCATTTATTGAAATTTCCATCATTTGGATCTACCAAAGTAAACACAGTTTAAAGGGTAGTCCATTTTTATGTTGGTGCAAAAGTTTTAATGTATTCAATTCCTTATTTTTGAGATAATACATTTGTAATAAGCCTTTATTTGTGATTTTAAAGTGAGCCATTTTATTTGTACTTGTTTTAAAATACCTACTTATATCCAATAGGTTTACAATTGATTAGAAGATCAACCAATTTCTAAGTTCCATTTTTTACCAATACATCATACTCACTTCTCATTGCATTTTTCATGAATCAAGATTTTTAGCTTGTTTATGAAGTGGGTTCAGATTAAAAAGCAACATTGACTTCTTCTTCAGGATGGTCTTCTAAGATAAGCTTTTCTATATTATCTTCAAGTTCATCTAGGAACTTGTTTGAATATTGTGCAGCTATGTTTGCACTTATTGTGCTTGTTTTCCTAACCTCATCATGTCTGACAATTTTTAATGTCTATTCAACCCATTTTGGTATATTTTTATGTGTATATTTTAGAATTAATGGTGTCTATTTTTCAATGAATTAAATATCCTTCATTTTCTAACATCAAACCATTCTTTGATAAAGTTTCACTTTATTCTATAGGGGGTTGTCACTTTAAATTACATGTTCAATAGAGATTCAACTATTTCCCAATTTTAGGTTCCCCTTCATTGTTTGGAACCTCCATATCAACCTCCTTGAAAACATACAATTTGGCATTTTTTTTAGTCAATTCAATTATTGATTGATGCTTGTTTTTTCTTTTATAGTTTTTGAGTCATTGTAAAACCAAATTCAAAAATATAAGAGTGAGGGTCACATACAAATTGTGCTCAAGAAGAAAAAAGGACATAAGACTTCCAAAATTTCACAATAAAACACTCTTTCAAAGTGACCAATGCATGAAGATATAACTATTAATGCTAATATTGATGGGGTATTTTGTCAACATCTCAATGTTGATAGGAACAATTAAGATACAATTTTTAGCACCACATTTCTTCAATAGTTTTGCACAAAATAATGCATCTCTTGTGATGATAAATTTATCATTATTCTCATCAAATAAAATTTATGCTTTTAAAAATAATGAGTATCCTAAAATCATGCATTTATGACTCATATGTTCTAGCTTGTTCCTTTTCTCCCTAGGAATCAATGTGTATCATGTGGATCAAAAAATTTGAATATGTTGCACTAAAGGGAGATGACCACACCAAAATTCATATAGATTATTCATCTATAGGGATACTAATGGTGACATGTTGCTGAACTATATTATTTTTTGAGCTGATTCTACATAAAAGTGTAGATTTACCCTTTAAAGGACAACATTTTTTAACCATGTTCATGATAGTTTGGTTCATCCACTCAATTAATCCATTTTATTGAGGAGTGTGAGGGATTGTGAGATGATGTTTGATTATATTCTAATTTAGATAGGTTTTAAACACATTTGAATTGAACTCACCATCATTATCAGTCCTGAGTATCTCAATGTGGGATTGGGCTTCATTTTCAACCATGTTTAAATTTTTTTGAAATGTTTCAAAGGCTTTTGATTTATTCTTTAGAAAATATATCCAAACCATATTATTTTTGTATCAATGAATAAAATAAAGTATTTTTGAGCACCAACTTTAATAATTGTTAGAGAACACATATCAGAGTGAACCAACTACAAATTTCTATTGGATTTTCATTTTAAATTTTGAAATGGTTCTCTTTCATGTTTCACCAATATGCAGGCTTCACATTTTTCAATGTTTTGGGGTAGAGTTGGAAATCCAGTGACACCATATATATAAAATTTGAATGATATACCAAACCTTTATATATGCTTCCCATTCCTATATACTCATTGTTATGTGGAATAATCTCATCCTTTCTAAATACTCGATGGTGCATGAAAGAGACGTTAAATCACATAAAAGTAGAATGGTACATTGTACTTAGGTAGTATGTGAAAAGAATTTTATCTATCTACAACACCTACTTAATGAGAAGTACTTGGGAGTGATAAATTTATACAATTGAAGTGATCTTACTCATTTTAAATATTTATGTCTACTGATAGTCATAAATGGGTAACAAAGGGAATGGGAAAATGCATTTTTCCTTATTTCTCCTCAGTGGTTTCCTATGCCACAAATGTCATTATTTTATCTATATTAGGTTATAAGTGTAGTAGTTCAATCACAAAGAATTGGATTGTAAACATGAACAAGACACTATTGTTACCAAACATTGTGATTTGGTTTTCTTTTGTACAATTGGACTTATTTTTTAAATTTTGCTTAATTTTGATCATGAAAATTAATTACAGTTTTAAAATGACTTATTTATCTATTTTTTAATAAGTGATTCTTTTATTTTTGGGAATAATAGAGTTTTATTCCTATTAAATAAATAGGTCTAAGTAGGAGAAATTAGTAAATAATATTCTTAATTAAAGCTATTGATTTGTGAAATTAAATTATAATTAGACTTTTTCTAAAAATAGTAGTGAGAGAAAGAAAATTAAACTTAGCTTATTTTGGACTATTTTAACTGAGATAAGGCCTATAAATTTGTGTGTAGGACTAGGATACTATCACAAATGGGGAAAAGGGGTTAGTATGTGTAATAGGATACTATCTCTATAGATTTGATTCTTCATGTACTTTTATCTACTATATAATTGAAAGAAACTTTTGAAAATGGGGAAAAGGGGTTAGTGTGTGTAATATGCACTAGACGTGATTCACACCCCATGTGTGGGCACACTGCTTATATAACAATACTCTGAAGAGGTATCAATCTATATATAATTCTCCCTTTAAGAGTGCTTTGTGCAATAGTAAATTGAAATGCAAGAAATGCTAAAACTGGGTAAGCTTAAGATGACTAAGGACTAGTGTAAGGTCTTGAATTGGTTTGAAAGTGTATAGGTTGGTTGTATGTAGATAATAGAGAAGATTTTTTGAGTGATATTTCTTATATTATTGCTTGCTTGAATGCAATTTACCAATATTTTCTAAATGATCTTTGAATGGGATTATATATGGATCTATTAGTCATAGGTTAAATGAATTCACGTTAGACCAACATGATTGAAGATAAGGATCTAGAAGGAAATGACCATTGGGGCCTAAGATGAACTTGGATAATAGCATCAAAAGCTAGACACCCTAGGGTCTGGCACTAGTGTCTAAGTTGGGCATTATTGTCCTGTGTTGATGGGGCTTGGGGGGATGGATTTGTCATGAAGAGAGGGTCTTGGCTCAGCTAGGATCAAGTTTGGAAGGCCACAGATGACTGGGAATTAGTGAAATTAATCCTATGAGGGTTATGAAAGCAAGCAAGAGGAACCTAAGGATTGGGTGTCATTAGCCATGCTCAAGTTATGAATTTTTGTATTTTATATGACTACATTTTCTCCCCCTTTATTCTAGTGATACATCAAATCAAAATACTAGGATAAAGGAAAATAGAAAGTGTACCTAAACTTACCTATAAAGGTGAAACCCATGAAGCTTGTGATGCTAAGTAATGCTAGATAGTTCATAGAGATCATGTTATGCATGTGTGAATCTATAAAAGGAAAATAAAGAGTAGATCAGTTCTTATTATATGCAATATAAAATAAGAACATACAAAGTTGGGTAAAAGAGAGGAAAATAAAGGAATGAATACACCTCACTAGGTACGTGAACTAATACAAAACCTATTATGATATTGAGTAAAGCTGAGTAATACTAGATGTTTTGGATGATGTTGTACCAAAATTTATATCATGAACAGAGTTGAGTGCTCAATTCCCTAGAAAGTGGCTCAAGAATGTAAACACTGGACCTTTGGCTCCATCATCACCTACTAAGTGAAGCTAGATGATCATGCATGTGTTAATAAATGTTTAGACTATGTGTCAAATCCCTCTAAATAGGTGGTTCAAGAATATAAAGTTTGGTCCTTTGGCTCTATCGTTGACCCATGAAATGAAGCTAAAAACTGATACTGATATGTATGAATGTGTATGTCATATGAGATGGATTTTGAAGTTCCTAAATGCTTTTAAAATCTCAAAATATGGCATGGATAGCCGAGTATGTGATGAAAATTAGGCCAATGTTGTCCAACTTGGAAAAGATGGAGATTAGGCTTATATGAAAGCCACTCTAAAATTGAAAATTTGGCTTATGTAGAAGCCACTCAGGAATTTGAGAATGTGGAAGTTAGGCTTGTATGAAATCCACTCCAAAATTATTTCAACCACCTATAGATGGAATAAGTCATGTAACTACTGAGAATGCCTAGGTAATGCTAAAAACTAAAAGAAAAGAAGAAAAAGTGTTGTGTAATCTACCCCTAATCACTGGTGTTTGAAACATAGATTCTAATCTAGAAGTTATATTAACTATCATATCAAAAATTTAAAGTGATAACCAATCATGCCACGTATGATTCCCCTATGTTTAGATTATCTAAAAAAACTATACTAAAAACTATTGATTTGAACTGGTCTGATTATAAAACTATAGCTAAACCTACCTTTCTGCTTACTACTAGAAAACCTAGTTTTTCTATTATTTAGATATGAGCACTAAAAATAGACACCCTAATGTCTGGCACTATAGTCTAACCTTAATATTTTTGTCCTAGGTTGAAACTAATTACTGTTTTGGAATCTTGACTATCTACCTAGTCTATTTTGAGTGGTTTGATGACTGGTTGTTGTTTTGGTTATTCCAAAACTAGATTTTTTGACTGATTAGGAGCTCTAATCTCTATAGAAAAACCTATGTTTGTTACCCCCTCTTCTAAGGGTAGGAATAGGTACCCTAGAATGATTTCCCTCAGAAGTAAAATTTTTGTAAGTGTGTTGAGCTAGAAATATACATGATATAGTAATGATAATCAACAAGATATCTCAAGATATAGCATGGTTTGATTTAGAGATTGTTATATCAATATGGGTATGCCTAGATATATAAAACAATGTAATAGCATGTGCAATGTATTAAACTAGAACTAAAAGTGTTAGTTATTAATTTGTTAATTATTAGTTTGGTCAAGGAGGGATGGACCATGATGTCCATCATGGCATCCATGAGAATAGGAAAATGCATGATAAAGATCATGGCATTGTAATAATAAAAAATGCAATCAAGCAAATAAGCACTCAAATAAAGAAGTAAGAATCATACAAGGGTGGCCAATGGGCCACACAAATAAGGGACATGGGCACATGTCACTCAAACTAAAAATCAAGCATACAAGGCATGTTCAAATGCCACATACATATACAAGTGAAATAAGTAATGTTGTCACAATGGCCATAGGCTCATAGAAGAGTACAAGCAAAGGACATTAGAAAATGTCCTAAGGTACACACATGAATAGAAGAAAAGGATATTGGCAAATGTCATAAGGCATATATAAGAGACAAACAAGAACTATAAATACAATCCAATAAGCTACACTAATCAAGAAGAGAAAACATGTAATAATTGGAAAGATAGAATCACATCTAACAAATCAAAACAAGAGTGAAAGTATACCAGACATGTTTAGTAAAAGACTAGATATATACTAAGAGATACACAAGTGTTAGATACTAGTGAAATGTCAATATAGTAATCTATGTAATATTTTAAGTAATGTACATCAGTATGATAACTTAGAGTGTGTAGCGTAGGAATGGCATAACCTAGATAGTGTAGTCATGTAAAAGATGCCCCTAGTGGGTATGCATATCTATGTGTGTCTCAAATGTAGAAGTGGGATGTCCCCCTCAATGGGTGGAGTGAAGAAATAAAATAGTTAGATGTCACTACACACACTCAAAAAAGATTAAGTGAAGCATGGTAATGTAGATAAATCAACATATAATAGCATGAAATAGGAATTGCAAGTCCTAGCATAGTAGTAGTAGTGTAAAGCATGGATAATGCATACAATCAAAATGTTTTTGGTGTTTTGACATTTTTGAATATTTTTATATTTTGAAATGTTATATTGTTTTTGTATTTTAAAATATTTGAACTATGTACAATCAATCAAAATAAACTATGTACAGGCATTGTTGAGGCAAAATGATACTAACCAATGAGTCTCATGCAAGACTCCCTATCATGGTATCATGTGTCAAGGAGTGGAATATTTCATGATCATGAAGCATGATGGAAATGATGGGGTTGTGGCTCTAAAAGTTGTATAAATTGTAGATGCTCTAAAATATCTAAAGTAGAAATTGACTATGGGGTCCCTCTATAACTCTAAAAAGTGGATGTAACTATAGGGTTCTTAGGGACCCATCTGAAAGTAAGAGAATCTCTCTGAACATGTATGAACATGTGCTCTATGTGTAGATGCATGAGATCTCAATGAAATTTCTCTAGGTGTGAATATTGTAGTTGGAAGTTGTCTAGAATCTCGAAGCTATGGAGGTGTATGAACCTTTTATACTGGTGATGGATGCATCAACTATGTCTAAATCTGAAGTGGAAGAGGAACTGAAACTGGAGGAAAAGTTAAAACTAGTGGCAAAATTAAAACTAATGACTGTAATTGGTAGATGTCTCTAAAGTGGGGAGTGGTAACTCATATGAAACTCTACCAACTATAACAACCTGATTATCATGAATAAATTTCATGCATCTATGAACTATAGAAGGTATTTCTTTGAGTTTTTGAATCCATGGTTAACCAAGTAACATATCAAAAAACCATGCATTAGAAAATCTAGTGAATGGTGTGGCCACATGTGTAGGACCAACCTATAATGTAAGTACTATCTCACCCAATTAACTATGTATATACCTATTGAAACCACTAATAACTATGTCTGTTGGAGTGATATCCTGCTCTAAATAACCCAAATGTTGTACTAGTGTCAAGGTACACATGTTAAGACTAGAACCATTTTCAATAAGCACACTACAAATAGGTTGATTATGAATGTGAGCTCTAATAAAGAGTGCATGATAATCTGAACCATCTTCGATGATCTCCTGCTCTGAGAAGGAGATAGAAGGTCTATCTAGAAATCTGAAATTATATACACTAATAATGATGCTCAAAGGATATAACTCAATTGAATGTGCCCTGTATGTATTTGGTGGTGGATGTGTATGATATGTATGATGAACCCTTGATGTGTCCCTTGTATCATGTTTTGAATGTTATGGAAATAGATTTGAGAAGATTTCCAATGCTTTATCCTATGTTTGTGTTGTTGGTGGAGGCTCAAATGAAGTTCCAAGATCAATAGCATTTAAATCTATTAGGTCCTATATCTTGTGCTTTAAACTAATACATTTATTTATTATATGGCCTAGTGCCCTAGGGTAGTCACAAAATGCATGTTGATCATATCTCTTTGGAAGAGGCTTTATTGCATCAACTTCTCTAATAAGAGGGAGAGATATGATATTACAATCCAAACATTTTTGTAAAACCCTAGCTAGAGGAATTAGAAGATGTGAAAAAGTATGCCAAGGGGGTGCTGACAAAACTATTCATTGAGGAGGTTTTGAAGCTGCATTAACTATAGGTTGATTTTGCCCTTTAGTATCATTGAACTTGAACTTCTATGGAAATTTTTTGTTACTCTTATTAATTGTGTCTAATGTATTAGTGTACTTTAGTTTATCCATTAAAATTAGTGCAAATTCTCTTTCCTTTAATGTGTGACACAATTCAGTGAAGGAAGATAATATTTTGAACATGATTGATTCATGAAGTGATGGAGAAGACTTTGTTTGAAAATGTCTTATAACTCTTGATCTACCATGGGGCTAGTCATCTTAGCCAAGATGGTCTTATACCAAAGAACATGGTCTATGAGATGTTCATTTGGTCATTGTTTCTATTGAAAAGTTTGAGCATAAGAAACCTTATCACCAATGTTGATACTAAAGTGTGATAAGTACATGTTAGCTAAAGGATTGAATGCATTGACTAACTGATTTAGTAGACTATAGAATCATTGTAAAGTATAAGCCTTTAGGCTTTATGTAAATAGCTTGATAAGTAGCCAATCATTTCGTACATAATCCAAGCATGTTGTGTGAAATGCTCTCAAATGTGTCTCTAGATCACCCTTTCCATCATAAAGAGTAAGCTTGGGTTGAAAAAACCTTATGTCAAGGGTGTAGAAGCAATGTGATGTTCCAATGGTGTATGCAGTAAAGAAAAATAATCCAAATCTTGTATAGGTCTAGAGGCACCTTGCTCAAGATGTTGTACCTTGGATTGAAGAGATTTTATCTCTTGCACAATGGCTACCACATCAGGAGACAAAGATGTACTAGTTGTATCTGGTGGTACTAAAGAAGTTTGGGCTTCTATAGGGGGTTGTTGATACATAGTTTCTCCCATAGTGTCATTTGTAACTAGTTCCTTTGAAGGAATGAAAGACTCAACTTGCTTAGCCTTTTTAATTTCTATGATAGATTACAAGATAAGAGTATGATCTCGAGGCTTTTCCCTAAGTCTTTCTCTAAAAATTTATAAAATCAAATCTTTTTTAAGGGAAACTTCATTATCAATAATAGGTGGAATTAGATCGGTAGTCCAATGTGGTGGAGCATGAGCATCAGTGTGTACATCATCATTGTTATTTTCATGTTGCTCATTATTAGAGTTATCCTCATGAAAAATTTTGTACTCTAGATGTGTAGTATTTAGAACAAGAACTTGAGTTGGTTGTTTGTCTATGGTGTATAGTCAGATTGAATGGTTTTGGGTGAATTTGGCAGGATTGCCACTAATTCTTGCACTTCATCTTGAAGGAAGAGATGCAAAGAACCCAGCTAGCATAAGGAAAACAACTTGGATAATAATAGAAAAGATTAAACTAATATAATCTAAACAAGGAACTATAATATGCATTGAAAGGATACGGAGCTCCCAAACATGTAAGGTGATACCTCAAGAAGCAAAAATAGGAGCTAGTACATGCAACTAGGGATTTTTCAAAAATATTTTTGCAAAATACTATGAATTTTTTAAATTAAAATTGAATTTTTGAGTTAAATATTCAATAAAAAATATAAAAAAAGTATGTGAAAGTGCTTGATTTAATGGGATGTAGTAAATACAACTAGGGTTTTAAGACAAAATAGATTTTTGAAAATTACTATGAATTTTTGAAATTTTAAGTGATTTTTTAATTTTAATATGTAACTAAAAATTCAGAAAATGATTATAAAATTAATGGGAGCTAGTTGATGCAACTAGGGTTTTGATATAAATTTACTTAAAAATTTACTACAAAATTTTAAAATTTGAGATAAATTTATGATTTATATATGCAAGCAAAAAATTAAAAAAATTATTGGATTAATGTTGGAAAATTACTGGGACCTAATGTATGTAATTAGGGTTTGAAATAAATTTATTTTAAAATTTACTACAAAATTTTAAAATTTGGGAGGAATTTCTTATTTTAATATTCAAGAATAAATTCAAAAATTAATGGGAAAAATCAGCTAGGAATTTACCCTAGGGTTTCTAGGGCTTTTATGTGAAATTCAAAGTAGGGTTCACCAAATGATTTGTTATTTGTGGAAATAATGGAGTTTTATTCCTAATAAATAAATAGGTCTGAGTAGGAGAAATTAGTAAATAATATTTCTAATTAAAACTACTAATTTATAAAATTAAATTACAATTATACCTTTTCTAAAAATAGTAGTAGAGAGAGAAAATTAAATTTAACTTATCATGTACTATTTTGACTGAGATAGGGTCTATAAATTTTTTTGCAAGACTGAGACACTATCACAAACAAAATATTGAACTTCATTTCTTTATTGAATAGGAGCATTGGATTTGGACACCCTGGGATATAGTTATATAATCCTTTGGCACTATTACCCTAAGCATCTAAGCTTTATGGGTTTTGTTTGTCTACTCAGTGTGAGCCTGTATACCAATTTTCAAGTCTCCATTATCAATAGAGCTCCTTGTAGAGATGATTATTCATGTATTTATATCTTCTATGCAATTGAAAGAAACTTTTGCAAATGATGAAAAGGGGTTAGTGTGTGTAAGATGCATTGCATGTGTTTCACACCCCTTGTGTGGGCACGCTACCTACATACCAATACTCCAAATATGGATCAAGCCATATGTAGTTCTTCGTTTGAGAGTTTTTTGTGTAATAGTGAATTGAAATGCAAGAAATGCTAAAACTAGGTAAGCTTGAGATGACCAGGGACTGGTGTAAGGTCTTGAATTGGCTTGAAAGTGTATAGGTTGGTTATATGCAAAGAATAGGGAAGATTTATTGAGTGGTATTGCATGTATTCTTTCTTTCTTGAATGATATTTACCAACCTTTTCCAAATGATATTTGAATGGGATTATATGGATCTATTTGTCATGGGTTAAATGAATTCGCATTAGGTTGACATGATTGAAGATAAGGATCTGGAAGGAAATGACTATGAAGTATGCAAAGAGAATTAATGGAGAATAAATAAAAGAAAACCTAAGCTCTAATATAAATTTAAGGCTAGCATGGATGACAAATATTAAATTAATGACAATGAAACTATTACAATATTATATATCCAAGCAAGTGATTATTCTTTTCATATTCCATGAAAAGTCTTCATCTACCTATGGAGACTCTCTAACAACCACTAAAAAGCAAAAATTCTCCTAAAATTAATCCTAGAATTTAAAATATTATATTAAAATAATATTTCAATGAGCATATTGAATGAGTGTCATGACAAATACATGGGTTAACCCCTATTCTCTTATTTATGGTGCATAAGTAGTTTTTACTATAGAGCCTACGATTCCTTCTTTTCTTATGCCCTGTAAAGATATTTTTGATGAAATGAATAAAGACAAAAATGATTAAAAATTATATATGTTATGATTCATCTATTCATGTTATTTATCACTTGAGAGTTTATCAATTTTTTCTTAAAAAATCTTATCAAAAAAAATATTAGACCAAGAAAACTCATTGTGGAATACTTTATTCTAAAATAAAATAAAAAATAGAATTATAAATAAATAAAATAAAATGAAACTCAAACATGATTTTCTAGGTTCCTTTGTTATTATAGATAAACTTTTTCAAGGGACTACCACTTAGCTACATTATAAATAAATCATTTTAATAATTCAATGAATTTTATGCACTTGAATTGTTTTACAAGATTCATATTTATTATATTTTTCTCTTTCAAGTCTTTTTATTTCATTTGGTCATTTTTATTTGATTTCATACTTATTATGGCATCATTTATATTTTGTTAGGTCATTGATTTCAAATAGTTTCATGCATTTTTTATCACCTTATCCTTATTTATTTGTATATTCGTTTGACACATATCTTAGGGACTTGTTTGTATGGATATTTATCCATAATATCTTGCCTAGATTGGGGCGCAACTCATTAGTGCACTTGTATCAATGGTCCATACAAAGGTATAGTATTACCATCATTATCAATTATTCATTATTATTTAGGTAATGATGCATGTATATGCCTATATATCCTACATTGCTTATATCAAAATTGAATCTCATTTCACATCCTTCAAACATCTTAGTCTCATCGGAATTTACTATATTTGGTACATTAATTTCTATATCTTTTCCATATTGGGGCATATTGTTACATCAAGACATATCAATTGTTCCATTCCTTTACTTGTATTTCTTTTACCATGGCATATTAGTAATGGGGTATTGATTAAATTGTATGATGAGAGCTATGATTACATATATGTGTTAAAAATGTGCTTTAAATTTTTATTATATCTTTTTATTTTTTATCTATGTTACACATAGTGTGTGTGATTATATATTTTAAAATGACTGATATGAAAGTTAATCCCTCACCTCAAAATGGGGTCAAATAGTTAATTATATATAAAAAAATTACAATATGTCAAAAAAGTTATAATATGTCTAAAGGTCACCGAGAGGTTCTAGATGTTCACTTATTTGGAAAGGAATCATATTTTATCATTTAAAAAGGTTATTAGGATCCATTTTTTATATTTTTTACCATAGGGTAGGGGAAATTAAGGCTCAATATAATTTCAGAGTTTCCATAGATGGCAACATGGTTAACATACCACTAGGTATATTTGTTCCTTTTATTTATTTCAAGTTTTTAAATTATTTCATTTAGTTACATCATTGAAAATTTATCAAGACATTAATATAACTTCACATATTCACATTTTTCTATAGCTACACTCAAGATGTTGACATTGGAGCATTGGATGGATCAAGCATGCAAATATTGAGGACACAAGGTTTTTTGTTCTGTAGGTTGTTGGAGTTGGATTATGAGAAAAGGTAACCTCTCTTCTATTTTTGAGTTTTAGATCACATTCATATAATGAATGAACTTCAAGTATTACTTATAGGTAGCGATGTGACCAAAAAAATTATCATTCACCTTCATTAGTTTTAATTTAATATACATGCACCTTAATACATTTACATCAAGTATTCTAACAAAAATTGATCATATATTATGCTTACACGAATGAAATATAGATACCACTTATATTTATTTCCTTTTATGCTTAATTATATTAAGATAATTCCTGATAGAATGAGAATATTTTTATTTTATGATCCCATGTCTCATAGGATAAATAGTGGGAACTAGACATATACATAATTTTCTTATTGACATGCATGAGTTATGAGTGTCAAATTATTTACCTATTCTATACGCAGGAGGAGGGTTGACTAAGAATCAAAACATCAAATTTTGATGTCTTATTAGTATGAAATTAAACTCAAGTGAAGGAGAGGATATTCTAACATTTGCATGCCTCTATTCACATATTTATGATAGATTTATAGTAATCATCTATTTACAAAGTGTTTTAGGAAGTTTTAGATATGTGATACTTGTACAATCACTTTTGGAATAGGTAAACCACTTTTAAGAGGACTACCACTTTTAGATCAATATGATTTTGGTCTTTCTATTATCATATAATCTGTTTCCAATAATTATCTTATATCTTTGCCTACTTTCAAGAGTCTCTTCTGCATTGTTTCAAGATATCATTTGCAGTACTTTTAACCTATGTCAAAATCCAAGTAGGCCAAAAATAGGTTCTATGATTATAAATCTAACCTCAATACTATCACCCATATTCATGCAATAGATAAATCATTAAAATTTATGAAATACAATACACATGTATGTATCCATGTATAATAACTAATTATTTTGATGAAAAAGATTTGAAATAAAAGTGGGCATTACAATAATAACTATCGCATAGACCAGCCTTCCATACTAACCTTAAATATCCTTATATAGATAAAAATAACGTTAGGGATAAGGTTTTGTGAGTAGTTTACTTGTAAAAAAAAGTTGTGAGTAGTTTACTTGTAAAAAGAAGTTTTCTTATTATTGTAATAGGTCAATTGAGTCAAATACTTAATTAATAATCTTATCTAATAATAAGATATGGATAAGTGTGCACATAATTAGTGCCTAATATTTTAATTATTTATGGTTTTAAGGTAACTAACACATGTAAAAACAATCAATAGTCTAAAATATAATTTGGACTTATCTAATGGCTAAAATATGGACAAATAGTATATGCAAATAAGAATAATGTAAAGAACATAAAATTATAGAATCAAACACACCTAGTTGTTGGATTGAGTTTCTAAAAATGGAACATAGTTTATGGAGGTCATTACCCTGATGTACTATAAATTTTATTATCACATCTCAGTAAGTTATATTTGGTTCTAAGCCAAATGTGTATCAATCAAATTCATTGGCATATTGAATCTACACCTTTCCTATTTCCAAATTTTTACCTAAGCACCAACCCTGTGAATTGTGGCATGAATGATAAACATGATCAAGCTCTGATTACCCCCTCTAACCATTTTTTATTGTACTATCACTATGGTGCTATAAAATCCTATGTCAACTCATAAAATCATCGATGATCAATTGAAGGCCATTATCTCCCCCCCCCCCAATCAAGAGAGAGGTGAGAATCCATTGCAATAAAAAACAAAATCAAAACTATATTTTTTCCTCATCATGAATATAAATGAAGTGAATAAAACTAAAATTTGAAAATTAAATTAACATCAAACTAAAAAAAACACACTATTGCTACCAAAAATTGTATTCAAGCATTTGACCCAAACTCTGAGTGAATAACTAACTAGAGAAAGGAAATAGTTCTTTAGATTTTGACAGATCCTCCAACCTCCATTTTGATGCTTAAAGTTTTTCAATCATAGGGATCTTGATGGACCTATAATAGATGGTATATGTGTTAGTGAAAGCTTTGGTGATAATTTCAATAGAAAAAGTGTGTTTATAACATCATTTTCAATATATTTGTCATAAAATTCATATAAATAAGATTTAAATTTAAAAAATGGCCATTTTGGTGTGTCTATAACATCAAAAAATCTAAAGATTGACTGGTCAAATGACCACCTTCATAAAAAATAATGGCTAGTCAAAAAAATGTTGTAATACAAGGTACACAATGGAAATTGTGACCAAATGCAACCAAAAATAAATGTGAGAAAAAAATATACTTTTTGGAGGTTTTGAAATAGTGACATGACTTAAAAAATACTAATCACCAATTTCTCTACAATATTACATAAAAGTAAAATATGTTATTTGAAGTGTTGATTATAAATAAAAATCACTTGCATGTAAATATGCAGTTACACACACTCATCTATGAATTATTTTGGACATGTTTTGCCTTATCTCCTTCTTGTGGGACCCCTAAAAATTTATTAATTGAAAAATCAAATAAAAAAACAAACTTGTTGAAAGTATTACGAATCCAAGTTCCATGTCCCTACTTCAAAATTATGTATAATGTCATACAATGCTATAGGTAAATGATGGAGATCACACATGGTTGTAAAAATTAGTTTGGGAGAACATTTTGACTTACTAATAGCACACAAAGTTACATATCACAAAATTTTCAAACTATTACTACATTCCTAAGTCAAATAGATTCATGGATATGGTCTTATAAATGCACTTATTACTTCAATAAGGATTTCAAGTTCATAAAATATAGTAATCCATTTCTTCAAAATTAATTTCAGAGCATACAACTGTAATACTACTACATCAAAACATTATTCAAGTCTTTAAAGGTTATACAAATTAAAAACTAGGGTTTTCTTAATAAAAAGGTCATACAAGATGGATATGTGGTATATAGAATGGTAAATGAAAGCTTTAATGTTGATTTTAGGGCATAGACAATAGTAGATAGGTATCTTAGACTATACAAATAAATATTATGAAGCTTTAGGCCATACGAGGTCTGATGTTTATTGAATTTTGAGTATTAAAACAAATTTAAATACAATGTATTATTACCTTCAAAATTATCTCAATCTATTCCAATATCCTTCAAATTTTTCTTCCACATGGGATTTCACATTCATATTCACATTCACCTTCACAGATCAAGATTTGATACCACTATTAGGACTACTTTCATAAGGTAATATAAAATCTACATTGTAAAAGTTGATAAATTTTGAAAAAGGATAAAATTTTGATGTAATATTTACAATGGTTGAAATCTTTTAATAATATTTCTCAAGGTGGTTACTCTATGGGACACCCCAATGGGTTCAACCACCCAAACTAAACTAACATTTATTAATAACCTGACCTGTTAACATAAAATCAAGTTAGAGGGATTGTCACATAAAGTGATGCATTCCCCTATACAAAGAAAAGTAACTCAGTAAAATAACTTGTGGATCGACTGACCCAATAATTATCTTACATTTTGAATTACATTTTCATTTTTTAGTAATTTATGTTTTATTCATATTTGATTTGACATACTCATATTACATGAGATCACATTTTCATTTACTTACATTATATGTTTTATTTTTCATTCATTGATATTTCATTTACTTACATATCTTTATTTGATTTATTCTTACATTGATATGTCACAATGTTTTAAATGATTTTTCATATGATTTAGTATGTTTTACATTCATTTATCATTACATGCTTAGTTTTTGGTTCTAACCTAGCCTTTACAATCTCAACTTTCCAATTTTCTAAGTGATTTAATCAGTTTTGAGAGTTTTTTATTACTACTTTGACCATCTTCTATACACATGAATTGCTTCTATATTTAGCCTTATATCCCTAGGGTTTTTCAAATGTTGGTACTGTACCCTCCATGATTGAGACTATGATATTTACATGTAGTCATTCAACACAAAGGTAAGTCAATGTATGTATATGGTACTTTTAGTTATTTATTTTTTAGCATTTATTTTAGTCATTTCATTTCAATTATCTTAGTTATTATGTTTTTCTATTCTTTCCTAAAGTACCATCCCATGTTACATTATTATGATGCTTGATGAGATTTGAGTGAGGTATATGTATACACAACATATTTTTCACTTTATCATTTACTAATGCTTTCTCTTATAAAAACCTATCGAGTTTCAATATCCCTAATTGCATGCCTTAAAGGGTGCACTAGAAAAGGGGATGGCATGCCTTTTATGCTTTGTGAGATGGTTGCTACCTATGTAATGATAATATCATTCCTACTATCATACCAAATTCCTCAAAATGTCTATCCATTTACCTCTTATGATGTCTCCCTGAAATATTGAAACCTTGAAATATGGCTAATTTTGAATCTAGTAGGACCCTCTAAAACATCCAGTAGAATTTGCATTATAATTCCTAGAGGTTTGAAACCACTCTAAAACATCCTAAAAGTGTGTGTGTGTGTGTGTGTGTGTGTGTGTGTGTGTGTGTGTGTGTGTGTGTGTGTGTGTGTGTGTGTGTGTGTGTGTGTGTGTGTGTGTGTAACTTAAAGTATAATTAACTATATGTATATGTTTAAATTATAAATTATACTTTAGTTTTTATTTTATATGTATACTACCTATTTTATCATCTTTTCCATCTTCTCTTATGGAATCAACTAGGCTAATATTATTTTGTGTCAGTTGACATTCCTGTAAATTGCATCAAAATTGGTCGATGTCAGTGGCTTAGCCTTTAGGATTGGTTTTGGGTATTGGATCACTATATATTATTAATATTTCATTCCAAACATATCATAAATTATGTACCACTTAAATGTTATATTTTCACTTGCACATCTACCCTAATCATATTTGGAGGACTCACAGGTAGAATATTATCTTGGAGGAAGCTTGTCTTGTGGAAGCCTTAGATATTTTCTAGGAGGTTATTTGTTGTCTTAAAGCCTTTTTTATCCTTTGAGGTCTTCACAACCATAAAAATATCTTGAAAATCACCATTGGCCAAGGGGGAAATTGAGGCTTAATGGGTTCCCATCAAGGTAAGTATTTATAACCTTATGCTCTTAACTTTATTTCATTTAGTAGATAGACATTTTTTTTTGTTTAGTAGATAAATGTGTGTGTGTCCTTGTATAATTTATCTATACACTTATACTTAGTATGGCTATAGGTTTACTTGGACTTACCATTTATCCATTATCAGGTAGCCTAGACTCCTATTTGTTTACCATGGTTCCTTAACCATTTTGATTATTTTAACCCTTCCTCTTATTTTAATATAGTTTATTTATACAACTACTTACATTTCCTTTAACAATCCTTTGATTTTATCATTATAGGTCTAGTTAGAGATATTACCTTGTGTCATAGGCCTCAAGGCTTTGAAACCCAATCCATTGACATTAGTGAGTAGGTACCCCTATTTCTAGGTTTGTGGATCCACACTTGGTCACAATTAGAACATTACGTATCATGAGCTCTTTTATTAACCTTATTTAAGTCTAGATCTCTTGAGATAGGATAATTTTAGGCTAATCCTAGCTTGCACATATATTATGGTGAACCTGATGTGAATTTTAAAGTTACCTTCACTATTTAAACATACTTTTTAAGTCATCGCAATACATTTTTGTTTTAGTTATTTATTTTAGCCAATTGTATAGGCCATCCTGATATAATTATGTCTTAGTTTCCTTTATCCTCATTGAAACTTAGCAAAAAAATCAAAATCAATATATCTTGTATAGTATTAATACATCAGTTACTATGATACCTTTATTTATCTTCCTGTGAACTACATATTTCAACCCAATATAGTTCAGTATGTATTTCCAATTACATTTTCTAAGGTCGATACAGTTTAGTGTGTCTTTCTAACTACATCGACCAGGGTTGATACAGTTAAGTGTGTCTTTCCAAATATATCTATCAAGGTCTATGTAGTTTATTTATATCTATATGCTACTAGCACTACCTTTTTTCAAATTATATCATCTAACCCAATATAGTATATTTCTATAGTTGAGTGCATCATCCTAGCCAATATAATCTATTTTTTTGCTCTTATTTCTAACTGCATCTATCTAGCTGATGTTGTTAGTTTCTTATAATCAATTATTTATCATCATATTTTTCATTCATCTATCATCATGATATCATATACTAAGATATTTCTTGTCAACCTCAACCCATTCAAATCCTACATGGGTTGTTATCTTTTTCCTGTATTGTCTACCATTGAAAATAACCCTACATGGTGAAAAATTTTCAAAAATCATTCTAAATCTT
Source organism: Torreya grandis (assembly GCA_037957365.1). Lineage (NCBI taxonomy): Eukaryota > Viridiplantae > Streptophyta > Pinopsida > Cupressales > Taxaceae > Torreya > Torreya grandis. The sequence goes on from JARHVA010003248.1 coordinate 395,531, forward strand.
CTCAATCTTAATCTACCCCATACTATATAGTAGATTCATATAATATTGAGATACAAATCAAAAATCATGACAATTACACACATTATACCACATTTACACCTCCTAACCATAAAATTCATAAACTCATCAACAAACCTACATCAATGGTTGGAACATCACATTAAGTTCCACCTATTAAAACCAATGTTTGTAATCCTATTTTTAAACCAATAACAATAACACCTATAATTATTACTTCACAATTAAACAATGTTGAAATCAATCTTCCTTCATCTTCTATGATAGTAGTGCAACCAATGTCAATGGTGGGAATCTTCTTCCCAATACCAATATTGGAAATCCCACTCCTAATAAACATCCACCTCTAGATAAAACAAATATCCTTGCATAAATGGTCAAACAAATTACCCTTATAAAATCTTATAATAAAAATTTCAAGTGGCTGGGTGCATTTATCAAACCTCAATCTATTAGGTCACATAAACCCAAAGAGTACCTAGTTCAAATGCCTACTCCAAAGTGCATCATAAATTTCCCTCTTTTATCTTATAGACATCTTTAGATATCCCCTATAGGTCCTATATCAATTTAAATATCCTCAAAATATAACATATCAACACATTTACATGTATCTAGCTACATTGACTAGCCACATGTAGTTAATTATCACAATTAATTTTTATCAAACTACATTAGGCAGCCTAATGCAATTTATTCCAGTAGTTTGGTTTCATCAAAATGCATTAGCCAACATGATGTAGTTTATTTTCATAGTTTAATTTTATCAAACTACATATGTCAACCTGATGTAGTTTAGTCTAACAATATAGTTTTATCAAACTATAATGGTGAGCTTGATGCAATTCATTCACATAATTTAGTTCTATTAGACTACATCTACCAACCTGATGTAGTTCATTCTAACAATGTAGTTTTAGTTTCATCAAATTGCATTAGCGAACCTGATGTAGTTTATTCAAATAATTTAACTTCATCTCACTCCATATCACATGTTGGGTCATCTTGAAATGCCCATCCCTACATCAAATTAACCTTTAGGGCATCTAATAATGCCCACTCTTCTTCTACATTACACAATCATAAACAAATTCAACTTCAAGAAATGTTTTAAAGATATATATGCTTGCATCTCACATGCTCATCTTTGATATAATTTTTAGCATAAATTTTGATTGTTTTATCTCATGTTTATTTGCTTTTCTAAATCTTATTTACTTTCACCCATTTTGGGATGACTATTTACTTTCCCCCTATTTTGTGATAGGCCAAATTTAATAGGGAGTTCAAATGAAATTATATTTCATGATTCAAATTTAAAGAGAGTAAACATACAATAAATAAGACAAGAATGTTGTTCACTTCACATTCCCCAAACTGATCTTTCATATTCCTACGAGAATGGATAACTTATTCAATAATACAAAATATAAACATCTAAGTTAGACACCTATGATTAATAATAACTATATATAATATTATTACATCCCCCCTTAATTTGTAGAGGTCTTTGAGACCAAGCATTCCTCTAAAATTTTCAAATTTTTATCATTTAAGCACTTTTTTAGGATGTCTATTAGTTGCTCTGTTATAGAAAAATGTTGCAACTTGACACTACCATCTTTCACATAGTGTTAAATCAAATGAAATTTAGTATTGATATGATTGGTTTAGTTTTGAAATATTAGATCCTTTACCATTTATATTACACAAGTGTTATCAACCATGAGAGGGTTGATGAACCATGTTATTCCTACAGATCTAAAATAACCCTTCTAAGCCACAAGATCTCTCTAGTTGCCTCTTAATCGGCCATATATTCTTCTACTACTAAAGAATTTTTTGGAATTGATTACTTCTTAGATTACCAACTGATAATTGTTGTTCCCAACTCCATTAGAAAACATGAGGTGGACTTTCCATCTTCATGATCACTATCATAGTTAGAATTTGAATACCCAACTAGTTTGAAGTCTCCTAACCTAGAGTATTTGAGCCCAAAATTATGTGTTCCTTTGAGATATCTGAGGACTCTTTTTTCTGCTACCTAATGACTATCCTTGGGTTGTTGCATGAATCTTAAGAGGATACTAACTGAAAATGATATATATGGTCGAGTTATGGTCACATAAATCAAACTTCCAAAGAGTGGTCTGTATTTAGTGTCATTAACCAAATATGTTGAATCTTCAAATGTCACTTTGAGATTTTATTCCATGGGCATGCTGAGAGGCTTACAATATTATAATCTAAACTTGCTCAGAATGTCACCAATGTACTTTTACTAAGTGATGAATAAACACTTTGGTTTTTGAATTACTTCAATACCCAAATAATATTGAAGATGACCCAAATCAATCATTTCAAATCTTTTCATTAACTCTGATTTGAACTTTGTAGTGTATAATTCATTATTCCCTATGATGAGAAAATCTTAAACATACACCACCAAAAATGCAATTATTTTGTCAACTATTTTGATGAAAAGAGTTGCACCTTCAAAATCAAAACATTTTAAACTCATGTTCATGAGGTTCTCAAATATTTTATTGTGCCATGTTTGAGGGGCTTGCTTCAACCCATATAATGATTTTTCCAGTTAGTAAACACCTTGTGTTCTTATTCATTTACTAAAAAATCATAGGGTTGTGTCATATACATAGTTTTCTTGAGGTTTCTATTCAAGAATGTCATTTTGACATCTATTTGATGAACTTTATATCCATTGTGAGCTTACAAAGCCAACATGGTTTGAATGGTAGTCCATTTTGTTTTAGGTGTAAAGGATTCATTATAGTCAAATCCTTTTTTAGCATATCCCTTTATGATAATCTTTGCTTTGTGCTTGTAAAGTGAGCCATCAACCTTTTATTTGTTTTGGTAGACCCACTTGCAGCCAATAGGTTTGCAACCATATGGAGGATCAACCAATTTATAAGTCACATTTTTTACCAATGAATTTTACTCATAGTTCATTGTTTTTCTCCAAGATTTAAGCTTCTCAACTTGTTTGAAAGATTTTATTTATGAATCAAATGCAACATTGAATTATTATTATGTAAAATTATTCAAAGTTGAGTTTTTCATTTCTAGTTTGAAATTATTCAAGGGACTTATTTAATTGTGATGCGATTACATGTGCACTTTTAGTGCTTGTTTTCCTAACTTCATCAGGTTTCACATCTTTCAATGTTTGAGTGGCCCACATAGGCATCTATTTCTATGTTTTAGGTGATTCAAATTCATCATTTAAAGTTTCATCACTTTTTTCCATCTGTTCTGGTGGCCCTATTCATTATCTGATGAATTTTCACTCTCTCTTTTAGGAGGAATTTCAATCTCATGTATAGGAGACAATATAAAATCAACATATTCCCAATTGTGTGTCCCCCATTAATTGTTTGGAACATCCAAATCACTCTCTTTGTAGAGATCAAACTTTGCATACTTTTCAAATTAACTTAGCTACCTATCAATGTGTTCTTTGTCCTTTGTAATCTCATAAAAGACAACTCATCTTATGATAAGAAACTTATTCTCTTTCTCATCGTATAGCTTATATGCCTTGGATGATTTATAATATCCCAAGTGGATGAATTTTTACTCCTATGGTTTAGCTTATTTCTCTTCTCCTTTGGAATCAATTCATAATAAGTGGATCTAAAAATTTGAAGATGTTACTCTATAATAAGATACCCCACCACATCTCATATAGAGTATTGGATTCAAGAGTTGTTGATAGTGATCTGTTGCATAGGTATACTATTGTTGTTATTGCTTCAGCCCAAAAATGTAGATTTACCCCTTTGTAGTATAACATATAATGAACCATATTCATCATATTTTTGTGCATCCTTTCTACAAATCTATTTTGTTGAAAAGTGTAAGGAAATATGAGATGGCGTTTGATCCCATATTTATCAAGGTAGGATTCAAAATTATTTAAATTTTATTCACCACCATTATCTATCCTTGGTGTCTCAATGTGGGTTTAAGATTTATTTTCTATCATGGTTTGAACTTTTGGAAAGTCTCAAAGGCTTCTAATTTTTTCTTCAAAAAGTATATCCAAGTCATCATGTTGTATTAATCAATGAAAAACATGAAGTACTTATGACCACCAACAGAGAGGATTGGAAGAACACAAGTTTGAATAAATCAGTTTCAACTTTTTTTTAAATTTCCATTGTGACTTTAGGAATGATTTTCTTGCATGTTTATCCAAGATGTAGGCTTCACACTTTTCATCTGATTTTATGGGCAATGTAAGCATGCCAAAAACATCATTATTTTACAATATATGAATGTTTTTATAGTGAGTGTGCCCAAATATAGCATGCCACAACATGTTTGAAGACATTTCATCTTCCATGATATGAGCATAATTCCTTTAATTTGATGGTTCACCCCTAAGTTTAAGTAGTTTCTCTTCCTTATATCTAGTCAAGACATCTACATTATCACCTTTTTCTCCTAATTATAAAATTACCATTATCTAATAAAATGGAATGGCCTTATTTCCTTATGAGCATTAATTAAAATAAGTTTTTTTTTCAATTGAGTAAGGTAGAGAAGATTTAAGAGTTTGAAATCTAAAATCCCTAGACACTTGAATCGTATTGTACCTCTTCCTTATGGTTACAAACTTGATCTATATGTGAGGTATATTGAACCAAAAATTTATTCACTAAACTCCTCAAAGAATTCTTTTCAAAAATTCATATGTAGAATGGCACTAGTATCAAGGACCCAAGTATCAAACCATGAAGAATAGATCAAGCTAGAAAATACACATTCACTGGTAAATTGGGTAGAGTTTAACTCTTTTATTTTCTTTGAATTTTCCTCTTTTTTCTTATGGTATGCTTAAATTTTCTCCCATGGATTTATGCATTCATGAGTCTCATGACTTCATTTTCTATTACATCATTCACATTAGAGGTTTTGTTTATCATTCTATTTTTTACCACCTTGATTTTCATTTTACCACCTTTTTCCTTGTACTTATTATTGCCTTCATTTTTGGAAGATGTGGCCTTCTTAGATGTTTTGGAAGAATTTGATTTGACATAGCACACACTTTATCCTATTGAGGACTCATTTTTTCTTCCAAAGGCCTTTTCTATTTTTGCCATATTTTTAACCATTTGATCAAATATAAAAGTATTCAATTTATTGCTTGCTTGTATAGACTCCAAGTAGGTTAAATAGTTGGGAAGAAGGGATTTTATGAATGTAGTCATGTAGATTTCAATTTTGACATCCATTCTTCTACATCATGATTGATGGCACATATCTCTAAAGCCAATCTCATCACATCACCATATTTCAATTCAAGGTTGAACAACTTCAACTAAATTGAATGAATTCAAACTCTGAATGGGAATCATATGGCTCCTTTAGCTTCTAAAATGATTCCCATGGATTATTTCACCCATGAATATGATGAAACACATCTCCATTGACTGAGGCCCTCATTAAGGCCAATGTTTTTTGGTTTTTCTACTTCCATGTCAGAATATACTTTGCATTCCTTATTGGCTCAACTAGTTATTTCTCCCTATTTCATATATTAAATGATAGACCATTGAAGATGAGTATGTTATCCATTTCCCAAGACCATTATAACTAGTTGTCTTTATTTGTCAATATTGTGCCAATGATAGATTTGATTAAATGCATTATTTATAGTTTTCAACTTGTGTTCTGAGTTTGATTTTAACCTCAATTGGTTCCTTATCATTCTAAAATGTTCCCTTTTTCTATATCCCACCAGATATACATAAAAAACCTCTTTATATACATTCCCTTCCTATATACCCATTGGTACATGAAAAAATTTCTCTCTCTCTCTCTCTCTCTATACACACACACACACACACACACACACACACACACACACACACACACTTGATAGTACATGAAAGAGGCTTTAAGGTATGTGAGATCAAAGTGGTATGTGGTACCTAGGTAGCACATGAAACATATTTTCCCTATCATTAACACCATCTTAACAAGAAAACCTCATATATCAATATACTCAATTTTTCTTGATTTTCATATTTATGTTTTTGATAGAAATGAATGGGTAAAAGAGTAGCTCTACTTTATTGAGAAGTATTTTCATTGATGTCAAGGTTGATGTCATTAATGTCAAGGTGAATCTATTGAATATGCATGGTGAGTGGTCTTTGAGGTATGAGCCCGTATGTTTGATGTGAAAAGAAAGCCATATGATAAGAGAAAATTTGAAGGAAACCTAATATCTTTCTATTGAGAGAGAATTTGAAGGAAACCTAATGATTATTATATTATTTGTTGTCAATATCATTTCACTAGTGTAAAAGTGTTTTCTAATGAATGTTACTATTTTATATCATCATTGAGGTAGGCATGCTTTTGTATTATTCCTTGAAATACAAGGCATTTTAAGAAACCTAGTCATAACAAGCATAGTCATATCATGAGCATGTGCATGGTGAGCATGAATAGGAATGTGCAGTGGTATAAAATTATTTGAGGAGAATTTAAGTCATTTTATCAAGCTGTATAAACATCAAATAGTGTTACAAGATCAGTTTTCAAGTTTCAAGTGGTTGAGAAGCTTAGTCATGGCACTAGTCATGACATGTAAAGTCCTAATGAGAAGGTTTGAGCATGGATTTATAATATAGGTGAAAAAAGGCATAATAGGTTGTATGAGGTTGTTTGAAAATGTATGTGAGGCATTAGAGCACTCATGAAAGTCTCAAAGTGAGCCTACAGGGGTAGGACCTACAGATCAAGTCTATAACTAGACTATTTTTAGACCTTGTTAGGCCTAATGAGGCATCATGATCTATTTTCAAAGCATATTAAGGATGTATGGCACTATTTAATCATGTATGAGGTTGATTGAGTATGTGAGATAGGTGTAGAGTGCATGGAAAGAGGATGAAGGCCAGTTTTAAGGCCTAATATGGTTTGTAGGTCAAGGTTTAAACAAGCAAAGAGAGAGAGTATGGCCTAAAGGAGTATGAAGTTCTATTTCTAAGGAAATTATGGATATTTGAGTGTTTTCAAAGGTATGATATGTTATTTCAAGCATGTTCACAAATATTTATGTCTTGGTTTACAAGAAAAGGAATGAAAAATGGTTTTGAGGTCTCTCGAGTACATAGAATGAAAGCATACAAACCCAAGGACTTTCAAGTGTTCATTGGCATGCATAACCTCTACATAATAACTTGATCTATTAAGGAGAGATGGGGAAGAGTCATAGATAAGATCTCTAGGAATTATTTTTGGAAATGAGGGGCAGTCCTTTATGAATAATCATTAACACTACCCTTTATAGTCATATAAAATGCAAAAATTGGTAACTTGAGCATGGCTAATGAAACCAACCCTTATGTCCCTCTTGCTAGCTAACCTAACCCTCTTAGGCTTATTTTCACTTATTCTCAATCATCCATAGCCTTCCATACTTGATCCCAGCTAAGTCAAACTCCTTTTTCCATGACTAATCCATCCTCCTAGGTCTTGTCTTCTTAGGACAATGGTGCCACACTAAAACTATAACACTGGTACCACTCATATCTACTTTTGACGTTATATTCCAAGTACATTTCTAGCCCCAATGATCAATTTCTTTTAGTTTCCCATCTTTATCCTTATCAGCCTAATGTGAGCATATTCAACCCATGACCAATAGATCCCTATAAAATCCCATTCAAATATCATTTGGAAAAGGTTGGAAAATATCACTAAGCAAACAAGAATACAAGCAAGACTATTCAAGAAATCTTCCCTATTCTCTGCATATATCTAGCCAACATACTTACAAGTTTATTCAAATCCTTACACCAATCCATATGCACCTCAAACACATCCAATTTAACATTTTTCATCTTCATATACATAATTTCATAAGTCACATCAAGTGGGAGAACTACATATGGCTTGATCCCTCTTCGAATTATTGGTATGTACGCAATGTGCCCTCACACAGGGTGTGAAGTACATCCAGTACGTTTTATATAGACTAACCCCCCTTCTTACTCAAAATTGGTCAAAACACAATGGAAGATACAGTTCAAAGAAATAATTTACTCTACAAGGAGCTATACAAACTTCTAACTATTGAAACTTTGCAAATAGGGTTACATAGGCATAGCAAATAAAACTTAGAAAGCTTAGATCCTCAAGATAATAGTGATAGAGGTAGACTATAGTGTCAATGCCACTATTATCTAGTTTTGACGCTCATGTCCAATCATAAAACAAAGTTTAGATCTTAGTTTTTGATAGTGTCTCAGTCTTGCACAATGAATTTTAGCCTCTATCTCAGTCAGATCAATCCATTTCTAGCTAAGTTTTGTTTTCTTCTCATTATTATTTTTAGAAAATTTTGAATTATAATTAATTTACATAAATCAATAGCTTAATTATTGTTTATTTATTTACTAATTTTACTACTCGTATCCATTAACTAAATTAGGAATATTACACGAATATTCCCAAAATTGTTAAATCATTTGGTGAACCCAACTTACTTCATTTGTGCATAAAAACCCTAGAAACCCTAGGGTAAACTTCCTACTAATTTTTCCTATATTTTTTTAATTTTTTCCCTGCATAATAAAATTAGAAATTACCATTAAATTTTAAAACTTTATAGTAATTTTAAAATAAATTTATTTCAAACCCTAGTTGTCCATACTAAGTCCCAATATTTTTTCCAGTAAATTTCCAATAATTTTATAAATTTTTACTAACATATTAAAATCAAAAAATCCATTCAAATTTCAAAATTCAATAGTAATTTTCAAAAACATTTATTTTTCAAAACCCTAGTTGCATATACTAGGTCTCTCTAAATCACAAATTTTTCAATAAATTTTTTATTTTTTATTTGCATACTTAACTCAAAAATTCACTTTAAATTTCATAGTAATTTTTCAAATAATCATCTTTCAAATCGTAGTTGCATTTACTAGGTCCCATTGCTTCTTGAGGTATCACCTTACATCTCAACTCATATTTCACATCAAAACAAAAATAGATCTCACTTGTTTCCAAATATTTATTACAAATAATAAGGACACCATACTTGGCCCTATCATGCACATGAATGATGAAGTTTACCATATTTTAATGTAAAATTTCATTATTTCCCTTTCATGCTTAATTTTCATAATAAAAGATGATATTACAAAATTTATTACTAACCATGCATAAGATTTTAATATTTCTTTTGCATATTCTCTATCTCTCATGCGAAATAATTTCCAACTCTATTTTGATAAACATGTTAGAAATATTATGTTACAAGTCAAATCTCTTTATACATTAATGCACAATTCCATTCTCTCTACCCTTTTCTTTCTATCATATGGAAAAAATTTAAAGTTTATCTTTTCACACATATTAGACATATCATAGCTTATGTAAAAGTTCTTTATGCATTAGTGCACAATTTCATGCTCTCTATCCCTTATTTTCTCTCTCTCTCATGTGGAATATTATTTATAATCATATTTCTATATAAATTATAACTCCACTTGCATGAATTTCATCCCATATACATTGTTTCTACCTAGATATACCTAACTCCTTGGCTACATGGTTTTTACATAAGCTAACTATCACCTGTCAAGTTTTGATGTCATATCTTATGCACAGGAAAGAAATTCCTTCTCCTCCTCTCCCTCAAGAGGGTGATAGATACTTTCCTTATAACTAGGTCCATGTTATCACCCCTACAAAAGGTGGGATATCCTATACTATTGTTCTTAATGCATGCATTCAACCTATCACTTCTTTAAACCATCTTCAACATATGTGCTTACATGTTCAATCAGAAGTAACTAGTGTTTGCACTTGTAAGAATCTAAGGGATCAAATCACCAGTATGAGTAAGTTAATTTTAGATTTAAAAACATAGTTACAAATATTACATGACAATATCATAACATTGGAAAATCATATTATAATACAAAATCCTTAAAGGCATCCTAGTGTAAATCATGTATATGCACCTTCACCTAGTCAATTGGTTACAAGTAATGTTACATATCAAAATAAGAAATCAAAACAAAGTAACTCTACAACTAGTGATACGAAAAAAATTAAAATTTTAAAAAAGATTTCAAGTTAGGTACTAAGGGAAATTATTAAATTTAATTTGATTAAAACACCTCCTTTACATCCAATGAGAAGATCTAGATATTATTGTGCATATCTTATAATGCATGGGCATCACATAGATTCATATTTGGCATTGAATAAAAATATACAATAGATAATTAATAATGAGGACCCTATACAAGGTAAATCAATCAAGCATTCCATAATGACACAATAACACATTCACAAAGGGTTAAATTCAAAAACAATACAAAAGTGGTTACCAAAGCACAATTCAAAACAATAAAAGGATCAACAAGCAAAATCAAAATAATAAATAGTACCATAAACACTAGTAAAGCACAAAAAATATGCAAATATACCTCTCCAAAATGAGGCTCAATTTTCAAAGCAGTATGGGTTTGGTCAAAAATATCTACAATAGTTTGATTATCAAGGTCAAGGGTTGGACAAGCAAGCTCAAGGCATCACTACTCCTATTCTAGTAGTTGATAATGTTTGTCACGAAGGTTTGGGATCTATTAAACATCCTAATGCAAATCATTCATAGACACAATTTATCAAAGGAAAATATTGAGATACAACAAAACTCAACACCAACATTCCATTGGTTCAAAATCAAGATGATAATGATGAGTGGAATAATACAAGTTATTATGATTTCCAAGATACTTATATTGAATATGAATATTTAGAGTCATATTCACAACCATTCCCTCATGCTTCACAATCACACATGATCCCTTTGTTTGATATAGGACACCATGATAGGGAATCTCCCATGAGACTCATCAGTTAGTGTCTTTCCTTCTTAGCTTACTTGTACATAGCTTATTTTCAATTACTTGTACATAGTTTCTATTTGCTTGATTGTACATAACTTATCTTCAATATATTGTACATAGTATTTCTATGATTAATTATACATAGATTATATCTCAAAAATACCAAAAAAAATATAAAATATCAAAAATTCAAAAACATTCAAATAATTCAAAAACACAAAAACATTTTGATTGTATGCATTATCCATGCTTTACATTTCTACTACTATGCTAGACTTACATTTGTTTTTCTATGATATTGTTTGTCAATTTATCAAATTACCATGCTTCACTTGATCTCCTTTGAGTGTGTGTAGTGACATCAAACTCCTTAATTGATTCACTCTACCCATTAAAGGGGAATCCTACTTCTAGATTCGAGACATACATCAATATATTTACCCACCAGAGGCATCTTCTACATGACTACACCATCCGGGTTATGTCATTCCTAAACCACACACTCTAGTTATCATGTTGGTATACATTATTTACTAGCTTACATAGATTACTCTATCAACATTTCACTAGTATATAGCACTTATGTATTTCTTAACATATACCTAATCTTGTATTACCATGTCTTACATACCTTCACTTCTTACTTTGATTAGTTAGGTATGATTATACTTCCATTATTTACATGATTTCCTTCCTTGTTTTGAATAGCTAAATATGATTGCATTTCTTAATTCTTGTTTGTCTCTTGTATGTGCCTTAGGACATTTACCAGTGTCCTTTTCTTCTATTCATGTGTGTGCCTTACAACATTTGTCAATGTCATTTAACTATACTCTTCTATGTGATTGTGGCTTCCATGACAACCTTGATTGTCTTAATTGTAGGTGTATGAAGCATTTAAACATGCCTTGTATGATTTCCTTCTAGTATGAGTGACATGTACCCATGTCCCTTGTTTGCTTGGCCCCTTAGACACCCTTATAGGCTTCTTACTTCTTGCCTTGTGTGCTTATTTACTTCTCATTATTTACAATGGCATGATTTACATCATGCATTTATTTTGTTTTCTTGGATACCATGATGAACATCATGCTTCATCCCTTCAACTAACCAAACTTTCACTAGTTTAGTATATTGCGCATGTTATTACATTTTTATATCCATCTAGGCATACCTCTGTTGATCTAACAATCTCTCAATTTAAATCATGTTATATCTTGAGATATCTTGTCAATTATCATTGATATATCATGTATCTTTATATCATAACATATTTATAGGTCTCTTTATTATGAGGGTATTCATTATAGGTTCTTCATTCCTACCCTCAAAAGAGGGGGAAATAAACATGGGTTTTGTCTCAGAGATTAGAGCTCCTAACGGTCAAAATAGTAGTTTTCAAAACACCCAAAATAGTAACCAATCAGAACAGACTAGGTAAATAGTCAAAAATTTAAAACAATCACCAGATTTGGCCTAGGAAAATAGTTTCCAATCTAGACTATAGCATCAGTGCCATTAATGTCCACTTTCAGCACTCTTATCCAAATAGCAAACAAACCAGACTTTCTAGAAGTAGGTAAAAAAGTAGGTTTAACTATAATTTTACATAGCCATAACAATTTGGAATCAATAATTTTTAGTACAGTTTCAATCAAAGAATCTAAATGTAAGGTGCATCATGCATGGCATGATGGATCTCACTTCCAATTTTAGATTCGATAGTTGATATGACTTCTAAATCAAAATCCATGTTTCAGATACTAATGATTAGGGATAATGTACATGACACATTTCTTTCTTTTCTTTTTGAGTTTAGCATTACCTAAGCATTCTTAATAGTTGCATGCCTTATTTCATCTACAGGTGGTTAGCATCATTTTGAAATGGATTTCATACAAGCCTAACTTTTTGAGTTCCTTAGCTCTCAAGTTCTTGAGTGGCTTTGATATAAGCCTAGTGCACCAATTCAGAGTGGCTTTCATACAAACCTAATATCTATCTTTTTGAGTGGCTAAGAGTGGCCTAGTTTTTAGAATACATTTAGTTATCTATGCCAACATTGTCATATCATAATACATTCATAGGATTTAAGAGCCATCTCATATGGCATACATTTCATACTGGTATTAGTTCATAGTTTCACTTTACAGGGTAATGATGGAGCCAAAGGACTAGCTATCCTTTGTATTCTTGAGACACCTATTCAAAGGGATTATACATATAGTCCAAACATCAATCAACACATACATGACCACCTTGCTTCACTTAGTGGGTGACGATGGAGCCAAAGGGCCAACCTTTGCAGTCTTAAGCCACTCTTGAGGAATTGAGCACTTAGCTCCATTTGTGATATTATTCTTGGTTTAGTATACATTCAATATTACTTAGCACCACTCAGTAGCACAATAGGTTTTGTATTAGTCTACATAATTGGTTAGGTGTATTTTCTCCTTTCTCTTCATCTCTCTCTTACCTAGTCTTATATGTTTTTATTTTAGATATAGCATATCTATTAAGAACTGATCTACTCTTTGTTTTTCTTTTAGATTTGCACTTCATAGCATACTCTCTCTAGACACACCTAGCATCACATAGCTTTATGAGCTTTACCCTTATAGGTAAGTTTAGGTATGCTTTCTATTTTTCCTTTATCCTAGTGTTTCACTTTGTTGCATCGCTAGAATAAAAGGGGGGAAATGTAGTCATATAAAATGTAAAAATTGGTAACTTGAGTGTGGCTAATGACACCCAAGCCTTAGTTCCCTCTTGCTTACTCTCATAACCCTCTTAGGCTTATTTTCACTGATTCTCAGTCATTTGTATCCTTATAGACTTGATCTTAGCAGAGCCAGCCTCCTTTTTCCATGACTAATCCATCCCCACAAGTCCCATCTACTCAGGATAATAGCGTCACACTAGGACTATAGCACCAATGCTACTCCTATCCACTTTTGATACCATTGTCCAAGTCTATTTCTGGTCTTAATGGTCAATTTCTTTTAATTTTCCATCCTTATCCTTGTCATCCTAACACAAGCATATTCAACCCATGACCAATAAATCCCTATAAAATCCCATTCAAAGATCATTTGGAAAGGGTTGGTAAATATCACTAAGCAAGCAAGAATACAAGAAAAACTATTCAAGCAATCATCCTTATTATTTATATACAGATAGCCAACACACTTACAAGCTCATTCAAATCCTTACACTAGTCCTAACCACCTCAAGTACATCTAGTTTAGAATTCTACATCTTCATATACACAATTACACAACGCACATCAAGTGGGAGACTACATATGACTTAATCCCTCTTCAAAGTATTGGTATGTAGGCAGTGTGCCTATACACAAAGTGTGAAGTACATCTAATTCATCTTACAAACACTAACTCTCCCCCCCCCCCCCGATTTTTCAAAATTAGTCAAAGCAAAATGGAAGATAGTGTTTGAATAAATAATCTACTCTATAGGGAGCTATATAAACCTCTAGCTACTAAAACTTCACAAACATGGTCACAAAAACATAACAAATAAAAATTAAAAATCTTAGATCCTCAAGAAAATAGTGACATAGGTGGACTATAGCACTAGTTATACAACTATCTAATTCTCACACTTCTATCCAATAACAAAATTAAGTTCAAATCTCATTTTGTGATAGTGTCTCAGTCTTCTATAGTGAATTCTAACCTCTATCTCAATCGGATCAATCAATTTCTAGCTAAGTTTTATTTTCTTCTCCTTATTACTATTTTTATAAAATTTCAAATTAAAATTAATTTACACAAATCAGTATCTTAATTATTTTCTATTTATTTACTAATTTTACTACTCAGACCCTTTAACTAAATTAAGATTAATACACCAATATTCCTAAAATTATTAAATCACCCTCTCTAAAACCTTAAAAATGACCCAATGTGAATGATCTTATTTAAAACATCCCAAAATTTTATCAAATGAATATAAAAACTATTTAAGCATGTATTCAACTCTCCCAAGTATCTTTAGGTGTGATTGGTTTGTCAGGTGTGTGAGTAGACCCTACATAAAAGTGCTAATTTCTCAGAGATTTGTTGTAGTAGTCAAAGTTGACCAAGTAAAAGTATTAAAATCATTGGATGGATAGTTTGAAAATATAATTTTATTTCCATAGTGTTTTTTAGATAGGTTTCAACCCTTAAGTGTTCTAAATTGATCATCCAAGTTAACCAGTCATTAATAGGCTTAATGGTGAAAGCAGTGAGAAACCCAGGCAGTAGTGGATTATGGATGTGTTATCATATAAAAAGGATGAAACTAAGTGAATGGATATGTTTTAAAATAATTTTAATAAATTTTCATGTTATATATAAGCTTTTTTGGTTAGTGTATATGATGAAAAAGATTCTTACAAGTTGACATGTCTGGTTCAGATGAGATAGTGAGATATAAGGTCATGAGATTGGTCTACAAGATCAATATTTCCATTTAACCATATTATATTTATATTTTCCAATTATATAATTATATCATAATATCATCCAAATGCATCATGGTTCTTTTTAAATAGTCATACATGTTATTTAAGGTCATTATCACCATGATTATATTTTAAGGTAAACTAGCAGTTCTAAGTAAGCAAGTCATAGTGATGAGTTTGAGACTTTATGCCCTAAGTTGAAGCATATAATATACACAGTGTTTTATTTGATACTTTTATGTCCTATCCATTCTTTGTATAAGGTTTGGTATTTATTGAAATTAGTGAAAATATTGAAGCCAAAATGGCTTGACTAGTTGAGTGAAGTTTGTGAGAGAGAAGGTCAACAAATTAGTCTGCAAGACCAATATTTTCTAGTAGAGATTATGATATTTTTATTAGAGGTTGTTCTAAGGATATTTTAGAATAATTTTCATGAATTTTAAGTCCTTTTTTGTGTTCTTTTCGGTGTCATAGGTTTACGTTTATATGATTGTGTTTTGAGGCTAGTTGGTAGTTCAAAGTAAGCATTTTGTAAAGAAGAGTTTGAATCTGTATACCCTAAGTTGAAGTATCTAACAAAGTTTTTTATTACCCTAAGGTCATGAGTTTTATGAATATATGATTTATGTCCATATTTTTTTATCCAATTGGTATTTTATCTTCATTAGTTTAAGGCATATTTTTTGGGTATGCGTAGGCCTAATTGTGAACAATACAAATGGTGTGCTTCAAGATGTGATTAGACTTGAAAGATGTTATGGATTATATATGATCTTAGTAGAGGTATATATATATATATATATATTTTATGATATTTTCCTACCATTTTTAGAGTTTTAAATTATTCTAATGAAGGCAAATTGTAACGTGTCCTAAAGTAAACCTAACGGAATTAGGTCTTCATGAGACCTAAAGATGAAATGAGGCCTAATTGAGGTATATCAAACCTAAATGGACTCAAATAAAATTTGATCCATGTTTATGATATGTCCTAAAATATATTATATGTCTATCCTAATAGGTTAAGGTTTTTTGGTCGACCAAGAAGGATATGAAAAAGAGGCTTGTATAAATACAATGTAGTTTTAGGCCTATTGGTGAGTGAAGAGAGTAAGTGAATAAGATAGCACTTTTTTGACTATAAAAAGGTATTATAGACCATAATATTAGTATATAATATTAGTGATTAATATGTTATATAGGTTATGTGTATGATTATCAAGATCATATGATATAATCAGTGTTGAAGAGACCTAACTGAGTGAAGAGACATAGAAGGTAGTTTGAGAGGGCTAAGAGTGTAAAGAGATGAAGAGGTGGTCATCATTAGTTGGTTGAGAGACAATGTCTCCTAAATTTTATAAAATCAATTAGGTATCTGATTTGGTGCTAAGTCATCTATGGGGTTGGTGTCTCCTTGTAAATTGGTGCTTAGCTAGTTGGGGTTGGTGTTCCATGTGAAGTGGGTGCTTTACTAAATTTGGTATTTATCTTATAGCAATATATTCCATTTTAATATATTAGTGGGTTTTATTTCCCTTGAGGGTTTCCCACATATTTAATGTGTTCTTATGTTTCATGATTATGTGGATAGGTGTTTATGCTTGCAAGATCTATATACTTGTTTGAATGGTTCATAATTGCTTAAATAAAATTGATAAGAAAGTTTCTTAATATTGATCACCCCCCTCTTAGTCATTTTTATTCCAAATTTTGGTATCATAATAGGTCCTTTTAATTTTTCCTAATAGCCTAAAGGAGATCTTAGAAGGAAAGATTGTTAGTCAACAAGCTCAAGGTAGTTTCTCTACTAGTAAGGCTCTATTTTTAAATAGAACTAATTATGCTTTTTAGAGCATTAGCATGAGGAAACATCTACTGTCAATGGGCCATGACATATGGTAGTCAATTATGGATGGATACACTCCACCTCCTATGCCACTAATTGATGTAGTAGGCAATAAAGAAAGGGAGAGCAATTATAAGGCAATGAATGACATTCTATGTGGTTTATCAGAAGTAGAGTTTGTGAAAGTGATGCACTATCAGTCAGCCAAGGTAATATGGGATAAATTGAATATTATCTATGAAGGAGATACCAAGGTGAAGATGGCCAAGTTGTAGACCCACCATAAATAGTTTGAAAGTCTGAAGATGAATGAAAATGAAACCATTACATCTTATTTTTTGAAGGTTGATGAAGTTGTCAATGTCATTAGAGGATTAAGAGAAGAAGTAAAAGATCTTATAGTTATTCAAAAGGTATTGAGATCATCAACTCCTAAGTTTTATTTTAAGATGTTTGTAGAAGAAGAGATACAATATTTGGACAAACTAGAAATAGATGGGATTCATAGCATCTTGGCGTAGACACCAACATTGTGTCAACCCCCCCTTAGTCCCCTTCTAAACACTTACACACCTTATTAATTTAAAATAAACTACTTATTTTAAATTAATGACCTCACTTAGACACCTCACCTTGGACACCTCGCCCTAAGACCATTTCTTACCCTATGAGTCACCCTGAGACTAAGTCATCTAAACCATGACCTATTCTCACTCCATCCTAACCTCCTAACTAACTCTTGTGCCTAATAAACCTGTCTTTTGACCATTCTCCAATGGAAAATGCACTTGGCAGATGGAGAAATGGGTAAAGGGCTAAAATTATCCCTTTTACCCATTCTCTAGCCGCCGACATCGATCAACTATCGGCCGACACTGGTGGGATCACCGACGTTGGTTACATAACCCGAGTTCTAACCTTGAGCTGGCCCCTGACTCTTTGCATATCAATGCGCACACTCTGAGACCAAGCATCAGAACTCAACTATTATCCTCCAAGCTACCAAAGTTCTACACAAGTCATTCCAAAGATTGGATTGAAGCACTGTACGAGGACCTCAACATCAGCCACAACGGGAATAAGCAACCTGACACCTCTAGTTCTTCAACTAATAAAGCTAAGTATTCTTCTTCTCATTTCAATATTGTCAAACATGTTGGTAATTAGTTTCTATTTACTATTTCTAAAAACACTGTAAAGAAACTCGACTTCTTCCATGGAAGGGCTGAAAAGCCTTCCTCTCATTCTCACCTCCTTTACACACCTACCCTCTACCTCAACCCTTCTGTAGACCTTAGTCACCTGCCTATAACCCTACATAAACCTCCTAATTCCAAGAAATCCCTCTGACCATTCTAGAAATACCCTGAGACCTGTCCAAGGCCCACTGCCCCTATCAACATCGGTAATAGAACTGACGTCGGCATAATTGACCCAATCAACATCGGCAAGATTACCGATGTCGGTGACTGTGCAAACCAAAAAACCAATCTAAATAGCCCAAAGACCAGACAAAACCTTTGACCAGCCTACTGAGACTCACAGACGATAGGGAACAAGTACACAATATTCTACCTTTCCATTTCTTTAAGTCTTTCATCATTTCTTTTTATACGACACTCTTTTCGTTAAATAGTGGACTGTCATCCCTTACAGAGCTTTACACTTCTGGGATTGCGCACCTAGCTTGGTCATCCACCATATCCTATTCTAACATTTTCTTTGTTCAAGTTTCTTTCTTTCTATAGGTGTTTCCTCCACAGCCAAAGAGGAGCTCTCATAACGCTTGGATACGGTGCGTAACTTAATTCACGTAACATCAAACCCCTGACTCTTAACTATAGTTTCTTCTTTTTTCTGAATGTAAATAGCAAAAAAATGTAGAGAAACATTTTGGAACACCCAGTGGGACCCTAGAGTTTTCCTTGGGTTCATTCTTCTAAAAAGCAAATTTTCATATAGTTGCATTAGGAAAAGATTCTCTTCTTGCATCTCTCTTCTATCTCTTTATTTCGAAAAGACACCATTAGCACAAGTTAAAAAGAACATCTTTCTTTTTCTTCTTGTCACTTCTTGCCTATATTTTAGAGTAGTGAAAAATGCATACTCTTAACCTTTTCTTCAATTGTTTGCATTTGGATAAAATATTTCAATTTGGGTTTTAAAAAAAAACTATTGCATTTCATTTCTACTTGAATGCATATTTAGCTCACCTAGTAATTAAAAAGCATTATGAATAAATCGTAGTGCACAAATGTTACACAACCAGACCACAATCACATCAAATTAAATATTTAAACGTACTTGAGACAAGGCCCATCTAGGATTTCATCACCTAGCAGATACCTTACCCTTCCTGGCGATCCTACTTGGACTTCACTACCAAGAGGAGGACCCACTTTGTTCTCTGGTAGAGTATAAACTATAGGCAAAGTATATATTGGCTAAGCAGCCCATCTCGGCTCTGGGTTCATGAAGTGAAGGGAGCAAGCCCCAGCACCAGGCCATGTATTAAACCTAACACAGATTTTTGAGCACCAAAACATAACCCAAAACCAGCTATAGACTTCCTCTTTAGGACCCGTTCTAAAATCCCAATTCCTAAATACATTCTTCTAAGGCATAAGCCACCACGACTCTAAAATTTATTCTTAGGAATTTAACATTTAGAGTTTGCTTGCCAAATCATCTATTTTGCTATTTTTATCTGATTTTTTTGAACTGGTAAGGTCACATCATTCTGAGGTCCAAAAAAACTCAAAATTTCTCCTTCTTTCAAAAACTATCAGTTTTATGTGTTTCTAGAATTACACAGAAATTGACATCAATTTTTCCACTAGCATCGGCAACCCAACTTCATCGACATCGGTTATTCCACCGACCTCGGCAACATTTCATAACCGACATCGGTTATTAAACAGACATCGGTCACTGTCAACAAATTTTAATTCCAAACAGAAACCTTAAAACCTGACTTTTTTTGCTGTCAAACACACATTTTGGTTTTCTAAAACTGAAACACATAGTTTTTGGAACCTAAATCCATTTCATCTTGAATGGTTTTGACAATTAGTCAAGCCAAATCTCTTGTTGATCACGCAAGGCAACAACCACTCCCACCTTCACCTTCCATACCAAGTCATCTAATGGAGTATACTTGAGACACTGAGCGTACTCCTATCCAACCTACCCCAAATCAACCTCCTATTGTTCCTGTAGGGGATCAAGACTTTGAGAGATTCCTTGACCACAATGTCAAGGCCCTCTAACACTATCTCACTAGAAGCCAAATGCGAGACCCTTCAGGTAACCCTGTTTATGGGATGCCAACTTCCTTGGTTAAAATGGCAATAATATCAACAGCATCCATTACCCAACCTATGGTCACTCAGGCCATTGCCTCAACCAGTAACCCAACCATGGCCAATGTTCAAGATTTGGCCTCCCCTTTTATTTCTGGCCCTACCTCCATTGGGGTTTCCGTACCCCCTCAACCATAAACAATTCAACCAAGTTTGACACCTTTTTAGAACTTGATTGTCTCTATCCCACCCACTCTTACATCTTGAAACATGAGAGCGGCTACTCATCCTTTAACTAGTCTTACCACCATTCAACCACCCTTGGCAGCATCTAGTCAAGTTGTGCCCTCCAACTTCATGGCACAAGCCCCCTTGGCCTCAACATTAGTCCCTATGATGAACTATCAATATGTTGCATCTACACAAATGTAACCAAGTACATCATACACCCCTCCCAATGCCTTTTAG
The DNA here is from genome assembly GCA_037957365.1 of Torreya grandis. Lineage (NCBI taxonomy): Eukaryota > Viridiplantae > Streptophyta > Pinopsida > Cupressales > Taxaceae > Torreya > Torreya grandis. The sequence continues at coordinate 416,552 of JARHVA010003248.1, forward strand.
GTACCCTACAACTTAGGGGGTGCCCCTCATGCCAATCCATCTACCAATCTAATTAAGATGATGATGGATAAGATGTCCAACCTTGAGACATCTATTTTAGGTTCGAAGAATGTTCTTTCATATGAACAAATTCACAACAAACCCATTCACCCTTTAGTTCCCATTCAACCATACCTAGCTAGTGGGAACTCCTAAAATTTACTCGCTTTCAGAGTAAAGAGGACCCACAACAACATCTATGAGCGTTTAGACACGCTTGTTACCTCATAGCGCACGATGATACATTATTACTTCGCATTCCCTATGCCACTTTCTGGTGCCACCCTTGATTGGTATAGCTCTATTACTAGTCATTCTCTCTTTACCTTCACTCAACTCGCTCAATTATTCCTCGCCCACTTCTCAATCAACATCACCAAGAAGGTCTCCATCACAGACCTTTATTCTATTAGACAATTCGACGATGAATCAATAGCAGACTTCATCGCCCATTGGAGAGGTTTGATCAACCAACTCTCCTTTTCACTACCTCAACCTGAGCTCATTAAGATCTTTTCAAGAGCATGTGCCAAGCACATCTCATCCACTTTATGGATTCAAACTTTCCACACATTTGATGAAGTTTTCACTATGGCCCGAAAGCTTGAACTCTGCACAGTCGAAGAGGATAGGGTCAAATTGTATAGTACAAATACCAACACAAAATCCAATGACCCTTCTTCTTCCCAACCTTCTTCTTCCCACTCCAAGTCTAAGGGATCAGTAAACGTTGTGGTCCTTAGGTCATCACCTTTGACTACAACTAACCAATCTGAACCTTCCACATCACAAAACATCACAAAACAATTCCAGCAACAGTATATATAGCGTCAATACACTCCAATAGGAGAATCATACGCTTCCGTATTAGATAAATTAGTAAAGCAAGGGGTCCTCAATCTCCCTCAAATCTAACTTGTCCAATTTAACCCCTCACAAGCCATCCCTACATGGTATAGGGAAAATGACTTTTGTAACTATCACCGTGTCAACGGTCATGACATAGACAATTGTAAAACCTTCAAAAATGTTGTTCAAGACATGTTAGACAAAGGGGACCTTGTTTTGGATAACCCTAATGCACCAGCCAACCAAAACATGGATGTCTTTAGGCAACTATTTCCTAACCATCCCCCAAGTCAGAACAATGTTCAGACCATGGCCGATGACCCTCAAGAACACAACATACACACGGTCAACACGATCTTTCCTTTCATTCCTAACCACCCTCTCCCACAATCTAAAGAGGTTAGTCAACCCATCTCTCCACCATGGGTAGAAGAGCCTATTCTACCCATATCACCCCCACGACATCAAACACCTCCTCCACACATACTTCTACCTCATGAGGAACCCATATTACCTATTCCTCTTGCCCCGACCTTCTCTCTTCTTCTACCATTGGAAGAAGTTACCATTCATACCCCACACCCTCATGTAGAAGGGGCCATAATCCCTCTACTTCACCCTTTAGAGGAGCCTTCCTCTCCCATTTGTCCTCCACCGATGGAGGATATTCCTCCATCCACCCCCTTTCACACTTAGGAGAGTCTACTTTGACCTCTCCCACATTGGAGGATGTTTTGATGGCACCAACACCAGTGGCCTCACCCTCATCCTTCTTATCACTAATGGGGGATCATACTTTACCCACTCTTAGACCACATGTGGAAACCATGATCATCCCTGCGCTCTATCCTCTTGAAGAGCAGCATTCTCCAATCCCTTCTCCGCTGAGAGAAGAACTTGCTACCTCACCCACTTTGGCTGAGGAAGATCCGGTGATGGTTTTCTCTCACCTTTGGCCCAAGATCACTACGTTTAACACATTTCCCCTCTCGCAACCACCCAAATCTTCCAAAAGACCAATTATAAATCCTCATGCAACGTCACCTAAACCTTTCTCTCGATTGGTAGAAAACTTAGGATTTCTCCATTCTAGGAACCTAGAACATGAGGTGCTATGGGAGCGACTTAAGGATCCTTATCTTACATTGCCTGCTTCATCTTATACTACCGACCCTTCTGCGAAAAATTACCCTAAAGTCTCTGATGAGGATCGGGCTTCTACTTCCAAATCATCAGAAGCTCAACCTTCCACGTCCAAATCCAAACCCTCGCAGGTGTCCACCATGTTGAAACAAATTAAATCTCTTGGTGTTCGCCCTATATCAAACTTCACTTACCCACAAGTGAAGGTAGATTTAAACATTGCCCCACACAATAGTGGTCCTCACACCAAACTAAAGAAGGCTGCTAAACCACGTCGGAGAACTCCTCCCCCACCATCACCATTACCCTCTATTTTGGGTCCACACCCTTCTACCTTAATAGGAGTGATTCCTACTCCAACACCTAATAAAAACAAACTGCCTCCATTACTTCCTCTACCCATCAAAAACATAACTCCTCTCACCAAGAAAGTGCCATCTACATGTGTGGCCACACCACCAACTAAAAAGGTGGTATGAAAAAATCCCCCTACAACTCCTAAATAGAAGTTGTCAACCCCTACTAAAATAAAGAGTGTAGACCCATTAGTGGGTTCTTATGCTTCAATGTTATGTCGATTGTTACAGTCTTCTAGCATCATTCTCCTACCCATTAAGCCATACCAACCTCTTAGATCAAAACCATCTTGGTTTGACAACACTCAAATTTGTTGGTATCATCGCACACCTGGACATGATACTGAGTGTTGTTGCACCCTTAAGGTTGTCATTCACCAACACTTGGAAAAGGATACCCTTCTTATTGAGGATCCTCTTGACCACCCTTTTGACAAACCACTGACACCAACCCATGCCTCCCAAACCTCCTCAATTGAATCGGGATCCCAACACAAGATTATGGTCCCTTTACCTCTTTCCCCCCCTTTATTCAAGATTAACACCATTAATGTGGCCACCATGTCTCAAACTTTAAAGGATAAAGGAAAAGAGAAGGTTTCTATCCCTTGGACATACCCATTTTTCAAACCTTCTCAACCACCAAAATCCAAGATTTTAATCTTGGGCACATCCCAGCCAACATCTTCAGAGGTAATTCGTGATTCCATGGTGAAACAACTTCACCAAACCCCTGTGAAGATGTCTTTATATGACCTCATTCAAAGATCTCCACAACATCGCCAAGCCTTAATCAATGCTTTACAGGTAGTGGAGGTCCAACTTGAAGACCCCCAACCATTGGCTACTTTAGTCAAATCATTACCCACCATCACCTCCATTACCTTTAGTGATTCTGAAATTCCTACCTCCAACCTAGAAGATCAGGATGCTACCCTTTTTATCACAGCTTACGTTGATCAAACTCATGTTAAGTGGGTTATGATTGATGGAGGTGCTAGTATCAATATCATTTCCACCCACGCATATGACCAACTAGCCACCCCAAAGAATTGCATGTCTAAAACTGATGCAATTCTTTCTTCTTTCAATGATTCCACCACCACTACCATTGGCACTATCATCTTGCATATTCGTGTTGGCCAACGAACAATCCCAGAACTCTTCTATATCATCAAGGGGGAGTTCCAATATAACATTCTATTGGGATGACCTTGGATACGTACCATGACATGTGTCCCTTCCACGTTGCATCGTTGTGTCAAATTTGAACACGAGGGTCAAGTTCATGTCATTCCTGTTAACCCTTCCCCCTTTAAAACATGCAACACAACTTATCGACCCAATGATGTTCTCATCCCTTTGAAAACATCCACCCAAACACCACCTCCACTCGTAAAAGCCTCGAAAAATTTTCAAACATTAGTTACACCTACGCCTACTCCTCAAGTGACCACAAAAGATCTTATGGAAGATACCTTCCAACGCCTTTCACTTGGGGAGTATCGTTTGCTTACCCTGGACATGTTCCAAACTCCTCAGGAATATGGACAACTTCATCACCACCCTAACTATGACCATCACATCAGAATGGTCATCCCATATGGTCCTCCCAATCTTCAAACTAATCTCATCTATGGAGGGCTAGATCGAGCTCCTACTGATGGGAATCCTCTCTCGTCACCCCAACTATTCACGTTCGATTTCTCTTTTCTTGGTAACCCTAGATTTTCTCACACCTATCTTTATAGGTGTGCTTGGAAGGGTTTTGGCTTTGGGCGCTATGAACAAGGTTCCCACCAGCCCGTTGAGCCTCCAAACGATGAGGCAATCAAAAATGCCAAGAAATAACATGGCCTGGGTTTTGAAGAACCTACAAAAATCTCTAAAAACCCTCACCATGAAACTATTGTAGAGCATTCTCCTTCGACTTCACCTATTCCCCCATCATCACCTACTGAGTTGGTAGTCTCCATCCCTCCTAGTTTTTTTTTACATAAACACCATTCACTTGGAACCCTTGACCTATCAACTAGGTGGGGTATCAAGGTCCCTTCCTCTCGTTTATCCAGACATGATAGACGATGAATTTTCTACCATCAATACTATCCAATGCATGGACGATGATGCCATACTCACCTACATGGGTGCAGATGATTCTTTCATACAATGATCACTTCCTTAGGAAACACAGGTTATGTTAAATGAATCAACTATTGACATTAATCTTCTATCTTTTCATGTTCTTCATATTTTAAAGATTGGTCAATCTTTAGATACCTAGGAACAAATCAACTATACCAAATTCCTTACAAATCATAGCAAAGCCTTTACTTGGTCTTATAGTGATATGCCTGGTATTGACCCTGACATTGTCATTCACAACATTGTCATAAACCATGAAGCTAAGCCTATCAGGAAAAAGCTTCACAAGATGCATCCTCACGTCGCACTCCTTGTCAAAGAGGAGCTTCAACGTCTTCTCTCTGTCTCATTTATCTAACCCATTGATTATCTGCAATGGGTGTCAAATATTGTCCCTATCACAAAAGCAACTTGGGGGATCCAAATTTGTACTGACTATCACAACCTTAACCTAGCTTGCCCAAAGGATGACTTTCCTTTGCCAAACATTGACCAACTTGTTGAGCTCCAATCATGAGATGCTATCACTTATGGACGAGTTTTTAGGATATAATCAAATCTTGATTGCGCCAAAAGATCAACATAAAACCACTTTCATCACACCATGGGGGACATTTTGCTATAGGGTCATGCCTTTTGGCCTCAAGAATGCACGCACCACATATCAACATGCCATGACTTATATCTTTCACGATCTCCTCCACAAAATCATGGAGGACTATGTGGATGACCTGCTGGGAAAATCCAAACTTTGTCGTGACCACTTAACCATTCTCAAAATAATATTCACTCACTTTCTATAATATAATGTTCGACTCAACCCCAAGAAATATGTCTTTGGGGTTCTCTCAGGGAAGCTTTGGGTTTCATCATTTCTCTTTGTGGCATTGAAGTAGATCTAGCTAAGATTCGATCTATACTCGAGATGCCCCCACCAACTAACCTAAAACAACTTCACAGCCTACAAGGGAAGCTTCAATCTATTCATCACTTCATCTCATAGCTATCTGACTGATGTCAACCCTTCCATCACCTCCTCAAGAAGGACGTCTCCTTTAATTGGGATAAGGATTGCCAAGAGGCTTTTGAAGCTCTTAAATGCTATCTTGTCTCTCCACTAGTCCTTATTCCACCTAAAGATGACCAACCCTTCTATCTTTACATTTCCACAACAAATCATTCCTTAGGTGCCATGATCATGCATCGAGACGAACAACATCATGAGCAGGCAATTTATTATATAAGCCGAATGCTCATTGACTACGAAACTTGGTATTCTCATACCGAAAAAATTTGCTTGGCATTAGTCTTTGCCACCTCCAAACTCTGTCATTATCTCCTCAATCACAAGACTTACATCATCACCCACACCAACTGTCTTAAATACATGCATTCCAAGCCATACCAAAACCAACGTATGGCTCGTTGGCTAATGCTTCTCACTGAGTTCAATTTGGAATTCATTCAACAAAAGTTTATAAAGGGGCAAACAATCATTGAAAAACTAGCAGATGCCCCTTTACCTGACAACCAACCCTCTAACTGCAAATTTATTGATGAATCTATCGCCATGCTATCCACCGATGACATCTTCTATCAAATGACAATGTTCTTTGATGGATCTAAATGTCAACACGGTGGGGGTGCGGGGGTCATTCTCATCCCTCACGAGGGTGAGCCCATGCCTCTATCTTTTAAACTTGACTTCGAATGCACCAACAACATGGCTAAATATGAAGCTTTAATTTTGGGGCTTCAAACTACCCTTGTCTTAGGCATTAAGACAATCAACATCTTTGGCAACTCGCAACTAGTCCTTAATCAAATTAACGGTTCATATCTTTGTAAAAACAAAGTTTTGCAATGATATAAACACCGTGTTGACACATTGCTAGGGTCTTTTGACCATTATCTCTTGTAAACTATTCCTTGCTCTACAAATAAGTTTGTCGACACTATGGCCTCTCTCACCTCACATATACCATCTTCATCTACTTCCTCGAGAATCTATGTTACGATACACCGTTTGGCGTTGCCTTCATATATCTCCACTGACATCAACTTTGTCGGCAATATCGACTCTAGTCCACAGGATGTTTGGTATAAACAACTTGTTGACTACTTAACTTATTCTATTATTCCTCTTAATCTCTCTAGCAATGCACGACAGGCTTTTATCAAGAGTATTGCTCGATACACCATGTTAGGGGGTCTTCTCTACAAAAGAGGTTTTGATGGCCTCCTTCTTCGATGTCTAACCTCCACTGAAACATCTCATGCCATCAAACAAGTTCATGATGGGATTTGTGGAGGACATTTCAATGGTAACTCAGTTTCAAAGCGCATCCTTGACCTGGGCTATTATTGGCCCACTCTTCACCAAGACTGCAGTGACTATGTTCGACATTATATCAAATGCCAACAACATGCTAACTTACTTCATGTCCCTAGCCACGTTTTACAAGTTGCTAAGGAATTTTGGCCCTTTTCAAAATGGGGCTTAGATCTAATTGGTGAGATTAACCCTCATTCCCCTCTCTGACATCAGTTTATTATCACCATGACTGAATACTTCACTAAATGGGTGGAAGTTGTTCCCCTCATCTCCACTAAAGCTGACAAAATTGTCGAATTCATCAACCACCACATAATTTGTCATTTCGATGTACCTCACAAGATCATCACCGATAACGGCAAATCTTTCAAAAACAAAACCATCCAAAAACTTTGCAACTCTTTTGGCATCAAACTCAGCTTCTCCTCACCTTACTACCCACAAGCAAATGGACAGGCAGAGGCTTCTAAAAAAATCTTAACCAAAATCCTAATGAAGGTGGTCAACGACACTAGAAGGGATTGGCACATTCACATTCCCTTCACTTTGTGGGCCTACCACACTAGCATTCGAACCCCTACGGGTGTTACACCTTTCTCTTTAGTGTATGGAATTGAGGCCGTCTTGCCTCTTAAAGTACAAATACCTTATCTACACATCTCTTTACATGACATACTTTCCTACAATGACTTTTGTCAAGATCGATTAGCTCAACTTGAGTTACTCGATCAACGTCATCTTGCCGCTCTTAATCATCTTCATATCTACCATAATCGCATCAAACGAGCCTATATCAAAAATCTGAAAGAGCAAGATTTCAAAATCAGAGATTTTGTCCTTAAAGAAAACCAACACGTGACCAATATGGAAAGAATCAAATGAGGCAAGTTTGCTCCTAATTGGCTTGGACCTTATATAATAATGCACAAGTATGGATCAGGGACTTATCATCTATCTTCTCTCGAAGGTCGGCCAGAACCTGAGCCCCTTAATGCCTTGCATCTGCGACCATTCTACTATTAACCAAGTAACCATTCACTTGATGTTTGACTTGAGCTCATCCCTTGAGCAACCCCCATCATCCTCATTCCTATTCCTTTCAATCCTTTTTTCCTACAAAAATTAGTGAACCCTTTTAGCATTAATGCTTTGTCATAATAAAATGGAAACCCCTAAACCACTATAGTCTAGTCCATGACTAAAACTTCAGTCAACAAAAAAACATAAAATTGGGATGCCTACAAAATATACAAAGGTCATAAACTATGAATGTAGACTGCTCCCTTGAAGGATAGCTATATTGTTGTTGTAATTAATAGACTACTCCTTTGAAGGATAGTTATTCAAAGCTATCAAAACATACAAAGCAAAACATAGACCATTCCCTCAAAGGATAGCTATGCCCAAATTTTGCTACCATAACAGCACCCTCTTAGAAGCTGCCCACATCGATCAGCTTCACATGACCACAAAATAAAACATCCCCAAGTAGACTTCCCGTATTGATCAGTCTACCAAAAAAAAAAGAGAATGAGTAACAAACTATTAAGTCATGGACTTGTCTATAGTCGTTCTCAGGGTCACCTATAAAAGGGGAAAAGTTATCCTTGCTAAAAAGGGTTACGTTATCCTCACATATCACATAATCACACCTATTACCCCAACATATCCAAGGGATTTTGAGCTCACTTAATGTCAAGTGATTAGAATACCTCTCTAAAAAATCAATGGTCAATGACATAATGCATGAACGGGGCTTTTGTTTGCAACAACCCTATCTATGCTATCACTATGGTCCTTGTCAATGAAAGAGCAAAATGCCTTTCACTTCTTATACACCTTCGTCACATACAACCAAATCATTTTCCAAACCAAAACAAACCAAACCAACCCAAACCAAAACAAACCAAAACATTTTCTAACCAATAACACAACATCATGCAATTTGTGTTATTTAAATTATTATAGCCCATTCACACTAGTTTCTATGGAAAACAATACACATGGAAGCTATCAACCAAACACAATTTATGTCAAGCATATACCATCACCAATAAGGAAACTTGCTGAAGCATAAATAATCTCATTTCATTTTTAGCATACACCATCACCAATATGGAAAATTGCTAAGGATGAAAATCACATAACCTATGTTACAGCATACACCATCACACAATATGGAAAAGGCTGTAACATCATCATACACTCATCATTTCCAACCTAACCAAAACAATTATCAACCAAACACAATTTATGTCAAGCATATACCATCACCAATATGGAAACTTGTTGAAGCATAAATAAACTCATTTCATTTTTAGCATACACCATCACGAATATGGAAAAATGCTAAGGATGAAAAACCACATAACCTATGTTACAGGATACACCATCACACAATATGGAAAAGGTTGTAACATCATCATACACTCATCATTTCAAGCATGTACCATCAAACATATGGGAAATGCTAAAAGCACTAACATGACCAAACCAACTATCGACCTCTTTGACTCCATCTTCCCTTTTGGGGAGAACTACATTGGCCTGAGGCCCTTAAAATAGGGGCTATGTAGGTAGCACTCAGTTGACATGGGGTTTCCTGAGGTTAGCTCGGCCATTCATTCATTCGTCTACTTGATGGACCAACCATTTAACCTTTAACCATGACCTAACCTAATCAAACTCAATCCATAACCTACCCTCTTCTTCCCTTTTGGGGAGAACTACATTAGCCTAAGGCCCTTAAAACAAGGGCTATGTAGGCAGCACTCAGTTGACATGGGGTCTTATGAGGTTAGCTCGGCCATTCATTCATTCATCCGTCTACCTGATGGACCAACTATATAACCTTTAACCATGACTTAACCTAGTCAAACCCAATCCATAACTTACCCTCTTCTTCCCTTTTGGGGAGAACTACATTGGCCTGAGGCCCTTCCCAAGGGCTATGTAGGTAGCACTCATTTGACATGGCATCTTCTGAGGTTAGCTCGGCCATTCATTCATTCGTCTACCTGATGGACCAACCATATAACCTTTAACCATGACCTAACCTAGTCAAAACCAATCCATAACCTACCCTCTTCTTCCCTTTTGGGGAGAACTACATTGGCCTAAGGCCCTTCCCAAGGTCTATGTAGGCAGCACTCAATTGACATGGCGTCTTCTGAGGTTAGCTCAGCCATTCATTCATCTGTCTACCTAATGGACCAACTATCTAAACCAACCCAAAATCATGACCAAACAACCAGCCCTGACACTATAAAAGTCACCTTAGACTTCTCATGGGGCACATTAGAGATCACATACATCTCCCTAACCACAAAAAACAACACTTGAGATCACTTATATCTCAGCCTGACTCAACCAATGACCTTGGAGATCATGACTATCTCCTTAGACCACGACCACTTTTGAAACAACTTTGCCTTGGTTATTTTGATTGCATATATGTTACCTCACGAATAGTTAGCAAATTATACGCACCCCACATTATGACCCTCACACATATTGTTGGATCATGACCAAGTTGATCCCCAATATTTGTGACATTTTCATGTTTTCTAGGAGCACTTCCTAGCCTAGATACTTGGAACACAATGACCATTGAAGCTACAGCTTTAATCGATCTAACCCAATCAGCTACAACTAAAAAGCTGGGGACTGGTTACTTCAATTTTAGTCCTCCTCGACCAATTAGAGCTATAGCTTTTATTATTTAACCCAATCAGCTACCACTAATAAGCTAGGGATAGGTTATTTTGATTTTAGTGCTCCTTGACCTTACCTGTGACAATTTGACCTACCTATCACATGAAGTGGTATACACACAATCTCAACTATTGCAGCGTTCACACTCTAACATCACCTTACCCATCCACTACCTATCAAATCGGCACCCAATTTTGGGTTCCCTTCTCTCGATTCTCACTTTGAAGGGGAATACCTCATCTCATACCTAGGGTAACCCACATCTATTTTTGTCTTGCAGTTCATCAGGACAAACCACAAAGACAAAAAGGGGCAAATGTAGACACCAACATTGTGTCGACCCCCCCTTATTCACCATCTAAACACTTACACACCTTATTAATTTAAAATAAACTACTTATTTTAAATTAATGACCTCACCTAGACACCTCACCTTGGACACCTCACCCTAAAACCATTTCTTACCCTATGAGTCACCCTAAGACTAGGTCATCTAAAGCATGACCTATTCTCACTCCATCCTAACCTCCTAACTAACTCTCATGCCTAATAAACCCATCTTTTGACCGTTCTCCAATGGAAAATGCACTTGGCAGATGGAGAAATGGGCAAAGGGCTAAAAATATCCCTTTTACCCATTCTCTAGCCGCCGACGTCGGTCAACTATCGGTCAATGCCAGTGGGATCACCAATGTCAGTTACATAACCCGAGTTCTAACCTTGAGCTGGCCCCTGACTCTTTGCATATCGATGTGCACACTCTGAGACCAAGCATCAGAACTCAACTATCATCCTCTAGGCTACCAAAGTTTTGCACAAGTCATTCTAGAGATTGGATTGAAGCACTGTACGAGGACCTCAACATCAGCCACAACGGGAATAAGCATCCTGACACCTCTAGTTCTTCAACTAATAGAGCTAAGTATTCTTCTTCTCATTTTAGTATTTTAGAACACGTTGGTAATTAGTTTCTATTTACTATTTCTAAAAACACTGTAAAGAAACCTGACTTCTTCCGTGGAAGGGCTGAAAAGCCTTTCTCTCATTCTCACCTCCTTTACACACCTACCCTCTACCTCAACCCTTTTGCAGACCTTAGTCACCTGCCTACAACTCTGCATAAACCTCCTAATTCCAAGAAATCCCTCTGACCATTCTAGAAATACCTTGAGACCCATCCAAGGCCCACTGCCCCTACCAACATCGGCAATAGAACTGACATCGGCATAATTGACCCAACCGACATCAGTAGGACTACCGACGTCGATGACTGTGCAAACTAGAAAACCAATCTAAATAGCCTAAAGACCAGACAAAACCTGTGACTAGCCTGTTGAGACTCAAGAACTACAGGGAACAAGTACACAATATTCTACCTTTCCATTTCTTTAAGTCTTTCATCATTTCTTTTTATACAATACTCTTTTCGTTAAATAGTGGAATGTCATCCCTTACAGAGCTTTACCCTTTCGGGACTGAGCACCTAGCTTGGCAGTCCACCATATCCTATTCTAACATTTTATTTGTTCAAGTTTATTTCTTTCTACAAGTGTTTCCTCCACATCCAAAGAGGAGCTCTCACAATGCTTGGATACGATGCGCAACTTAATCCAGGTAACATCAAACCCCTGACTCTTAATTATAGTTTCTTCTTTCTTCTGAATGTAAATAGCAAAAAAACATAGAGAAACACTTGGCTGCCTATGAGATGAGAATAAATGAAAGAAGACCTCTCAAAAAGGAAACATCATTCAAATCTAAGAAGAAGCCAAAAGTCAATATATGTTAAAATGTTGATGATGATGAACTAATAGCGAAGTTTGATAGGAAGTTGAGGTTTAGATTTGATAAGTACAAGGTTAAGTTGCCTTTCAAATTTTTCAACTATGGTACAATTGGTCACTTTGAATCCAAGTATCCTAACAAGGATAAAATTGAGCATGATAGAAAACATGATGCATATCATGAAGATGATAGGAAGGTATATAATCCTGACAAGAACAAGAAATATTTTAGGAAGTATGAAGGTAAGAAAGAGTGATTTAGGAATAATATACGTGTTTACACCAAAGAATACAATAACTCATCTGATGTAAGTGACATAATTATATTTGATAGTGATGATGGCAGTAATGAACTTGAACATGACAATAATGAAACCTTATTCATGGACATAGAAATAGACAATGAGGGTTTCTCAAATTGAAAAGTCCTTATGGTTGATGAGGAATTAGATGAAGAAGAATCTAAATTGAACCTTGGGATAGAATTAGTGAGTGATCTAGAGAATTTGAAGTTATAAAGAAAGGATAATCACAAACTAAGATCATTAGTTAAGGATTATGAAGAGTAGATTGGTTTGTTTGAAGAGATATATGATTAACACATCCAACGAGTATGATGAGATCATAAATCAAATTGAAGTAAATAGAGATACTCACTACAAGCCTAAAGGCTAAAGAGGAAGAATGCACTAGGTATGAAACTAAAACAAAATCCTTGAAAGCTGAGTTGGACCAAGCATCTAGAAATTTGAAGACCTTTGTGAAGTTTGAAAAGAGTATTGATGCTCTAGATAACATCTTGAGTAGTTATAATTTTGTAATTGATAAAATAGGCCTTAGTTTCAAAGAAGATCAAAAGGAGGTAGCTCAAGTCAAGGAGAAACATAATAAAGACAAGAAGATCAAGATGAAGAGACAAATAAAATAGCCTAATGTTATAAGGTATACTAATTCATTCAATGGTTACTATTTTGCATGTAATTAGTTTGGTCATAGAGCAAGAGAGTGTAGAAGACCCTCTTAAAATGAATATGCATGGAATTATGATAGGGATAATCATTCAAAAGGTATGGATGAGGTATTTTAATATATTTTTCATAATGTAAGACACATTGAAATATTCTATCCTAACAAAGTTATAAGGTCATCAAATCAAAACAAGAGGTTTGAAGCTCCTAGAGTGTAAGAGAGAAGGAAAATGAATGTGTGGAAGCCAAAGACAATAAAGGTAAGTTATGATTAGTCTATAAGCTCAAATAGATTGTTTAATATGGTATACCATACTTTATATGTGAAATCAAGTCAAAAATATCTATTTCTAGCTCATATTTATGATCAAACAATTTATGAAGAGGTAAAGCCTTAGTGTCAATCAATCTTAAAAGGATATTGAAGGATATTCAATCTTCTAAGAACATGAAGATCTAGGAATCTCTTGAATTTGAGTTATTTTAGTGCCCTATGGAAAGGGGTGACTCCAATAGGCTTCATAGAGACACCCTCAAATTAGAATAAGAATGATGAATGATCGATTTGAAGGTGAGCTATTATGGTTGTTAACTAAGCTTGATTTATGTTGAGAGTGGTTTTGTAATTTGAGTTCATTTGAAGGAGGTATGAATTGAGTAAGGGGGAGCATGTTCCTATAATGATTAATATTATATTTGTTGAGATTTTTTTGCAAGAAGGTGTGGTTGTATAAGTTATAGTATGTATGAACCTTTATCATTAATGTCAAAGGGGGAGAAATTTCAAGAAGGAATATGGACCAGATTGGGGGAGATGAGAGTGATCAGTTTGAAGAATGTTTTGCCATCAATGACAAAGTGGGAGTTTATTAAGAAGTGTTTTCATTGATGTCAATGTTGATGTAATTTTATGTCAAGGTTGATGTCACTAATTTCAAGGTGCATCTAGTGAAGATGCATGGTTAGTGGTCTTTGTGGTATGAGCTTGTGTGTTTGATGTGATAAGAAATCTATATGACAAGAGAGAATTTGAAGGCAACCTAATATCTTTTTATTGAGAGAGAATTTAAATTTAACCTAATGATTATTATTTTGGTTGTTTTAAATATTGTTTTAGTGGTGTGAAATTATTGTTTAATGAATGTTATTATTTGATATCATCATTGAGGTAAGCATTATTTTTTACTATTCCTTGAAGTACAACATATTTTGATAAGCCTAGTCATAACAAGCATAGTCATATCATGAGCATGTGCATGGTGAGCATGAATAAGTATGTGAAGAGGTATGAAATTATTTTATGAGAATTTAAGGCATGTGATTAAGTTTTATAAGCATCAAATAGTGTTTCAAGATCATTTTTCAAGTTTCAAGTGCTTGAAAAGCCTAGTCATGGTACTAGTCATGACATGTAAAGTCCTCGTGAGAAGTTTTGAGCATGGTGGCTTGGTAATATGGATTAAAAAAGGAATATGAGGTTTTATGAGGTTTCTAAAATATGTATGTGATGCATTATATCACTCATGAGAGTCTTAAGGTGAGCCTACAGGGGTAGGACCTACAGATCAAGTTTGTAACTAGACCATTTCTAGACCTTGCTAACCTAATGAGGCATCATGATCTATTTTCAAGGCATATGAAGGATTTATGGAACTATTTAATCATTTATGAGGTTTATTGAGTATTTTAGATAGGTGGATATCACATGAAAAGAGGCATGAAGGTCAGTTTTAAGGCCTAATGTGATTTATAGGTCAAGGTCTAAGCAAGCAAAAAGAGAGAGTATGGCCTAATGGGGTATGAGGTTATATTTCCAAGGAAAATATAAATATGTGAGTGTTTTAATATTTATGATATTTGTTTCAATAATTTTCACAAAGTTTTAGGTCTTAGTTTTCAATAAAAGGCATAAAAATTGGTTTTGAGGTCTCTCAAATACATAGAATGAAGGCATGCAAACTTGAGAAGGACTTTCATGCGTTCATTTTCATGTGTAAAATTTGAAGGGGAACCTAATATTTTAAGGATATATTGGGAAGGTTCCTATATAATATCTCTAGGTATTATTTTTGTAAAAGGGGCAATCCCTTATGAATAATCATTAACACCAGGAATAGTGTTAACCCTCTCTAAAACCCTAACAATGACCCGATGTGAAAGATATTGTTAAAAATAAACCATAATGGTCTAAAATTAATATTAAAAATATTTTATAATTTATTTAACTCTTCCAAGCATCTCTATGTGTGATTAGTTTGTTAGGTGTGTGAGTAGACCCTATAAGAAAGTGCTAGTTTCTTAGAGATTTATTGTAGTAGTCAAAGTTGACCAAGTAAAAGTATGAAAATAATTGGATTGATAAGGTTGAGAGTTTTATTTTATTTCCATGTTGGTTTATGGATATGTTTAAACCCTCAAGTGTGCTAAACTGGTCATCCAAGTTGACCGGTCGTTAATAGGCATAATGGTGAAAACAATGAAAAACTCAAGTAGTAGTGAGAAGATGATTAGGGATGTGTTGTCATGGAATAGGTATGAAACCAAGTTAATTAAGATGTTTTTAAATAATTTTAATACATTTTAATGTTTTATATAAGTTTTTGTGGTAAGTTTATATGATGAAAAAGTTGCTCATATAACCTATTTGGTTTAGATGAGATAGTGAGATACAAGGTCATGAGATTGGTCTGCAAGACTAATATTTCCATTTGACCATATTATATTTATATCTAAGAATATTATAATGATATCATAAGATCATTAAAATTCATTAATATTATCTAAAAATGGTCATATAAGGGATTTAAGGTCATTGTCATCATGACTGTGCTTTAAGGTAAACGAGCAGTTTTGGGTAAGCAAATTATAGTGATGAGTTTGAGACTCTATGACATGATTTTAATAATATAATTTACATGGTGTTTTTATTTTTTACTTTTATATCCTATCCATTCTTTTTATAATTTTTTTTATTTATTAAAATTAGTGAAAATGTTGAATCCAAAATGGCTTGACTGGATGAGTGAGGCCTGTGAGAGAGAAGGTCAACAAATTAGTATGTAAGACCAATATTTTCCATTAGAGATTATGATATTTTTGTTAGAGATTATTATAATAATGTTTTAATATAATTTTCATGAATTTTAATTCTTTTATTATGTTCTTTTATATGTCATAAGTTTAATTTTTCATGACTATGTTTTGAGGCTAGTTGGCAGTTCAAAGTGAGCATTTTGTAGAGAAGAGTTTGAACCTGTATACCTGAGTTGAAGTATATAATAAAAAAAAATTATGACCCTAATTCATAAGGTTTTTTTAAATTTGATTTATTTACATGTTTATTTATCCAATTTTTTTTTATCTTTAGTATTTCAAGATAGAGTTTTTGTTTATGCATGGGCCTAATTATGAACAGTACAAATGGTGTGCTTCAAGTGGTTATTAGACTTGAAAGATGTTATGGAGCTTAGATTAGATTAGTATAGGTATATTTTATTATTTTATGATATTTTTATACCATGTGTGTATCTTTAAATTGTTCCAAATAAGGCAAAGAGTAACGTGTCCTAAAGTAGACCTAATGGAATTAGGTCTCCATGAGACCTAAAGATGGAATGATGCCTAATTGAGGTATGTCAAACCTAAATGGACTCAAAGAATATTTTATCCATGTTTATGATATTTCCTAAGGTATATTACATGGTTAACCTAATAGGGTAAAGTTTTTTGGTTAACCAAGAAGGATATGAACAAGAGGCTTGTATAATTATGAGGTAGTTTTAGGCCTATTGGTGAGTGAAGAGACTAAGCGAACAATATAGCACTTTATTGAGCATAAAAAGGACTTATAGACCATAATATTAGTGTATATGATTAGTGATGAATATTTTATATATGATTTTTGTATGAGGATCAAGTTCATATGACCTAATTAGTCTTGAAGAGACCTAATTGAGTGAAGAGACCTAGAAGGCAGTTTGAGAGGGATAAGAATGTGAAGAGCTGAAAAGGTGGTCATCATCAGCTGGTTTAGAAAAAAGGTGTAAATAAAGTGATCAAATAAATAAGGTGGTTGAGTTTGTTTTGAGGCATTTATGGGGTTGGTTTCTCCTTGTAATTTGGTTTTTGTTAAAGCCTAGTTGAGTTGTTACTTAACTAGTTGTGGTTGGTGCTCCATGTGAAGTGGGTGTATCACTAAATTTGGTGTTTGTCTTATATGATTTTAATCCATTTGAATATATTGGTGGGGTTTTTCCCTCTTTATGTATTTTCATAAATGTAATATGTTATTATATTGCATTCTTATGTGGATAGGTGTGTATGCTTGCTAGATCTATATGTTTGTTTGAATGGTTCATGATTACTTAAGTGAAATTGATAAGTTTTTGAAGACTAATTCATCCCCCCTCTCAGTCATTTTGCTTCCAACACCCTTATTTTTCCTTAAATCTATAAAATTTGGTTATTTTATTCTAAATTTTCTTAGAGTAGCTTGTTCAAATAAATATTTCAAATTTTTATTGGAAATGAAAAATTTGCTTTACAATTCAAATTTTAAAATGCTTCAAATTTGAAAAATCACTTAAAATTAAAATTTTGATTTTTGAATAAAAAATATTAAAAATGTTTTACCTATCTCCTCTAATTGTCATGGATATTCCAATATTGGAATGAGACAAAAATGTATGGTCTCTTTTTTTGTATTTATATGCACAAAATTTTCCAATATTGGAAATGGTGAAAAGAATGGATAGTCTGATCACCATTCCTTCACATGTTCCTTTAGATTAACCATGTCCCTCTATGAATATTTTATAATTTCTAAATATATGGCTAGACTTCAATACAAATTCCACATAAGACTGTTATATTCTAGTAAATTAGAAGCATTGAATGATACACCACATAGACCACTAGCTACATACAGATTTAAAGTTGCCCTTAAGTCACCACCTATTTGCAGAATGAAAACACCCTCCAAGGAGGTAAATTGCAGTCAAGAATAAACTTAAAATGATACAAATTTTTCATAAATATGTAGTCCTCTAGGCACCAAAATTTTCAATGTTATAAGAAGCCAAATGAGCCTCCACATAAATTATTATGTACCTAGGGATATGATATATTAATTTATATGGATTAATGGAGATGCTGACATGTGGCACACATCCCCCTTAGTTACTTATATGGGTCCAATATATTAGGATAATAGAATAACTTGTGGAATTATTGCATTGGATATTGGTCTGCCTACATTGAGATTAGGAGGTTACCCATCCATTGTTAGTTAGATAGAGGTCTATACAAAGGAGATGATTATCATTGTAAAGGAATCAAATAAGCATTGAGTCTTATATTGTAAGAAGATATTGGAGGTTGTCTCTTAGAAGAGATATTGTGGAGTTATTCCTTCCTAAAGGAGTATTATATGGTGTTACCCTTACTTAGGGGTGATTATTCTATTTGTACATATATTGAATATTTGGGCATCTTGGCCCACTAATATCTATTATGTTATGTTTATCTATATTGTATTCTGCATATTTATAATTATATAAGTGTGGATCATAACAAGTGGTATTAGAGCTTTGATTTGGGCAGTTTGTGTGAGATGAAGCCCTAGTTTTTTGGAATCATTAACATCTTTAAATCACTTTAAAAAGTTTGCACAATATTTTTACTGAAGCTATATATTATTTTAATAAATTCATAGAAAAAAAAATTTGACGTTTTATGATCAATTTTGAGGGAGTTATTGATATTTTAGAGTTTTTAGTAATTTCATCATATCTATTGAAATATAAGGAATTATTTTTTTGAAATTTATTTTGGTATTGTATCAAAATATATTAAAGCTACAAACAAAAGTTAAGAATTTTTTGAAATTTTTCACCAGATTTATTGTGATTTTATGATATTTCATAGATTCACTCTACAAGCCAAAAATTTTGGAATTTTTTCACAAAATATTCACTAAAGTTGAAGTATCATACGTGGAAGATATAATAAAAAAAATTGGACTATTTGAATTGGTTTTTCATGAGTTATTGAAATTTTAGGGTTTTTTCATTAGCCCTAGTTTTTGTGAATCATGAAGTTACAAGTATTTGTAGGGGAGGATGATATTTATGCTAGAAAATGGTGGCCATTTTTTAAGGAGAGATATTTTAATAAAAAAATTGACACACATGCTTGTCTCTTTCTTTATCTAGGCTTGCACAATATTGATTTAAAAAGTTGAGCTTCGCACAATGGTATTCTTCATAGGAAGAAATGGAAGAAGTTTTCCTAGATTGATGTTGTATATAAATAATATTTTCAAACTTTTATTGATTCCTGACACTTTTTATCTTGCAAAAACCTATCGAGTCTCAATCTCTCTAAGTGCATGCCTTAAGGGATCCACTGATAAAGGGGTGGGCAGACCATCGGTGCTTTGTAATATTGTTTTTCCTTTTGTCACTTGTTATCTACACACTTGTCTCCTAAAACCATTAACCTTAAGCTTATTCTTCTCAATCCTATCTATTCTAGCCTTTTCCTCTTTCCGTCCCTCCATTTCTTGCCTTAACACCCTTTTAGATAGTTAGTCGTACCAAGTTGACTAGGTCAACCCAATATAGTTTAGGGGTATGCTCACTTTCTTGGCTTGTTAGCTTTTCAATCGACCTAGCTCAAACCTAGTGAATTGTCCCCAAAAACACATTAGGTCAATTGGGTTGATCATGTACAATCAACATTCTCAAGAGAAATTAGGGTAAGATCTGCCTATATATACAAGTTCATTTACCACCAATTCATAAGAGAATAATTATTAGCAAAGAAGTGTGAACAAATATCTGCTTATTGACCATTTTACTTAAGGAATAAATATTAGGGTTCCATAATTTCTTTGGAGATATAGATCTTATCTTATGGAGAAGTATTTTATATTCTTAGATAGGTTGTGTAGCCTAAATTTGATTTATCATTTTTATCCTTACATAACACAACAATCTCTTATGAATCACCTTAGCCAAGGGAAAGATTAAGGCTCAATGGTTTCATCTTCAAAGGTAAGTATTCCTAACTTTATTTCTCCTTTGTAAGAGTAGATATATAATTCATTTTTATTTTTCTCCCATATATTAGTATTTTTTATACATTGACATGAGTATATGTCTTCCAATACATGTTTAGTTTAGTTTTTTTACTATTTCTAACCCCCACTTTGTGCCACAAGATTTGGTGTGCATTAGATTAGATTTACTATCTTTTTATTATAATAAGTGAATGCTTTAAACCTTAAGAATCCATTAGGTTTGTGTGATTATGTTAGACTATAGGCTTTGGAACCCTTCCTAGCATGATGTGTTTTGATAAGTGATCCCCTAATCAGGTTTAGTTGATCCCTATATTGGTCATCCTCCCACTTAACAAGTGTATCCCCAATCATAAGTGTAAGTATGCTCTATCTTCTTTGAGCTGAGATTGATTTATAGATATGATGTATTTCTGACTACATATATTCTGGTGAACCTAACGTGAACCCTATCCTACCACTAGTTGGATTGTCTTCACATTTTCATCTTTGTTTCTTTTCTTGTTAGTATTAGTTTTCACTTTGGCTTCACCTTCATATTACATTTTAGTGAACCCAATGTAAAACTAGCCCTTAAAGGATTTATTCACTTATTTCATTCTTTTGATCATCATTTTTATCATATATTTTGACATACTTGATCAATTTTATCGACCTAACTATTTTTCTCTATACACAAGTTTTTAGGAATAAGAAAATAGATTGACCCAATCGACCTAGTACAAGTTTCCAACCTTTCAAACACCTTGTTCATCTTACTAGGTTGACCTAGTTGACCCCTTACATTTTTATCTCTTTTCAATAGGTTCTTCTATAGCTTGATCGATTATATCGACCTAGTTTACAGGTTTTGCCAATACACTTCAAGGTTCTTCATCAATAATTTTTTTTATTACATCTCTGATCCACCAAAGTTATTTTTTACCTCTCTATTTATATCTTTTCTATCTTTCCTTTTATATTTTATAGTCTTCAAAAATACCCTTGCATAGTCAACTAGATCGACATTATCGACCCATTTTTATGTTCTATGTGTTGTCTAAAATAACTGGATCAACACTGTCAACCCAATTCATTTTTAGACCTTGATTCCATAATACAGTTTCAACCCTATCGACCCTATTATATATTTTGTGCATATAGTGTCAACATTATACCTTGTTTTAAAGTTAGAATTAACCTCATATTTGTTAGTAATTAATTCATACTTTCTTTTCTTATTACTTGCATGCTTATAATAGTTCACATAGTCTAATTACGGGGTTTTTAATTAATCACTTAGTTTCACTATTTCTATTTTATAAACACATGACCAAATCACAAAAACATAAACAAGAACTTTAACATCTTGTCTACCCTAGGCCAACCTACTTAGATTTCATCACCAAAGGGGAAGTTGACTTGATGTTCTGGTCAAGTATAAAGCATGGTTAATGGTATATTTTACCTAAGGACCCAACACATTTATCATTGTAGTGTGTGAAGTGAGGGGGTAGGCCCCAATACCAATCATGTATCATTGCCACTATAGTCCCTTTCATCCCAAACTACTTAAAACCATCCTTAGATTGCTATCTAGTACCTTATTTATAGCCAAATTCGAATCACATTAAAAATCATATCTTAATAATCTAACAAACAATCAGGTTGACCAATTAGTTAGCTTTACTTTCCAAGTTTTTTGCTTGCTCTTTGTTTAGTTGTATATGCAAAAGCTTAAATTATCCAATGTTAATGCAAGATTTTGTTTTGTGTGCCTTAATTGGATTGGCCATCATTGATCCAATTGACTATTTGCTTTTAGTACTTACTACTTTTTCATACTTGTAAACTTATCTTATTTCATTTTCACAATCTGATTTAAGTTTCTTAAATTCCTTATATGCTATATTGGATCAACCTAATTGATCTAGCACCTTTTTTGCCTTCTGTATACTGTATTGGATCAACTTAGTTTTATAGTCCCTATTTATGTATTGGGTCAACCTAGTCGACCTATACTATTTCAATCACCTCTTTGTCCTTTTTTTCCTCATCTCTCTTCTTTTCCCTTCATCATGAAATTTTTATTGGATAATGACACTGAGTTACATTCAATAGACATGATGAACTTTACAAATCCTAATAGGTTCTCCTATAGACAAAGTAGGGATCCTCTTTTGGATGTTATTAATGTTCATATTTCCACTCACACAATGAACTATGGGACCCCTCCTCATAACTCTTCATAGCATAATCCTCTTTTCTCATTAAAATACCAACTTGAGTTAGAGTATACTCCTGATATGCTTTTATTTATTTAATAATTTTCTCAACATAGAGGAAAGGATCATTCTACCATTTGTAACCTCATGATTAATGGTCAAACTGAAGAGCCTCATTCACCTACTCCTAAATTCTCAACAAGATTTAGAGGTACCACTTTCTTTGGTACTTAGCGTCTTCCTTAAATTTTGACTTCTTCTTATGCCATGGCATCTTCTTCTCTAACCTTTTCTACCTCAATGCCTAGTATTTAAATTGACATGGCAAGTTCTACATCTAGTGGACCTCTCATAAGATCCACTATCCTTAATCTTTCCACTAGTTCATTATTTTCTACCCAAGGCAATCATGCTTCTAGTGCTTCTTCCTCTCAACCATTCACTAGTCCATCTTTTGCTTCACAAGCAAATTTTGACATTAATCCCTCAAATTCTCGCAATTCTTCTCAAGCTCATATAAACATGAACAGTGGTACCCAAGCCACTAATACCAACATAAATATTAATTATAATTCTTTTGATATTTATCAAAAACATCAACTTTTATTACAAACTCTCAATCAAATGAATACCTTTCAAGATCATAACATAATTCAAATGATGAGAATGCAAAACCACCTTCTTAATCTTCAATCTCATATGTAACCAATCACTTGGGGCACACATAACCATAATGTTCCATATCCTCTTTAATATTCTCAAGGAAATCTCATTCCTCAGCCTCCTTTAGTCAATAAAACCATTAAGCATCTACAAAATGAACCTCTTACTACTCAAATTGCCAACATTGATATAGGAGGTATAACACCTACAATTTATTATAATGGGTAAACTGATCCTACCCTTCACTCAAAACATTTGGAAATATTTACAAGGATTGGTTCAAATTAAACACCTTTTCCACTACCAAGCTTTTATCCAAAACCCTCATGGGTGATACCTAGGATTGGTATAATTAACTTAGAGCTCATTCCATTTCTAGTTTGGAGGACTTAGTAAATGCTTTAGTACAATAATTCCAAACTAATCATCATCTTGAAAACACTTTGGCCCATTTAATTAATTGCAAACAACATGAGAATGAAAATTCCCAAGCCTTTGTTAAGAGATGGAAGATTTTATCAAACAAATGTGAACATAACATGGTGGATGATAACATTTTTCATCTCTTTACAAATGTTCTTTTTCCTAAACTACAATATTGAGTTCACACTCTCTCTCCACATACCTTAGAGGAGGCTATTGACCAAGCTAAAAGACAAAATTTCCTAATGCATCAATTCAAGCCACCCTAAGCTTTTATGGGTCCTCATTTATTACTTAAGAATAAAAACTACAATATCACTAATGATGGTGTTATTGATTCTTATGACACCATTCACAATGTTCAAGCTATCATTCCAAACCCTTCTTCTGAACTAGCTCCTTCTTCTCAACAATATACTAATCTTCATTTATCTTCACCCAATAACATCAATGTTCACAAACCTCTATCCTTAACTAAATTTATTAAGCATCTGCTTAGGCCTCTTCCACAAAAACTTGACCCTACCCATCCTATGAAATCTTGGTATGATCCTAACAATTTTTGTTGGTTTCACGCTAGTTGGAGTCATTATCATGAGACCTATAGACAACTTAATAATTTAGTTATAGATTTTCTTCTTGTACCTAATTTTGATCATGATTCCATTATCTTTAAGCATCAATAATCCTATGATATTTCTTTCAAGGACTATAAATCAAATGACAAAACTCAAGCCTTAAATCAATCCAATGCTCATTTGGCTATCTATAAATATCCTTTACCTAATCATCAACCTATCCAAGAAAATCAAGACAAGCCCACCCCTTCCATAAAAATTTCAAAGATAATGTGGTTAGCATAACTAATATGTGAAGGATGGTGGCTTTCATTGATTCCCAACCTATCTACACTCCTTCCCATAAGACATATCATGTTATCCAAGATTCTTATCTAACTCATTAAAAGAGTTAGGGAAAGAATATCTTATCACTTTTGATGATCTAATTTTTTATTCTCCCTTAGATAAAACATCCCATACTATTTCTACCACTCTTCCATCATCTTCCAATGCTAATAATAACCAAGCTTCTAGTAACACTTCTTCTTCAATTATCAAAATCAACTTGAACCAACTACTTCTTCATCTTTACATGATTTACCACTTTGTTCTAAACCTTCTTCTATTTCTTATAAACATAAATTTCAATGTACTTCAGTTCCTCCTTTTGAGGACCTCCTTAACCATTATGCACCTTTATATAATAACCTTCTTATGGGCTATAATGAGTGGGATCCCATTACAGAGCTCACTAATCTCTCATCTTAGATTCCATTCCTAGAGCTTATGAGGACTTCCTTACATCATAGAAACCACCTCATGTATATCTTATTTGAGATGAATGTCCCTTGTCCTCCCCTAGTGGGATGGGAGGTAGATTTATCTAATTTTTAAGACAATATTTTATAATAATGTGAAGAGATATCTATCAATGTTGATGAAACTATAGATACTTCTATTTCTCTACAATTTCCCATAGCTTATATGATTCTCAACAAGATTCCACTTCATATGGATGATATTCCCTTATTTATTAGCATCTAAATAGGTGATATCTAATTCAATCATCCATTGATTAATGAGGGTTCAAGTACCTATGTTGCTACTTTTAATTTCATTAAGACTCTTGGATATTTTGAATGTAATCTTAAGTATACACGCATCACATGCCAAGGATATGATAGAAGGAAAATGCATCCATTAGGTTGTGTGTGGCTTTGCATTATCTTCCCACCTACCACCATCCAATTGATGATATTTAACTTCCCCCTTTCTCATAGCATCTTGCCTGGTAGGCTATGGACTCATCATATGCGAGTTATCTCTTCTTCTACCTACCAATATATTAACTTATCTCATAATGGATCCATTTACAAGATTCAACATGACACTAACCCTTGGAATTTTAAATAATTCCAAGATTGTGATTTCTTCAAGATTCCTACTCTTGAACCTTTGCCAAGTGTTCCATTTCATGAGTCTCAATGCCTCAACTTTCTTGTTAACTCAACCCACGATTACAATGGGCATCTTAAGCTCATTAGTAACATTCATCCTAATATTTTAGACCCTAATGATAATGATCATGATGAGAGTAACTTAAAGATCAAAACTTTTTATCTCTCACCTTATATCATCTCATATCTTCCTAATTAGTTGTAACCTCATTCTCAAAAACCTTTTTTTCTATATATATTTTTGTTGCCTTTTCTTAGTTTTGAAAATAAAGAAACTAGTTAGCATGTTTGTAGAACAATAATAGGTTTTCATACACTCATTAGTCTAGACTTTGTGAGAACTCTTCTTTGGCTAGGGAAGAATACCTCAATGCTTTAAGATGTTTGTTGATGAAGATTGGCTTGTTGAATATTGTTGATGATGTTTTTATTGATGAAGATGACTTGAAATTTTAGTACAGCTTTGAGGGATTTTGACTCATTTAACCTCTAAGATGATAACTTCCTCCAAAAGTATCAAACCTAAAAATTTAATGCTTCCACCAAAAACTAGCTTAACTATGGGTGAAGGTGGAGGGACATATTTATAGCATTTGATGTCAAAGAACGTGCCAAAGGAGTGGAATAGTGAAATATGGTGTCATTTTCAAAGTAGGCTCATGAGTGTTCATGAAATACAAGGGGGTGAGATTCCCACTTAGATAATAGGTCTCTCATTTGGTTGGTTTGTCTTCCAACTTGCCAAAGAGTCTAAAATGGGGTGGTGATCATGCACATGGACCCAAATGAGTCCAAAAGACTTTTCATCATCTTTTTCTATTTTATGCTAAGTACTAAAGGAGGTACCCCAAAAAATGTGGTGCCATTTTCCAAGTGGGATCATAATTGTTCATGAAAGACAAGGGGGTGAGATTCCCACTTAGCTAATAGGTTTCCCACTTGGTTGGTTTGTCTTCCAATTTTCAAAAGAGTCAAAAATAGAGTGGGGATCATGCACATAGGCTCATATCAGTCCAAAATACTTTTCACCACTCACTTAAATATTTTTACAAGTAATTGAAAAGGAGCCCCACATACTTTGGTATCGCTCTCATGCATGGGGATAAAGGATGATGTTGAATGGTGGCCCCTTATGGAGAAATTTACCATACTTTAAAATAGGGACCCTTGTGTTGCTTAATAATGTCATTAGGCACCTTGGATGAGGGTCCCAAGTGAGGTATGATGTCTCACTTCAAGCCACTTCACTTTCAAGCCATGTCACTTTCCATATCACTTACCATATCACTGTTAAGTCACCCATCATGTCACATGCAATGTCATCATGCCATGTCGCCATGAATAATGATAGTGGGTTCCATAATGAATAGTGACTTAGAATGGGTTAAGAGGGGTTGGGTTAAGGGTAAAAAAGGGTTAATTGTGACTTAGAATAGGCCCAAGGCATTCAAACACTAGAATTATAAGTGTGCAATTTTTTAGTGTCTACATTTTGCCCCTTTTTATTATGTAATTTTGAATTAACAAGCTACAAAATAAAAATGGATCATTTGTTCAAAGGTCATGATGCCTTGAGTATGTGAGAGGTGTTTCCCCTCAAATCAAGAGTCATTGAAGAAAATCAAAATTGGGTACAAGTTTGATAAGAGGTTAGTGCAAAAAAAAGGTTGGGCATTTGAAACACAAACAAATGCATAAAATGTGACTAAGTGTGATAGCCAAGATCACACACAAATGAAAGATTTCAATGGTGATAAAATAAGGGTCAAATTTTAAGAGACAAGTGACCAATGTATCACATGATCACAACTATAGTTGGGCACACTATTTAGGCTTTTAGACAAGGTTGATGTTTTTACAAGTATCCAAATTTAGAAGTGTTCCTTTAAAAAGCATAAATGGTCTGGTCATTCACTAAGTGGTGCAAATTTAAATGTTCAACATGGCAAGATTGATTGGTGTGGTTAAAAATACCAAGGCAAGGTTGTCACAAAAATATATAATAGTTTAGGTCAAAATGGCTAATGTCAAGGTAGAGAAAGGTGAATAGGTGGGGATGGGTTAGAAGGGGGTGGTCGAGCTAACTCCAAATGCACTAAGCCAAATGGATACTAGCTACATATTTTTATCTATAAAATATCAAAAAAAACTTTAGACCCAATGTAGTTCTCTAGTGGAGTTTAGATGGGTTACCCCAATGTGATATACCACTTGATTAGGTTTGGGTTGATAGTTTAGTAATGGTGAAGTGTCATGGTTTAGATTGGTGAATAGTCACTAAAATAATCCCACATGCATGAGGAGGAGAAAACATAGATGGGCAAGGTAGGATAAATAAGTGGGTAATAAAAGGTTAAGCACCACAAATGTCCTATGATGGAGCTAAGCCAAAGAAGAGGTGCCTTTGTGAGGAGGTTATGCTTTCTAAAATTATGTGAGGGTATGATTACAATAATGGTATCTATTGCTACAAGCCAACTTTTAGGAGATGGCCATCTATCAAGATCTACATAATCTTGTTAACAAAATTTCATCATCACTATGAGCCAAGTTTTAAGGGTAGTAGTAAAGTGATGACCTACAAATAATTTCTTTGATGGCTAAGTAGATTCTACGAGGTAGAAAATTAGTAGTGTGGTGAGTGATTGAGGATGGACTATGCCTTAATCAATAGTTTCATAGCTATTATGGGAAAAATATGTCCATGTTTACATCCTTTATCCCATTACCTCAAAACCAATGACTCTAGGTTCTACTCAGAAGAGGCACTACCAAAAAGGATCTATGTGGACTAGGATATTGGTTATACAACTGGATAAGATGGTTATTCACCTATGATAGATGATTTTTTATGTGGTACCAAAGAAAATACTATCATGTTCAAAAAGCATAAGTTTAGAACATATAATAGTGGGATTATAGTGGCAAGTATTTGGAAGATATCACCACCAACAACCATGGTAATTTTGAAGGCATGATCATTATAGAAGCCCATGGTTGGAAGCCAATTTACATCAATCAAGGCAAAATTGATAATGATGTAAATGACCACCAGGCCCATAAGGACTACAAGATGACAAAGCAAGTAAAGACATCAGATGTGGATCAAATGATAAGGGCAATAAAAAGACATCATGATGGTGCATCATGACTTTATTAAGATTACTAGTTAGATCGAGGGCTACGTGTCCATGCAAAAAGTTAAGTAGACATGACCATTTCAAATGGGAAGACTATTCCAAGAAATCAATGACATCATAGGACCCTTCTTGTCGATGGAATGGATAATCATGTCGATAAGGAAGAATGGTCAGGTATTCTATTTAAATAATCATGTTAAGTATGAATGTCTATCATGAATTTATTTGGTTTTGTAGGTTACAAATAGTGTAGCTAACTACACAAGGTTAAAGATGGAAAATAATGGGAATAATGTTAAAGATAATCAGCAAACCTCATGACCTGAAATAATCAATATAATGAGTGTGCATATCCATAGAATACTACAACATGTAATGGTAATAATAGAAGTATTGATAAACCAATAATAAGAGGAAAGGCACCTATGACTTGAGCTTGAATCTGAATTCTTACCTCCTCAACAGTGAAGAAGGTGAAAATTTTGCTACATAAGATGTAGTGTTGGGGAACATGATCGTTAACCTATCTATGGATAGAACCATCACTATCTAAGGGAATGTGCATTGAGGCAACAAAAGGTGGCACCTATGCAAGTAGAAGAACCAGAGCATATGGATGTCATGGCTATGACGATTGAGTAGGATGAAAGACCCAAAGTAGAATATGATTCTTTCCCTATGGGGATGAATGTAGAAGAGGCTAACAGAGTATGCCCTTTAGTATCTATTGATATAGACAATGTTAGGATGTTAGTTTAGGCAATAATCAAGTGTAAGGATGGTTGAACACAAATCCAAAATTACTAGATAATTATCCTAATGCTTAGGTAGGAAAATAATGTATGTAGATGACTTAGGTGAGGTGTGTATAGTCTGATAACTTTATATGTATTATGACTTCTTGCTCCCTAAATAAAACATTGCATAGTTTGTTGTAAACATGTAAAAAATGTGTTGGATGTCATTTTTTGAATGTTATTATGCTTAGGGTTATGTGGATACTCATGAATGTTATGGTTATGGTTATGATTATTGTAATCTTGCTTAAGGTAAAGCAGATGAGGTAAGGCAATGAATAACACTAAAGTTAAGAATATAATTAAGAGACAAATGTTGTAATGAAAATATCAACCAAGAACATTAGGATAAGAAGAGGGTACGATGTTTCTTATTTGACAAGGATGAAAAATAGACTCGAAGTGGGATTGGCTTAATAAACATAATCCCTATGAATGCATTGCATGAGTATAATTTGAAGGGAAAAAAAGGTGTGTTGATCACACTCAGTCAAGTAAACTAAAAATGTGTAGAGGTTTTAAAGGGGGAAGAGGTGATGCATAATAGACAAAGACATTGAAGGAAGAAATAGTTGCCCTGAAGTAGTGAACCTGACAAGATTTCATGCATTAAAGCAAGAGAGCAGAGGACACGAGGAAGAAAACATGTTTATGCATGTATAAGAAATATGAATGGTGATCTCACTCTAATGAGTGATAATTTAGAGTGCCAATAGAAGGAAATAAAGGAGATTTGACAAGGGATGAGGTGAAGGTGGACCAGGAGATGGATGAAGAGATAGGTAGAGAAGATAATGAAGGCACAGATAAAGATGAAGATGGAAAAGGATGTAAGGAACCAAGTATGGATATGGAGGAGAAAAAAAAAAGGTCAAGAAGAACAAGGAATGTCATCAAGGGAGATGATAAAAATGAAATGAAATGAAGAAAATAGAAGAAAAATAAATGGTAAAAGATGGGGGTTTGAGGAATATACTAAAAAAAGACAGATTAAAGAATTGAAAAAGATGGGGAGAGAAGTGTAACAATCATGAAGGGTAAGGGGAGGATGAGAAATATGGTAAGGGCCATGATAGAATTAAAAAGAGGTCTAAAAGAGACCAAAGAGAAAATAGTTTGGTGATGAGAATGAAAAATAAGGAAACACATAGAAGAAAAGGAAATAAGAGGAAAAATGAGTGAAATGAGGACATAAAAAGAATGACAGGAGAGTGAAGAAGCAGGTGATGATGTGACCAAGAAAGCATGGATGATGATAGGCAAGGAGAGGAATAATGAATCAAATCATATGGTTGTGTTGGAGATGAGAATGGGATGGAAAATGGGAAAGGGGTTAAGAAAAATGAGGGGAAGCAAGGGATCGGTGGATAAGAAACTAAAGAGATGAGGTCTGTTACAATCATCTTATTAGAAGAGACTGACCAGCTAAAAAAGTGGTGAGGTGGTGAAGAAATAGGGGAACACAAGGAGATGAAAATAAGGGATGAATATTAGGGATGATAATAAGAATAATGAAGTAGGGATATAAATCATAGACACTCACATAGATGCAAAAGATAAGTGAATACCAAGATGGAAAGAATAAAAAGGGAATCCAAAGTGCAAAATGTGAGAACAGATAAGAATAAAAGGGCAATTATGGAAGGCTTCTCAAAGGATAAA
Organism: Torreya grandis; assembly: GCA_037957365.1. Lineage (NCBI taxonomy): Eukaryota > Viridiplantae > Streptophyta > Pinopsida > Cupressales > Taxaceae > Torreya > Torreya grandis. The sequence continues at coordinate 447,872 of JARHVA010003248.1, forward strand.
GATCTAGTTAGAATTTAGTTGTGGAGGAAAAAAATGGAAAAGGTGGGAAGAATGGCAAATTGATAGAGAGTGGTGGCACATGTAAGAAAAAAAAGGATGCTAGAAGAAATAGAAGATATAGAAAGCATGCTAGATTGAAAAGATGGGAAAGAGGAAAACAAAAACCAAGAATTGGATTGAAGGTGGTTTAGAAGCAGTAAGAAGGTGGTAGCAAAGAAGATAAGTAGGTAAAAGTGTCCATTGATGTGCAAGGGAACATGATGATATGGAATTAGTGAGGAAAAGAGAGTGATGAAGAGGTATAACAAATTGCCAAGGGCAAGGGGAAATGATGAGGATAACAAAAGAAGATAAAGGAGATAGAGGGTAAGGTTGATAAGAAGTGGAGAGAGAGAGACAAATAATGGAAAAATGGGTGGAGAAGTGAGTCACAAAGCATGCACAAGGAAAGGTTACTAGGAGGCCAATGAAGTGGGGTAGATGGTGGCTTTATGGGAGATAAGAGAGGTGGATGAGGAAAGTTGTCAACCCTTGTGTTAAAAGAGATTGACAAGCTAGAAAAGTGGTTAAAATAGATTGGCAAGCTGGAAGTAGGGAGATGTTGAAGAGATAGAGAAGTAGAAGAAGAGATTTTAGGGGAGAAGGGAAAATAAAATAATGGATGTGATCGATCTAACCTCAATAACTAAGTGCTACCTATATAGTCCAAAAAGGCCTCAGGCCAATGTAGTTCTCTTAGAAATGGAGAAAAACAAAGATAAAGTATTAGATGATGTTAAAATACAAGGATTCTAGGAAAAATCCAAAGCTTCCCTAATATAGGATGCCCTAAGCAAGATGGAATTGTTATAAATGGAAATTAATGAGAAGAAAAAGGGGATGGTAATTAGTTGTTAGTGGGTGAGTTTTCCTTAGAAGTTAAGCAGTGCCTACATAGTCCATGGACATTAGGCCAATGTAGTTCAATAAGGATTTGAGATTGGTGCTCAAATGGGTTGCCTCAATTTGATGGATCACATGGTATGGTTTTGTTGAATGTTTATGAAGAAAGGGTGTACACCAAAGATGGGTTGATTGATCATATCTCCAATATTGATCATAAATATGGATTTGATGTTAATGTTGTTCTAATGTTATTCATGGTTAGGTTTATGATGATTTTATGGATGATAGTGGTGGCACACAATTAGGTTAGATAACCATACTAGATAAAAAAATCATGAGATATGGGTCTAATAGAATACGTGGCTCAATGATGAGAGAACAAGAAATGAGGTATAATACCTATTTGTTAACAAGGATAAAAAATAAAACCTGAATTTGGACTAGCTTAAGGAACATAATCCTTTTGAATGCTTGGAATTATCATGCATTAGTTGATAAAACAATTTTCTTGATCACAATGTGTTAATTAAGCTCTAAATCCCTTAATTTATAGATAGTATGAAAGGAAGATGGGTAATAGGTGGTATGAAGGATAATGGATGATGTGTATGGTAACCTTATATGGGTTAGTATACCCCATCTATAGGTGACCTAAGATCGGTAATAGACAAGTCCATGTCATATGCTAGATATAGACTGATCAATGTGGGAAGTCTACATGTGAAAGTCAATTGTGGATTCCAAATTATTATGCTATTTGAGAGGTAATTTTGGTGATGTGGGAAGCTTCCAAGAAATTTCTCTTCTTTTAAAAAATTTAACTTAGCCATCCTTCAAGAGAGTGGTCTAAGTTTATTAGTTTTATTTAATGCTCTTGATAGTTGTCCTTCAAGCAAGCAGTCTACCTTATATTTGGCAATTTTTGTTTTGTTTTTGGGTAGTTGTCCTTCAAGGGATAGTCTTTAATGCTTAAGATATTGACCAAAGTAATATTTTTGTATCAAAATTATTTTTGGATGTGATGTTTTTAGACATAGACAAGTCTAATTAGGTTCAGAGGTGTACCGTTATGAGGGAAAAAATTTAACACAAAAAGGTTAGTTATATGTGAAGAGGTGTGGTTATGAGAGATAATGAACATGGGATTCCATCTTGTAAGAGATGAAAAGTATCCATGAGAACCATGATATGGGTATAGTTATGGTACCCATATTTAGGATTAGGTTATGACTGTGACAGTTAATCACATGGTTCTATGTTGTAATCAATTGTCTTCAAAAGGAGAGGAGGAAGATGAGTGAAGGTTAAAATCTCATAATCAAGGGATGAGCTTAAGTTAGATAAAAAGAGTGAGCTTGATCTTTATTTAACATAAAATGGACATATATGCGAAGCATTGAGAGGCTCAATTCTTGGTTTACCTTTAAGAGAGGACAAATAATAAGCTTCTGATCCATACTTATGGGTAATGATGTAGGGTCCAATCCAATTAAAATCAAACATACCTCAATTAATTTTCTCCATATTGGTCACATGTTGGTTTTCCTTTAGGGTGAGGTCTCTGATATTTAAGTCCCATTATTTGAGGTGATTTTTATAAGCATGTTTGATACTCTCTTGATAGATATGGAGGTGGGTGAGAGCTATTAAATGATGCTCATCAAGTAGCTCAAGCTAAAATAAACAGTGTTGACAATAATTTTCTTTAGAAATAAGATATATGAAGAGAGGGAATTTATAATTCAAGAGGAAATACTACCACTACTCCAAATATTAAAGAGAAATGGGTAGCACTCATAAAGATTCAAATGCTAGTATGATAGGTGCATAAAGTGAATGGGATATGCAAGTGTCAATCCTGACCTGAAACATTGACAACTTTGGTTAGTATTTTGTTAAGGATTTTGTTAGAGGCTTTCACCTATCTATTTGTTTGTGGATGGTAAGGTGAAGAAAATCTTAACTTGATGCCAAATGCATCATATAGACCTTGGAATTGATTTTTTTAACAGATTTACCATTATCAATGATGATCTTATGAAGAAAACCAAAGTAATAGATGAAATAATGGTTGATAAAGTCAAAAATATTCTTCACTTTGGTCAAGATAAGAAAAATAGCTTCCACCCACTTGGTGAAACATTTAGTGGATTTGATGATGGAGCTATGTCACTATGAAGAATGGGGGTTGATTTCCCCAATGAGATCGAGCTCCCATTATGAGAAACACCAAAAGTCCTTAGATACCTAGAGGCCATTGGCTGGCATGTGATGTAAATTAGCATGTTGTTAACATTTAACACACATTTTTACCTAATCACAATAGTCTTGGTTGAGGGTGGGCCAATAGTATCCAAGGAGAAGGATATGTTTAGTGACTGCTAGATCGCTAAAGTGTCCCCCACATATCCCATCATGCATTTCCCTGATGGCATGGGAAGCTTCATGGTTGCATAGGCAATAAATAAAGACACCATAAAAACCATGTTTGTAAAGGGTTCCCCCTAGTATGGTATAATGAGAGGTGATCTAAACAAAGTTTCTTGTAGAATTCTTAGAGAGGGTGGGATGAATGATGCCTAGGTTGAGGTAGTTAAAAGTTTGACCATACAAAATATCAGATGGGGATTCTTCCACATTACAAATGGTAGGGAGGTTGGATTGGCTATAAGAGGGCATGGTAAAATGATGAATGGTGATAAATATTTTGGAATTGGAAGGCTAAGAAGGGATTTGGGAAGTAATGCAAGCCATTATATCGACAAATTTGTTGGTAGATCAAGGAAAAAATTGGACCAGGTAATGTTCAAATGATGCTAAAATTTTGTCAACTAAAAGTTTATATTTTTATAAGACATCATTATTACATTGATAAGATCCATTGACCTAGTTGACCATGAGCCAGGAATCACCAAAGACGTTGATTGTCTTAATTCCTAAGGCTAGAGTGATTTAGAGACCTATGACTAGGGCTTTATACTCAGCCATATTGTTGGTGCATTCAAAATCAAGTTTGAAGGATAGAGGAAGGGGTTCATCATCAAAGGGGATAAGGATGATACCAGCTCCCCCATCATGTTGACACTTTGACCCATTAAAGAACATAGTCATTTGGTAGGTTATGTCCTCTTGGGAAAGAGTAGTGATGGATTCATCTAGGAATTCAAGTAGAGGAGGCTGGTGATCTATCAAAGGTGCTTCAGCCAATTGGTTAGCAATGACTTTCCCTTTAATTAAATTTTTCTAAAGGAACTCAATATCAAACTCTACAAAGATCATAAACCACTTGGCCATACATTGGTTTTGGTATGGCTTGAAATGCATGTACTTGAGTGGGTCAGTGTTGGTTATGAGATATGTTTTATGGTTAAGAAGGTAGTGGCAGAGTTTGGGAGTAATGAAAGTCAAGGCTAAGCAAAGTTTTTCAGTATGGGTATATCGAGTCTCATATTCTACATGCATGTGGCTAATGTAGTATATGGCTTTCTCTCTATGTTATTCATCTCAGTGAGCTAACATTGCCCTTAAGTAATGGTCAATGGTAGAGATATATAGGTAAAAGGGTTGGTCATCCTTAGGAGGTGTGAGGATAGGTGGTGACAAAATTTATTGTTTAAGTGAATAAAAATCTTTTTGGAAATCACTATTTCATTTGAAAGAGACATCCTTCTTCAAAAGGTGATGGAAAGATCGGCACCAATATAAAAGCTAGAAAATAAAATGGTAAATAGATTGAATATTTTCCTACAGGTTACAAAGTTACTTAAGGTTGGTAGGAGGAGGCATCTCCAAGATTGCTTTGACCTTGGCAGGGTCTACTTTGATTCCTTGAAGAGAGATGATAAAGCCAAGAATATGTCCTAAAAGGACCCCAAAAACACATTTCTTGGGGTTAAGTTTGACATGGAAATGGATTAGGCATTTGAAGATACTATCGAGAACTTTCAGATGATCTTTGTAAGATTTGGATTTTCCCAAAAGATCGTTGACATAGTCTTCTATGATGGTGTGGATGAGGTCATGGAAGATATAGGTCATGCCTTGTTGGTAGGTTGCACCAGCATTTTTTACCCTAAAAGGCATGACTCTATAGTAAAAATTTCCTCAAAGGGTGGTAAAGGAAATTTTATGTTGATCTTCAAGAGAAATCAAGATATGACTGTAACCCAAAAACCCATCCATGAGAGATAACATCTTGTGGCTAGCTGTAAGATCAAAAAGCTAGTCAATACTAGGTAGAGGAAAGTCATCCTTGGGGTAAGTGAGGTTAAGGTCATGAAAGTCCACATAAATGCATAGATCCCTAGTAGATTTTGTGATAGGTATGATATTCAAGACCCATTGGGGGTATTCAATGGGTTTAATGAAGTTTAAAGATAGGAGACATTGAAGTTCTTCTTTGATAAAAAGGGCTATGTGAGGATGCATGCATCAAAGTTTTTGTTTAATAGGCTTGGCATCACAATGAATGACTATGTTATGGATATAAATAGTGGGGTTAATCTTGGGAATATCACTATAAGAATAAGTGAATGTTATGTTGCGGTCTAGGAGGAAAGATGAGAAGTCTTGAATTTCTTCAACATTCAGTGATTGGCTAAATTTGACAATGCAAGGGTTATCTAGAGTGCCCAAGTTGATATCTGTGGTGGATTCATTCAACATGGTTGAGGTTTTAAGAGGAAGGTATTTATGGATTGAAGAATCTAGGGCACCAAGGTAGGTGATAATAGAATCATCATCTTGATGTTGGATGGTGTTGATGGTAAAAGAATCATTTTCTACCATTTCAAGATGAATGAGAGGAAGAGTTTTAGTTTGGCCATCTTTTTGATAGGTTAGAGGGCCCAAACTAATAGTATTGACTAAAAAAATTAGGAGGAATGATGTCAAAATCCTTAGACTTTGAAGGAGGTTGGGTTGGTGAGGAGGGGATGTCTTCCTCGATGGTGTCAATAGGTTTGGGTGAATTGGTGGGTTCATTAGGTGGTACAAACCTAAGGCCAAATAGCTCATAAAGTTTTTGGGTTTTGATCGAAGGTAAATCATGAGGTCCTTATTCATATAAGCCAAGGCCAAATCCCTTCTAAGCACACCTGTGAAGGTATAATTTAGCAAATTTTAGTTTGTCAAGGTAGGAAAAGTCAAAGGTGAAAGGTCAGATGGAAGAGGTAATGGCAGGAGCAAGAAGTGGTTGATTAAGTCCCCCATAGATAAAGTTTTTTTAATGGTTAGGGGGATCAAAAAAGATGATGGTACTAATTTTAGGGTCATAAGAAGGGTCATGTTTGAGGTTCTCATATTTTTGAGGTGTATGAAAAGCATCTAACGCTAGAAGGCAATACTCCCCTAATGAGAATTGTTAGAACACAGATCCCAAGGGCTCCTCTATGGGGATCTATGAAGAAGGGATGGATGATCTAGTTGACATTTCATCGATGGTTGGTGGTTGGGGTATAACTTCTAAAGGTGCATTGGATGGGTGTATGAGGACATCATTGGCATGGTAGGTCATATTGCATGTTGAGAAAGGATTTCAGTCTACTTGGATATTGATGACCTAACCCTCATGCTCAAACTTAATGCATCGATGGAGGGTAGAGGGAACACATTCTATGTAGTGAATCCAAGGTCATCCCAATAATATGTTATATTGGAATTCTCCTTTCATAACATAAAAGAGTTTAGGGAGTGTGTGGGGTCCTACACAAATATGAAGGATGATGGTTCCCAAGGTAGTGGCCATAGTGGCATTAAAGGATCAGAGGACCACTGTAGATTCCAACATGATATTTTCCAATAAATTGAGTTGGTTGTAAGCATGACGAGGATATGATTTTAATGCTAGATACCCCATCAATCATCACCCTTTTGACATGGGTTTGGTTGATGTAAGTGATAATAAAGAGTGGGGGATATGGGTCCTTGGGGTGGACAAAAGGTATTTCTAAAATATTTAAGGTGACAAGGTTGAATGTTTTAAGGGAACCAACAAAGGTGGCTAAAGTTTGATGGTCATTGGGTTGGACCTCAATGGATTACAAGGCTTCTATGAGTGTTTGGCGGTGATGGGGAGAAGTAGAAACCAACTCATACAAGCTCATTTTTTTTAGGGTCTGGTGAAGCTATTTAAGGATAGCTTTCTGAATAGATGTCACATATGGGTTAGATTGTGAAGGGTTAGATTGGGGGGCACCTAAGATAGACACCTTGAGTTTGCTTGAAGATGGAGATGGTTGGGTGTGGTTTGCTTGGGAGTTTGAAGAGGGGTAAGTCCAAGGAATGAACACCTTAGCCTTCCCATTATATTTTTGTTTTGATTTAGTGACCATGTTGATAGTATGAATAGAAGGAGAGGGTGAGGTAGTAGAGTGGTCAGAATCATCTTCATTCATAGATGAGAGTGGAGGAGTGGGTAAGTGTTGGGTAGGTATGGTTGTTGTTTGGTTTGTATGGGTGATATAGGAGGTTAATCTATTAATAGATCATCCTCATCATAAATATGGTGGATGAGAGTTTGGAGAGCTTTGTAATTCTTTGTATCATAGTTGGGTGTCCTGTGGTAGAAACAAATCCAATTGTTATTGAACCATGAGAGTTTGGGGTGTGAAGATTCAAAGGGTTTGATGGGTGGTAAGCTTAAGAAAGAGGTTTGAAATAATCATTGGAGAATGGTTAGGTAAGACTTAGTTAAAGGTGGTAAAGTTTTAGTGGTTTTTGTTTTGGGTGTTGAGGTAAAAGGTTGTTTGGAAGTAGGTTTGGTGATAGGTGTCTTAGGTAAGGTGGTATGTTTGGCTGATGGTTTTGATTTAGGTAAGATGGTTGAAGAGCTAAAGATGGAGGATGGAAAGGTAGGTAACTTAGGTATTATTGGTGTAGTAAAAAAAGGTGTGTTAGAAAGCAAGTTTGTAGGTGTAATCAACAAAGGTGGTGGAACTTTGGTAAAAATAATGGGCTTCATGCTCAAGATAGAGGGATGAGAACCCAAAATAGAAGGCAAGGTTGAGGGAGGTAAAATTCAAGGATTTGGGCCTTTGGTGGTTTTACCTCTTTTGTTGCTTTGATTATTGGTTTTTAAGGGGGTTTGTTTACTAGGGTCATGGTTGGCTTAAGTGGTTGAGGGTTGGTTAGTTTGGTGGAGGTTTTGGTTGGTTGGGTGGAGGTTTTGATTGGTTAGTGATTAGAAGTGCTAGGTTGGTATGCCAAAGAAGGTTTTGATGGTTATGGTTTGGTAACATAAGAGAGACCTAATTATTACCAAAAGGTAGCTTGATCCATATCAAGGTTGGGGACAAATTCTAATTTTTACACTAGCTTTGAGAAAGGTTTGATTCCCTAAATGGTGGTTCTATAAGATAATCCACTAGGTGGAGACAGGGATGGTAACCTTGTCTTCTTCTTCAATCAAAGGATGCAAGGTTGGGATATATGGCTCTTTTATGGGAGGAGTAGATAGGGGCATTTCTTTCTCGGGAATGATTTCTATGGGAGGGGAGAGTTGCATGGCAATTGGTGAGGAAGGTAAGATGGGTGTATGGTTTGATGTGTCAGTCAAAGGGGAAGTTGGTAATTCTAACACCTTAATGAATGAGGAAGGAGGAAGAGGTACTTCCTTGGTTTGTGTTTCCAAAAGGATATAAGGTAACTTTGTTACTTCAATAAGCAAAAATGGGTTGGTAGAGTGGTGAGTGGGTTCTTGATCAGTGAGTGTGTCAAGAAACATGTTAATGGTACGGGTATCAAGAAATCATTTGACGTTATTACTCTCATTTTTGGTAGGAGCATGGTTTGGAAAAGGTTATTTAAATATGTCAAGGGCTTAGTTAGGTGGTGCATTAGGGTTATCCAATGTAAGTTCCCCCTTACCAATGAGGGATTGGACAAGGTATTTGAAGGTATTGCACCTATTTATATCATGTTCTATGACTCATTGAAAGGCATGATGGCCATTCTCATTATACCAACCTAACACAAGGTGAGAAGCATCAAACTATTGGGGTGGTTTAATTGGTAGAATTTGGATGATATTATCTTTTAATAGCTTTTCCAGAATAGAAGCATAGGGTTCCCTTAGTGTAGTTAATTGCTTCTGGTTGTTATTTACATTTTATTTTGAAGAATTAGAGGAGTTAGAGGTTTGGTTCCTCAGGTTTTGTTGGTTGGTAGATGGTGGAGGTGCATCTTTGAGGACAACAACATTTATGGTTCCTTTGTTTTTAGTGTTGGTATTGGGCAAGTTACTTGACTTAGAGTAAGGGGACTCATTGGTTTTATAGGTTGAGTTCTTGTTTTTAAGTTTAAACTTTCTTTTATCAATGGCTCAGTTCTGTAGTTTATGAGCCATGGTAAAATCTTCATCAAAGATCTAAAATATTTGGACACATAATGTGGATGAGATATGTTTAGCACATGCCCAATTAAAGAGCTCTATAAGTTCAATTTGAAAAAAGGAAAATGAAATTTGGTTAATTAGGCTCCTCCAACGATCCATAAAATAGGCAATAGATTTATCCTCAAATTGCCAGATGGAGTAGAGGTCGGTGATAGAAACTTTCTTGGATACATTGATCAAAAAATGATCCAAGAAGTTTTGGGATAGTTGGGTGAAGGAAAAGATGGAATGTTTGGGTAAGGCACTATACCAATCTAAGGTCGGGCTGACAAGAGACATTGGGAAAATATGGAGAAGAAGGGGATAATCATAGGCGATGAGATAATAAGCATGCCTAAATGCCCTAAGGTATTGTTGGGGATCCTCCTTGCTTTGAAATTTAGAGAACTTGGGAAGTGCCCATTGGGGAGGATATGAATTGATGGGTATTAATGGATGGATGGATGGATGGATGGATGGGTTCATTATAAATTTGGTCATAGGATAAGATATTGTGAGCACCCAAGATGGATGACTCTAGGGTGGTCATTTTATCCATGATCATCTTCATGAAGTTGTCAGAAACTTGCTTCTCTAAATAACCTAAACAACTCATATATTAATCTTAAACAGCTAAAACACTCATGTTAAAAACACCACATTTGTGTTGAGGAAGGAATAACTCTGATCATGGGCCTCTTTGAGGTGGAAGCCTCCTATTAGAGCAAGCTATTATGTGAATGTTTCTTCTTCGATACCCTATAACACCATATACCACTATACTTATACTATTTCTTACCTATCTCTCTCCATATGCTAATGCATATGGGATTATTCTCTATCCTATTATACCCCTCTAGGTACATTAAATTCCATCCCCCTTGAATATTTTTCACCCTCAACACATGATAATAAACAAGAGGAGGACCAAATGAAAGACAAACCAAAAATAAGGTGAAGACTAAATGGAAGCTCTACCATGCATGTGTTTCTACTTCCACTTCTTTTGTTTGTGTTTTAATAGGAGCATGTACAATAATAAAGTGAACATAAGCATTGAAATAAGAGGTGGATGTGCATAAAGATGAATGTGTGGATTAACCACAACTAGAATCTAGTAGTGAGAGTCGAGCAATGAAAGTTGAATCTCGACAATGATCACCTCAAATCCAAAACAAGGGTGCACTAAATAGTTGTCCTTGTGAACCAATTGAGGGTACATGCCATCCCCCTTAGCATTACTTCCTGAGGGAGGTGGAGCCTTGATTCCCTGCTTGGGATCTATGATTATTGACTTGGGCTTATCTAGGGTCTGGTCAAGCATAGTGGTTGCCTAAATGGACTCATTGGAGGAGTGCTCGAGCACTTTTGGTGTTTGTTCTAGTGTTTTTATTATTTTGAAATGTTTCCAGTGGATGTGGTCTTCAGTGAGCTTGGTTAAGCCCACTGATTTCATCATTATCTGAGGTTTCCATGTTTGGACCTCTGCTCAAATCTTCTCTTGAAGTCTATTGATGAAGTAATGAACAAAGAATGTAGTAGAAGTGCCATTGGTAAATGTCTCGAACTCAGTCTGATATTCCTAAACTATGCCAGTTTGTTGAAGCTTAGTCAATGCATTGATGGAAAACCCCATGAGAACCAGAGGTTAAACATATAGGGATGTCAGGTTTAATCAAAAATGCATCTGTTACAATATGATCAATTTGATTTATTTTTTTATTTTATTTTTATTTTTGATTTTTTGACACTGACACACATAACTAAACAACTAGATGAAAATTAGACAATACTAATCTTTAAAAAAAATTACAAACATTGATGATCTAAGGGAGACATTACATTAATGATTGACTAATGGATACATAATGACATAATTTCATGACTAACATATATGAAAGGCCACTTATAATTAAATAAGACCATAAAAGACCCAGAACTACAAATGACCATTAATTAACTATACAATTAGAAATTTGTCATAATACTAGAGACATAGTATATTTAAAACAAAGTTTACCCAACCTGTAATGGAGAGAATTAAATACATACAGTATCGAATGCATAACATATGTACGAAACACAAAGGACACATATCATTGATGTTTTAAACCAACCTGCTTAAAAAGTAAAGGAGTTGAGACCAACTACATTGATTTGACAAAACTAAAACCAATATAATGAAAATAAAACCCAAGACCAACACCGCTTAATAATAATAAAAAGCTAAACCTAAAAGCTAAAATACCACTCAATACCTGAGAAAACCACGGTGATAAAAGAAGTGATTTTGATAGATGTGGAACATAGATACATGGTGCATTGAGGATCAATAGGTACCTAATGAGCCACACAAGACAAAAGCAAGGAAGTGGATATAGCAGTGAGTGTTTATGGCTGATAGTGGTGTTGATCAAGTTGAGTTGCCATGGCAATAAAATGGATTGAAACTATAACCGGAGGTGTTGAGGAGGTTTTTGATGATGCAGGAGGAGCCTACCATAGTGAACCAAGATGAATGAAGCTAGATCTAAATCTATTTAGATTAATGGAGTGCCAAAAGAGAGGGTAGATCAAGGTACAAGATCATTGATTTGATGTCATTGGTTGAGTCACTAATTCTGGTGGTCTACAATTTACAATCATGGCAATGCAAATGGTGGATCTACAGGTATGATATGTCAAGGGATTTAAAAAAGAAGAGATGTTGTTGCCACTAGGAGAAGAGATGATAATGGTGGACATAGAATGCAGAACATGGATTGAGGTAGAATGTCAATTTTAGAATACACATCTGTAGTTGGTCTAAATGATACACAATGATGATATTCTATACCAAGGTTGAATCACTAAATGCATATTCATAGTGGAGGATTCCATGGAATGTGAATGTAGTTGATGTAAGATCATGTGAATATGGTTTTAATCCAAATTGATTTGAGTGTCAAACACTACCTAATACAAATGTGAGATCCAAATATCCGTCAAGCAAGTAGATCAATATAAGCATAAATCAGTGTGAAACTCGATGCCTAGTTCAATGTGATGAGAAAAAGTCTAGTGGGTTCCAACAATAATGAAGAATTTGAATCAAAAATTCCAAAATCAAATCGATAAGGTAATATAAATGATAGAAAATGCTCACTCTTTGAATGTTGTTGGTGAATACATCTTGTGATCTAAACAGGATTCGAATATAATTATGTCTGATGTAAAACCAAAACCCTATCCAAAAATTTGTAAAACACTAAAAAGACTAGACATAAACCCTATAGGTTTTACCCCATATCTATAAAGAGCCAAATATATATGAGATGTAATCTATGATCTCCCTTACAACTATAATATTTTGATTTGGTTTGCTCGAAAAAGTGCTCTAATACCTATGTCAGAGCCCAGCTTCTCTAAATAACCAGAACAACTCATATATTAATCTTAAATAGCTGAAACACTCACATTAAAAATACCACATTCCTTTTAAATAAGGAATAACTCTGATCATGCACCTCTTTGAGGGGGCATCCTCCTATTAGAGCAAGCTCTTATGTGAATGCTTCTTCTTTGATACCCTATAACACCATATACCCCTATACTTATACTATTTCCTACCTATCTCTCTCCATATGCCAATGCATGTGGGATTATTCTCTATCCTATTATACCCCTCAATGGAATCTAATATACCTATATAGAGGTGTATATTATATATTGGAGTAGAATAGTAGTAGAATGAATAGTAGTATGAATAGTAATGTATTAGAAGAATAACCCCACATGCATAGAAAAGAAGAGTGAGATAAATTAGAATAATATAAATATAATGGCATAGCTCATTTTAATTACATCCAGCCAAATATATTAAATCAATTAGAGTGTTAATTTAATAAGGAGGTATCCCCCTTGAAGTGGCAAGTGATTGCGGGGTTATTCCTTCTCACAAAAAAAGAATATTTTATTAATATATTCAGCATTTGTGTATTTGGTGTATGTGAGAGAGTGAAGTTCTTAACATCTAGTATTAGAGAAATTTTCAAGGCCATTTTCATGATTGTTATCCTCATTGTAGACATAATTTAGAGAGGCACATTTGGGAGCTTCATGGAGCAAGTCTAAGAAGTGTAGATTTTCATTTTTTGCCTTCAAAAAACCTAACTGTATTTCTTTAAACTGATCACAAATGATCATGAATCAAGAAAAAAATTGGGTTTTGTGAATATTTGTCTTACCTTTCTATAACATTTTGAATTTTTTAATTTAATTTATTATTTTGAAATTTATCTCAGTTTTAGTGATTGCTAGTTTGTAAAAAAAAATCAAAAAAAAAAGTAGTGGAGCCTTCTATTTTGTCCAAGGCAATGCATTCATTAAATAATATTCATGTTATTTTTGATATAATTGAGCTTCATTTCCATATAAGAAAAAATATGATGAGAAAATCAATTCATGGTTAGATTTGGAGCATAACTATAGTGAATGGAATATGGATTCATTCCCTATAGTTGAAGAATATGAAGCAAAAATAGTTACATGGCTTGAATTTGAGGACACTTGTAGAGTATGGTATGTTGATCACTCTAGACTGATTAATTTAGTTGATCTTATGCCTTAAAATATTTATAATAATTTGATGCATTATTTGATGAAATTAGTTATTGTAAATAAAATATGTGTAAGGAACAATGCTAAGGGGGATGACATGTATCCTCCATTTATTCATCAAGCTAATTATTTTAATCACCCTTGCTCTCATTTTGAGGAGATGATTGTTATTCTTCAAATTTCACTTCAACCTTTGATTATGGTGCTCATGTTCAACTTGTTGATGTACATATCCATATCCCAACATCGAAGGAAGAAGTGAAAGAAGAAAAGTACACATGGACGAGCTTCTATCTAGTGTTCAGATTATTTTAAATGTATGGTTGAACTTTTATTTGATAATCTTCTTAATTTTTATCATGTTTCAAGGGAGAAACATATTTAAGGGAGATTGAATGTAATGTACCTATAGGGGTATAATAGGATAGAGAATAATCCTACATGCATTAGCATATGGAGAGAGATAGGTAGGAAATAGTATAAGTATAGGGGTATATAGTGTTATAGGGTATCGACGAAGAAGCATTCTCATAAAAGCTTACTCTAATAAAAGGTTTCCCCCTCAAAGAGGCTTGTGATCAGAGTTATTCCTTCTTTAAAAGGAATGTGGTGTTTGTAATGTGAGTGTTTTAGTTGTTTAAGATAAATATTTGAGTTGTTCTAGTTATTTAGAGAAGCAGGTCTCTGACAGAAGTCTGCTTGAGGTTAATCACCCAGAAGGTTGTAATATGCATATTATAGTGGTGGTGGTTGAGAAAATGTTGATAGTAGGTAGAAGGTTAAGAGGTTGCCACATATTGGTATGTGGATGACAATGGTTGGGTAGAAGATACATGTTGGTATGTGGATGCCAATGGTTGGCTAGTGGTATTTGGTTGGGTAATAGACATATACCCTTATGGGTTATGGAGATAATTAAAGGTTGTTTGTTGGGTATGATTGGTAGTTGGGTTGGTGGCCAATAGAAGGGTGGTGACCCTTATACTAATTGGTGGTAACATAGAGGGTATGGACACCATAAGTATTTGAAGTGGAGTAGTATTTGATATATTGGAGGTAACTAGAGGGAGATGGGTATCACTAGCGATAGGAAATCATATTGTGGAGAAGTGATTGGTAAGAGATATAAGGGCAGTGGTAGTTTGGGTCGGTTGGTTTTGAATGGTAGTTTTAAGGGGGTTGTTGGTTGATGGTAAATCTTGGGTAAATAAAGGTTGAGTAGCACCCATGGTAGTGGAGGTACTCCTTATGAGGTGGAGAGGCATGCCATAAGGTGGATCTATAGGTGGCGTCAAAGCCAAGATTTGGTAAGATGTAGTTCTAAGATAATGTTGTAAGGCTACGTGATTATAGTTTAGAAAAGCAATAAAATCCAAATCTCTTGGGACCATCTAAGTAGGACTTCTTGGAGACTGAAGTGAGTCTACAGGTTTGAAAACATGTTCTATGGATGATGAGGTAGAAGAGGTTGGTTGAATTGGTGGTGATTTTGTTGGAAATATTGTCATTGATGTCAAAGGTCTAGTATTGGTGATAACGACCCCATTGCATTTTATGGTGTTTTTAATATTCATATCTTTACTAATGTGTGTTAATATTTATTTAATATTAATGAATATATTTTTGGTTGCATACAAGTCAAAAGAGGGCCCATGGATAAGTTAAAGAGTCATGGAGTAAAGACAAAAGAGGAATGAGATGAATTTTCTCATGAAGAGTCATCTTGAAGAATTCCAAGAGTCACCATGTGAAGATGAAAGAGGGTATGGCACATTTTTCCATGAAGGGACACTTTGAGGAATATGAAAAGTCACCAAGATAAATACAAAATAGGAAAGGATGCATTTTCTTATGAAGGGTCACTATGTGACTTTTCAAATGCAAGGATATGAAGGGTCATGCAAGTTTTGTGCCATTTTTCATGAGGATTGAAGAGTCACAAAGGGTGAATGTCAAAGGTCATTTGGAAAGGTATAAATAAAATATTGAGAAGACATTTTTAATATGCAAGAGAGTGCATGGTTTGTATGTGTTTTATATAATAAAAGAGGAGAGAAAAGCATGAGATATTGTAGAGTTCTATCATTTGTTGAGTAAGGAACATTAAGAGATAGTTGTGTTTTACACACAAGAGGGGTTGGTGCTCTTATGGGTTGGTGCTTACAAATATTTACAAGGGGTTGGTGCTCATGTGGGTTGGTGCTCACAAATAGTTGATGGGTTGGTGCTCAACAAAGGGGCTGGTGCTCCTGCAAATTGGTGCCTGCAAACTTAATAATTTGAGTTGGTGCTCACTCATATACTTTGAGATTATTATCTATAGTTTTTTTTCACTTTGGGTTTCCACGTAAAAATTTGGTGTCTCTCTCTCTCTTGTGTGGTGCATGTTATTATTTCAGTTTTATTGCATATCTTGAATGTGTGATTAAGTGGATTAAAGAAAAGAAATCAAATTAAGTAAAAGATAGATAATATATTGATTTGCCTCCCCCTTTCAGTATATTTTGTGCTTAACAATTGGTATCAGAGTAGGTTCCTTTGTAAAAAAATTTATAGCTTGAAGGTAGATCAGTGAAAGCACAATGGCTAGATTACATGAAGGTTTTTTTACAAATAAGGCACCTTTGTTTGATGGGATAAATGCTTTTTGGAGTATAAATATGAGGACTTATTTGATGGCCCTTGACTTTAATATTTGGCAAGCAGTGGTGGAGGAATATGAAGAGCCACAGACACTTAAAACTACTCTAACTGAAAAGAAGACAAGTAAAAATAATGTTAAAGCTTTAAATGTTATTTTATGTGGTTTATATGAATCAAAATTTGTTAAAGTTCTGCAATGTAAATCTGCTCATGAAACTTGGGTAAAACTTAAGAATATTTACAAAGGTGATGGAAAGGTTCACCAAGATAAGCTTCAAACTTTCAAAAGATAGTTTGAGAGTTTGAAGATGGAAGAGGAAGAAAATATAGCAAGTTAAATTTTATGGGTTGATCAAATAGTTAATCAGATTCAAGGACTTGGAGAAAAGTTAGAAGAATCAATTATGGTAAAAAAAGTTTTGAGATCTCTATCATTGAGATATGATGCAAAAGTTTCAGTAATTGAATTATGAATAATTTAACCAAGCTAAAGATGGATGAGCTACATGGTATTCTTCCAGCATATGAAATATATATCGAATAAGATAATCCCTCAAAGAGAGAAGCTACTTTCAAGACATCAAAGAAAGAGAAGGCTAAGATTCAAGAATTAAGTGATAATTCTAGCGATGATGAAGATGATAATGAAGCTCTATTCATTCGTAAGATGAAAAAGGGCATAGGTAAATATCAAGAAAAATTACCTTTTAAATATTTTAATTATGGAAAGATTGGACATTTTATAGCTAAGTGCCTAGATAAGGATAATGGTGATAATGAAAAAAGAAAGTCTACATACAAGAAAAACTTCAAAAAAAAATTCAAGAATGTATTCAAGAAGAAGAGTTTGTATTCTAAAGATCCTAGTTCAATTAAAGATAGTGGAGTCAGTGATTCAGAAGAAGAGATTCTATTCATGGCCATACACGAAGATGGATCTGCAAGCAAAATTATAGATGATCAAGAAGAAGAACAGGATGAAGCCAAAGTGAATTTAGAATGAGAACTCATTCATGTCTTAGAAGAGTTAAAATCTCTTGAGAACAAGAATCAAAGATTGAAGCTCTAGATTGATAAAAATAAAAAAGAGTCAAAGAAAATAATTGAAGATTTACAAGCACACTTTGAAGAAGCCAAGAAGAATGAAAAAGATCTAACAACACAGTTGTAAAAATTAAGTGAATAATGTGAAAGGTATGTTATTAAAATTTCTTCTTTAAAAGGAGATCTTGAGAAAATAAATAAAGCAATCAATGATAGAGTATCCAATAATTCAAAATTTGAGAATAACACTAATATGTTGAATAAGATATTAGAAATTCAAATATTAATATCAGATAAGATAGGTATCAAATTTGAAAAAGAGAAAGGGGAGGCCACTACTTTCATAGACAAGGTTAACATAGAAAAAAAAAAGATTTGTACTGAAGCTCTTACAAAAGAGGAAATAAAAAGGGAAGAAGTTAAGAACACAAAGGACATATCAAACAAAGAAGGCTGGAAAGAACAAAACTACAAAAGGCAATTAGATCATAGATACACAAATAGTTCATTAACTGTAGATGTTCGAAGCACATGATAAGAGACAAGAGCAAATTCATAACTTTGAATAATATCAATGGTGGCAACGTAAAATTCAAAGATAATATTACTACCAAAATTGTCAAAAAAGGTACACTAAGTTTGGATAAGGGTAAAACTAAAACTAAAAATATTTTGTATGTAGAAGGTCTTAAGCACAATATTTTGAATGTAAGTCAAATGTGTGATTAAGGTCACACACTAAATTTTTATGCAAAAATTTGTAAAATTAAGAGAAAAGATTCAGATGTGTTGGTTGTAAATGCTCAAAGAACAGTCAATAATTTATATGTGTTATCAGACATCAAAGGTCAAAGATGTTGTTTGAGTCAGATTAAAGAAAGTTGGCTATGGCACAGGAGAATGGGACACATAAATTTTGACAATCTTGTCAACATCAGTAAGAATTAAGTAGTCAAAAAATTTCCAAAGATTACAAAGCCATCAAACACGCTTTGTGAACCTTGTCAGCATGGGAAGTAGGCTAGAAGGCAGTTCAAAACAAAAGATTACTCAATCACTCAGATGTTAGATCTTGTTCACACTAATTTTTGTGGATATATAAGAACTCAAATTACTCAAGATAATAAATATTTCATGTTGTTTATTGATGATTTTTCACGTATGATTTGCGTAATGTTTTTTTTTTAAATCAAAAGATTTCAAACATTTCAAAGCATTAGTTGAGAATGAAACCAGTTTGAAGATTAAGTGCCTAAGATCAGATCAAGGAAGAGAATTTATGTTAAATTAGTTTATTGATTTTTGTGAAGACCATAAAATAAAGATACATTATTCAGCAACCAGAACTCTATAGTAAAATGGAGTAGTTGAATGAAGAAATAGAATAATTTAGGAGATGGTGAGGATAATTCTAAATGAATCTATAATACCAGATAAATATTAGAGAGAGGTAGTTGCTATAATAGTGCATATTTATAATAGAGCATTATTGAGAGTCAATAGTGACAAGACACCTTATGAGCTATAGAAAGATAAATAAGCAACAATTGATTATTTTAGAGTTTTTGATAGCAGATGCTTCATAAAGAGAATCCATGAAAAATTAGGTAAGTTTGAATCTAGAGTAGATGAATGTATATCTCTTAGTTATTCTTGAAAAATTAAAACTTATAAATGTTATAACAAAAGAACCAAAAAATAGTTGAATGTGCAAGTGTCAGGATAGAAGAAGATGGAGCACAAAGAATTAGTGATCCAATAGACATTCTTAAAATCATTAAAGAGGAAGATTTTGAAGAATCAGATGAAGATGAGAAGAAGGAGAAAAAGGACACCAAAACCCCATCCAAATATGTCTAGATAAATCATTATTAAAGTGACATCATCGAAGACATAAATGAAGAAATTTGCACCAGAAGAATGATGGTAAGTGAATCTGAGCAAGTTAATTTCTCTTTATTATCTAAAATTCAACCTAAAACTTTTTCAGAAGCTAGACATGATAATCATTGGGTTAAGGCAATGGATGAAGAATTAAATTAGATAGAAAAGAATGATACTTTGGAATTAGTGCCTAGACTAAAATATCACAATATGATAGAAATAAAATGAGTTTACAAAAATAAGTTGAATGAAAATGAAGAAGTGACTAGGAATAAAGCAAGATTAGTATGTAAAGGATATGTTCAAATTGAGGGAAAATATTATGAAGAAACTTTTACACCAATGGCAAGGCTAGAGGCTATTAGAATGTTTCTTGTATATGCAGTGTTTAAAAATTTTAAAGTATTTTAGATAGATGTCAAATCTACCTTTCTAAATGAGAATCTAGAAGAAGAGGTCTACATTGAGAAGCCTAGGGGATTTATTCTCTCAAATATTAGTAGCCATGTATGTAGATTGAATAAAGCATTATATTGGTTGAAAAAGCTCCCAAAACTTGGTATACAAAACATGATAAGTACCTATAGGATCAAGGTTTCAAGAGAGAATTTGTTGATAGTAATCTTTATATAAAAATAGAATGTGAGCATCAATTGATTATTGTGGATATGTTACTGACATCATAGTTAGAGAAAATATTGAAAAGATGACAAAATAATTTTTTAATAATATGCAAAAAGAATTTGAGATGTCTATGCTTAGAGAATTATCATTTTTCTTACAGTTGAAAATATTTCAATCAGATAAAATAATTTTTGTATCTCAAAGTAAATATTCTAAGGAAATCTTGAAGAAATTTTATTTTGAGGATTGTGTACCAGTTGGCACACCAATGACTATAGGAAATAAGGTGAGCAAGGATGAAGATTCACCTATTACAAATCAATCTTTATATAGATCTATGATTGGTAGTCTTTTATATTTTACAGCATTGAGGCCAGACATCATGCATGTAGTAGGTATGGTTGCAAGATATCAGTCAACTCCAAAAGATAGTCATGTTCAATTGGTAAAGAGAATATTCAAATATATTAAGGGCACATTAGATTATGGATTGTCATATCTCATAGGCAAAGATTTCAATTTTTTTGCTTATACAGATTCATATTAGGCAAGTTGCTTAGATGATAGAAAGAGTACATGTGGAGGAACTTTCTTTCTCGATGATAGCTTAGTATCATGGATAAGAAAAAAGTAGAATTTAGTATCACTTTCTATAGCTGAAGTAGAATATATTCTAGTGGTATTCAAGTGATTTGGATGAAGCAAACTTTAGAAGATATCAAGGTAAAATATGATGAACCTATTTCTATTTTTTGTGACAACACAAGTGTTATTAATATTTTGAAGAATCCAATGATGTATTCAAGAACAAAGCATATTCCCATCAGATATCACTTCTTAAGAGAGTAGGTTGTAGATCAATAAGTTGAAATGGAATATATCAGTACTACAGAGTAGATTGTAGATATTTTTATAGCTTAAAAGATTTTTATTCCTCAAGGTCCCTTCATTGCTGAAGATTAAGAACCATATGAGAAAATAGGAAAAGAATGATACGTTCTTACATCTCAAAACAAAGAGCAATAAAAGAAGATTCAAGGTAAAGAATGCATTCACTAATAGTGTATTAAGTCCTATGATTCTTTTTAATCTCTCTTTTGGCTTATGCCTTAGAAAAGTGTGAAGATAAAATTGGTTTGAATAAGTCATAAAAAATAATTTATGTGTAGTTTCGGGTTACATTTAATTTCTCAAAAATAAGTCTGTATTGGATCGATTACGTGGCTTTGTACTTGGGGCTTTCTCCCCTCACATCACAATCTCTCATCCAGTGCAGGTGCTTAGTCAATATACCGATTACCAAAGCTTATACTCAACTAAAGATCTGATTTGATTATCCCCTCGATGATTAAATCTAAGAAATATAATCAAAAAAGAGTAAGGTGATCCGCTAGGTGATGAAATCCTAGTCGAGACTTGTCTCAAGCATGTTTGATGTGTTGATTATGAAAGTGGTTTGGCTTGTGTAACATTTATGATTCTATGATTAATTTTATTTGCTTTAATTAATTTAGGTGAACAAAGTCAAGCAAGCAAATAATGTATGTAGTTAATTTAACCCAAAAAAAAATTTGATTTCTTTTCAATAAAAACAAAATCAACTAAAATGCACCTAAATGTAACATGAAAATGAAATATTAATCTTAGGATGAGTGCTCTTTTGATTTTAAAAATGCAAAAAAAAAGAATGACAATTTTTTCAAATTTTAGAAAAAAAAGACTAAAATTTGTGTTTTGAAAGTAAAAAAAGAATGTTTAAATTTCAGCAATGAAATGTGCAACTAAACGACATTTTAATAATGCAACTAAATATATTCAAATATATATGAACCCAAGAAAACTCAAGGTTCCCACCAGGGGTGCCAAAATATTTCTATCTATTTTTTTTGTTGTCCTTTTTTAGTTTTGAAAAGAAAGAAACTAGTTAACAAGTTTGTAGAAGAATACTTGGTTTTCATGCGCTCGTTGAAATCTAGATTTTGTGAGAACTCTTCTTTGGCTTGGGAAGAATACCTCAATGCTTGAATATGTTTGTTGATGAAGATTGGCTTATTGAATATTGTTGATGAATATGGCTTGAACTTTCAATAGAGCTTCGGGGCTTTTGACTTCTTTACCCTTCAAGATGATGACCTCCTCCAAAAGTAGCGAACCTACAAATTGAATGTTTCCACCAAAAACTAAATTAACCATGGGTGAAGGGGGAGAGTCATATTTATAGAATTTGATGTCAAGGAATATGTCAAATGAATGGAATAGTGAAATATGGAACCATTTTCCAAGTGGGCTCATGAGTGGTCATGAAAGATAAGGGGGTGAGATTCCCACTTAGCTAATAGGTCTCTCATTTGATTCGTTTGTCTCCCAACTTGATAAAGAGTCCAAAATGGGGTGGGGATCATGCACATGGACCCAAATGATTCCAAAAGACTTTTCATCACCTTTTTTTGTTTTATGCTAAGTACTTAAAGAGGTGCCCCACAAAATGTGGAGCCATTTTTCAAGTGAGCTCATAAGTGGTCGTGAAAGACAAGGGGGTGAGATTCCCACTTAGCTAATAGGTTTACCACTTGGTTGGTTTGTCTCTTAACTTTATAAAGAGTCCAAAATGGAGTGGGGATTACACACATGGGTTCATATGAGTCCAAAATACTTTCCACCATTAACTTTTATCTTTTCCCAAGTAGTTGACAAGGAGACCCACATACTTTGGTGTCACTCTCATGCATGGGGATAAAGGATGATGTTGAATTGTGTCCCCTTGTGGATAAATTTATCATACCTCAAAATGGGGACCCTTGTGATGCTTAATGATGTCATTAGGCACCTTGGATGAGGGTCCCAAGTGAGTATGATGTCCCACTTTAAGCCACCTCACTTTCAAGCCATGTCACTTTCTATATCACTGTTAAGTCACCTGTCATGTCATATGCAATGTCACCATGAATAGTAATATTAGGTCCCACATTTAATAGTGATAGTGAATAGTGACTTGGAATAGGTTAAAAGGGGTTGGGTTAAGAGACTTATCTGATATATTGCATAATGTGTATGGATAGATTTATCAGTATTTATGAGCACATGTATGGTACTTTCACATTTATATTGGATTGGACATGTGGTCTAATCTTATTTATATCTGTTATATCATTGACACTTTATCAAATTTTTGCTTATCTTATATCATGATTTCTTACTTGTTTTACTATATTTTGCTTATCTTATCATTCATATTTTGCATATGATTGTCTTTATTTATCATTATTTTATCTCTCTTACTAGAGTTTTTCTTAAAACTCTCTTAATTGTATCTTTATGATTATTTTGCTTTCTCATCCTCATTTTTCATATATAATTTGTCATTGTGATTCAGTTATACATACCTTAATCCCCTTGGTTATTATCTTTCTTTACCATCTGATCAGTTAGCAAACAATCTATCTCATTACTATTTCCTTTTACTAGTCCACTTTGGATCTCCTTTTTCCCTTCTTCCTTTTTTTACAAACTAAGCATATACATGATTGAGACTTGAGATCACATGCTAGTTAATTTTCAAGCATGTGTCCTAGTCAATATTTATCTTTGGTTACTTAGCTTCTTTTAGCCTTAGCATACAGCTCAATCATGTGTATCACTATCTCTATCATGATTGGTCATTCCAAATCTATATGGAGGAGGAATCTTAAAAATCTTTCAAAATAATGTTAAAATCCAAATCATTCAAAATAAAAGGCAATGATATTAAAAAGTAAAAAAAAATCTTAAAAATATAATCACACTAAAAGATGTGATTCAAAGCACATCTCTTTTTTATAGTCGAAGCTCAAACTCCATAGTTGGCCTCATGATAGAGCCAAGGTCCTTTGGGGTATGGTAGGCCAGTAGATTAGAAAAGGAGAATGAAAAATATTTTAATTCTACCTACTTTCTCATGTAAGTACCTAATCTTTATAGTAGATTGATGACTCTATAAGAGGTCCTAAAGAACAGGAAACACATCATGGGAAGGTAAGTCCATTTTCTTTTTCTTGTACCAATCTACCTTCATGAGTTGACCTTAGTATCACACCTATTTGCCTACAAAGCTTTGTGTCTATAGAAAATAGGTTTCCTTTGTACATAGATGACCACTAGTCACTTAGTGTCTTCTCATATCCTTAGTATGCCTCTTGCCTCCTAAGGTCTTCTCATAAGATGCCTAAGTCTTTTTTTTTACATTCCCTTTT
The DNA here is from genome assembly GCA_037957365.1 of Torreya grandis. NCBI lineage: Eukaryota > Viridiplantae > Streptophyta > Pinopsida > Cupressales > Taxaceae > Torreya > Torreya grandis. Next base: position 472,151 of record JARHVA010003248.1, read on the forward strand.
TCACTCCTTATCTCCCTTATATTTTATTTTGAGAAATATTGTTTTGTCTATTGATCACTCCCCTTAGGATTTCATTTATGAGTTGATTTGTAAGACTGCGGATAGGACCCAACATTTTTCAAAAATTACCACCTTTTCCTTCCTATTACCCACATCTTTTATTACCCACTTTTCCTATTTATTCCATCCCAATGGTGTTCTCTTTATTGATTTGTAGTGTAATATCATGGATAGGACCTGACCCTCATAAAATTTTCCAATACCCACATCACCATCCAAATTACATGTGTCAAATTTGAGATAAGATCCGATCGATTATGAAGTGACATATCATTTTACATGCTTCCCATCTTGATTTAGTGTGTTTTATGCTTCATTTTTCTTTCTCTTTTTTATCTTCTTATGTTTCGAGTGCATGTAAGATTACAACCATTTCTTGAATTTTTCATACTTCTCAACTTGAATTAGTGTGATCAATTTAAGACCAATATTTTATAATATTGTTTTTCTTTCATACTTCTCAGCATGATTTAGTATGATTGATTAACTTAATTAATTTGTTTGTATACCATTTGGGCCCTTTTACATACCTTCCATTTTATTACTTTATTTGTCATACTTCCCAACACGATATTAGTATGGTTTTAATTTTTTTAATTTGGTGCAAATATCTTTCATATTGGTTTAAAAACAAATTCCTTTTTACCATTTTATTTTGCCTTTTCTTGGTTCTTTATACTTGGTCATTTTTTATTACACATTTTTCAGCTTGAAATAGTGTGTAGTACATTTTCTTAATTGATTATATTTTTCTAATTCATTTTGCCTATTTCTTTTTAAACAATTCATGTGTATTTGATAATGATAGAAAAAAAACCACATCTCATATATTTCCTATAGCATATACAACAAATCTAAATACATGTGCTAGAAAGAAATATATCTTAAAAGTCTATAGCCTCAACCATAATGAATAAACATAATCAACCATAATAACAACATACACATCCAACAATAATATGCCAAAATGATCCATATATATATATATATATATATATATATATATATATATATATATATATATATATATATATATATATATATATATATATATATATATATATATATATATATCATGCATTTAATACAACAAATTCAACCATATATAATGCCCCAAATCTATGGCTAGGTCCCATCCTGTCTATCTCATGGCCTAGCCATGTTGCATGTTGAGGCCTTGATCTGATTCCTCTAAATGATATAATCTAAGGAGGTTGTTTGATATCTCAATCCATCTACCTATCCCTATAGGTGCACTGGCTGCATCTATGACTCTGTCAGCTAGGTTTGGATCTTTATCATTTATGTTATTATAGCTAGATGCACATCTCTCTCCTTAGTTAGGGCCTACCATACCTATATATCCCCTACACCCATCACTAATATTGGATGCATCCTTTTTCTATACCTATATCTACCTCACTATCTCTCTAGCTAATCTGAACCAGCTCACCTGAGTTGGGGTAGATGTTACACTCAGATTCTCTAGTGTCATGGGGTTATATGGTTGTAGAGTCTCATTAGGACATCATAGAGTAATCCCCTCATGAGGGACCCCCATCTCTCCTCCTCATCCTCACCTACACTTTTAAAATCACATAAGATGAATATTAGATCACTATTATATCTCAAAATATCTATCTATCTATCTAAAAAATATATAAGCAATAATTAACCACCTTTTTTTACCTACCTATGTCTTAGCTATTATGGTCTTGCCATCTATGTGACCACCCAGCATAGTCTCCCTATCTGCATGGCCTCTTATAACCTCCTTTATAGGTCACCTCCTCAGCTCAAACCCAAATGTCATGGCTTGTGTCAATCTCAGCCTGCTTCTGAGTGGTCTCTCTATCATCTTTTTTGGCTCACCTATAAGGTCATTTGGGATGGTAATAGTCTCCACTCTCTCCTCTACCTCTTACCTCCATCGATACCATATCCTTGATGACCCCACTTATATTATTATATATCTAGTAGCGGTACATCTGGTATCTCTACCTCTGCATCCCTATCCTCCTACTCAGCTCCTCATCATGCCTAACTAGTCCATGGTCACTCTTAATGTGGCCTCAGTATCAGCTTCACTACTAGTGTCCCTAATATTCTCCTCCCCCATGGATCCCTCACATGTTGAGCCTATCATTTGATCATCAATATAAATGTTACTAAATGAGGTAGGCCAATTTACCCTCATACCCATGCCATCAGATGTGGCTCTCTACACCAAAAATAGTTTCCAACTATCTCTATCCTCTCTTTCATTGGTGAAACTTTGTTATGTGCTCATATGGATACCACACAATGTTTTCATGTCTCACTAACTATAGCATTGGCACATGGGGCACAACCCATACTACCTATCCCTCCCTCCATCTCTACACCTGAGGTAGCCTATCATTGATTGCATGAGGTAACCCAACTAGCTGGTACATAAGAAACCTCTCACATGTCCAAGTTGTCAGCAATATAATTAGTCTCATGGTCCTCTACCCTCTTACTATCATCTCATACATATCATGTACCAATTGGACCAAGATGATAGATCCTAGGTCATATAGAACTCATTCCTCCAAGATCATCCTACTCAAAGCTACCATGAATAGTGGTACCTTATCATCTAACTTATGACATAGCACCCATTGTGTCATAAGGCCTATCACAACCTTCCATATATCTATAATATATGATGTATAGACATCAAACATACTCAATCTCCTACCTAGTAATATCATCTCTGACCTTGTGGCCCATATGGCTAAGGCTCTCCTCTCCTATAAATTATCTGATATCCCTATGATCACCTACACTCCTACTATATGTAACCCTAGGATGGCATGTACATCCTATAACATGTTATCCACCTCTATTATATCCCCATCCACCTCTCATCTGAAGGTGTCAATCAATCATTCCCAACAACTAACGAACATGACTATTAGATTGGAATTGAGGGGGATCCATCACATCTCTGTTATTTTGCTTAGACCTATGGATCCTAGTCTAGCCCTATCTCCATTTGAAAACCTATCTAAAAAATTTGGTAACCATTTCACATCCACAAGTCTCCAAACTATTTGTCATCCCTGCATCTAAGAAACAATAAAGAATGTGTCAGTTCTTCCATGTCATGTATAGTCATAATACATCTTTAAAGAAAAAACAAGCCTAAAATTACTTTATTTTATTCATTTTAACTTACTTTTATCTTTCTTGGTCCTTCTTGACCTTACTTGGTCATTTAGAGCCACTCTAGCCCTCTTTCAACCTTTTGCACACTTTTTCATATCATTCTAGCTCTTTGGTTAAACTAGTTTGACCAAAAAAATTATATCTTTTCACCTAGTTGACTCAAAAATTTGAGTCAACTCCTTTTTCTTCCCCTCCATAGTGTTGAGTTTCTATTTTGGACCTTTTAGGCCACCTAGAAACTCTAAACTAGGCCTTCAACTTGTAGATTGTACAAGGTCAACCCATACCTATTGGGTTAACACTATGGATTCTACTTATTTTATAGCCTACTAGGTTGACTGGGTCAACCTAGTGTTTTTTTCCTACCAATCCCTTGCATTTTTTTTCAAAATTGTTATTTTATCACTTTCTACCCACACCTTCCAAACCCATTTATTATCTTCCTATTTGATACCCCTAGAATCTAATTTGCCTCATTTTTACATCTAAAAATGCTTAAAATTTAAAATTACTAAAAACACACTTAATTCAATAACAATTTCAAAAATTAATTTGAGATTCTTAGTTGCATACCTATAGTGCACCTGATACCACCTCTAGAGCCTCTCCATGTCTAGCATGTCATCTCCTCACCATCCTAGCTTATTTTCTCTCTAGAGCTCTCTTTTATCTCCCTTACAAGTCAAAATAACAAATTACTTGTCTTTCCTCTATTTAAAAGCACTATTCCAAACATAAAAACTTTCAATCATTATCTTGCAGATTCCTTATTTTGCTTATATCTTTGTTTCTACTCATCCATTTTGCAAACCATAAAATGCATTGGATTTATGATGACATAGAGATTATTTCACTAATATATGCTTATTTTCCAAAAGTTTTGATTTTTGTCTATTTTTTAACACTAAATTCTACATGTTCATCTAGTGTTCTATGTATTGGACACCTTCACATTTCTTGCAGTCTACTTCTTTATCTACAACACTAAGATAATTTAAAGGTATGTGTTTTTCAATTCAGTCCTTTGATTTATTTTATTTACTACTTACTAAACTTTACTTAGCATCAGTGTTGTGTGCTATCATGTTTTATCTTGAAGCACCATCCTGTGTTGTACTTATGTGACATGTGATGAGCTTCAAGTAGGGCATATGTATACACATAATATTTTCAAACTTTTATTGATTATTGACACTTTGTATCTTTTAGGAACCTAGCGAGTCTCAATCTCTCTAAGTGCATGTCTTAAGGGGTATACTAAGAAAGGGGTGGGTAAATCATCGGTGCTTCATAAGATTGTTGTTCTTTTTGCCACTCACCATCTACACACTTGTCTCCTAAAACCATTAACCCTAAGCTTATTATTCTTAGTCCTACCTATTTCAATATTTTCCTCTTTCCATCCCTCCTTTTCATGCCTTCACACCCCCTTTTGGACAGTGATTTATACTAGGTCAACTAGGTCAACCCAATATAGTTTAGGGGTATTGATCACTTTCTTGGCTTGTTAGCCTTACAGCTGACCTAGCTCAGACCTAATGAATTATCTTCAAAAACACACTGGGTTGACTAGGTTGACCCTGTACAACCACTATTCCTAAAATAATTTAGGTCAAGATTTGCCTATATATACAAGTTCATTTCCCACCATTTCATAAAATAAGAATTATTAGTGAAGAAATATGAATAAACAGTTGCTTATTGACCATTATACTTGAGGAATAAAGCTTAGGGTTCCATACTTTATTTAGAGATACAGATCTTATCTTGTTACTTAGATAGGTTATGTATCTTAGATCTGATTTACCTTTGTTATACTTACATACCACAACAATCTCTTGCAAAGCACATTGGCCAAGGAAGAGATTAAGGCTTGACAGGTTCATCTTTAAAGGTAAGTATTCTTAACTTCATTTTTCCTTTGTAAGAGTAGATAGATAATGCATTTTTATTCCCCTCCCATGTATTAGGATTATGTATACTTGATGTAAGTATATGTCTTATAATACATGTTTAGTTTAGTTGTTTTATTGTTTCTAACCCCTACTTTATGCCACAAGCTTTGGTATGCATTAGAATAGATTTACTTTCTTATTATTAGAATAAGTGAATGCTTCAAATCTTAGGAATCCATTAGGGTTATTGTGTAATTGTGTTAGACTGTAGGCTTTGAAACCCTTCTAACATGATGTGTTGTCATAAGTGATCACCTAATCGGGTCTACAAGATCCCCATATTGGTAATGATCCTTCTTAACAAGTGTATCCCCAATCGAAAGTGTAGGTATTCTCTATCTTCTCCGAGCTAGCATTGATTTATAGACATGATCCATTTTTGATTGCATATAGATGGGATATAAAAAAAGAGAGACTAAAGAAGAGGATGAAAATAATGATGATGTAGGTGATGAAGAAAAAATAGTAGAATAAAATGAGGAAGAGCATATAGGTGATGAATAAGAAAAATAGATAGAGCATAATGGTGATGATGATGATGATGAAGCTACAGATCATGCAAAATGAGAGGTAGAGGATCTTGAAGAGAAATAAAAATGATTGGATGATAAAGGTTTGAATAGTTTGGTTCCAAATAAATTAGAGTCAATTTTTCAATTTCATGGATGTATTAAAAATGTCATTATGTCCATAAACTCTAGCAGTAAGTATAACTTCATCAACATGGATGTGGATCAACATCTACATGTTCAAGCAATAAATATCAAGGAGGCTCAAATATATGGTCATAATATTCAAGTTTTTGAATATTTTAAGTTCACTATGGACAAATAATTTGTTCATTCATATTTTTATGCTTTGGATATGGATGACGTGGATATGGTTCTTGGATATCTATGGTTAGAGAATTTGGGAACAATAAATATTAATTTTCAAAATAAGTTCATGAATTTTTGGTATAGGAAAAATAATGTCACTTTGCATGATATCATAGTTGTAAAGGTAAAAAGAAAATTCAAGGTAGCTCATGAAAATGAGATTAAAGCAGGTGAAGAAGAGCATGTGAAAGATTTAGATGAAGAAATAATATAAGCAAAGAAAAACACTTCATATACTCAAGAGATAAAGGAAACACCAAAGCAAAATGTGGAAGAGGTAGAAGAAAAGGTTGATAAGGTCAAAGTATCAAAAAAAATTAAAGTATAAAGACACCCATATCATCATGAGAGGAAACAATTATGGAGCCATGTGAGAGAGTGTCATAACAATAGGAACTTTGGCTATATAGGAAATCAAAGTTACAATAACTATGGTTATGCCTAGAAGCTAAATAAGGAATATTAAGGTCAGGTATGTAATTATAGTTGCAAAGAAGCCTATGGAACATGGAATAAGTGGGGAAATCACTATGACTATGCATGGAATAATAACTATTATGGTCATGAATGGAATCAGAGTAGTGTATCAAAATATGGTACATGGAATTAAAGGAAGAATAATTATTCATAAATAGCAAGGCATTATAGTTATGATCATGAATGGAATCAAATTAGCACATTGGAATTTGGAAACAAGGTTGGAAGGTATCACCTATTAGGATCGCATACGAGTGGTTAGATGATTGAGATTGTGTACAAGTGTGCAATGATTTAAATCACACTCATTATTTGGTTTCTTCCTATGTTTCAGGGATGAAACATGTCGAGGAAGGAATATTATATACCTATGTATATTATATATTAATGTATATGGGTTGATGGAGATGCTGACATATAACACACATCTCCCTTAATTAGTTATATGGTTCCAATCTATTAGGATAATGGAGTAACTTGTGTAATTAGTGCATCAAATAATGGTTGGCCTACATTGGGATTAAGAGGTTACCCATCCATTGTTAGTTTGATAGACATCTATATAAAGGATATATTATCATTGTAAAGGAATCAAGTAAGAATTGAGTCTTATATTATAAGAGGATATTGGAGGTTGTACCCTCGAAGTGACATTGTGGATTTATTCCTTCCTAAAGGATTATTATATGGTGTTGCCCTACCTTAAGGGTGATTATTATATTTCTACATATATTGAATATTTGGGCATCTTGGCCCACCAATATCTATTATGTTGTGTTAATATACATTATATTTTTCATATTTTCAATTATTATAAGCATGGATCATAACATAGTTAGGTGTATGTTAGGCATAGCATAAAATTAGTGCCATAAGTTAGTATGCCTTATCCTTTATAAATAATTCTCATATTTAGGTAGTTTCAAGAATAGGATGAAACATATCATAATAGAGAATTAACACCTCTTCAAGAGAATGATACATTGCCACATTGTCAAACAAAATATTATCGAAAGAGAATATTTTAATTACAAAACATATGACTATTGTCACTTGGATTTGAACCCCTTGAGGAGATTCCTATCTCTCCTCATCCAAGTGGCACAATGGAAATATATCTCGTATTGTGGGTAATAATTTATTGATGTGAATCTCTAGAAGGGCTAGTTTCCTTGATGCACTCTTTAAAATACACTCTTACATATCAAATTTGCATGAAAAGGGTTAAAAATACAAACTAATAAAAATAGAGGTGATGCACCAATATTATATTTCCTCTATTTACTAAAATTATACTACTTATATCTAAACAAGGCTTATTTCACATAAAACTTACAATTCAAGTTGCATTGTTACATCAATGTTTCATAAACTAGGTATAAAAAGGTATTTTGATACTTAATAGGGTAATGAATGATTACTTTATGGAATAAAATCATAAACCACTTATAAGACACTTATACACTTATAAAATAACACTAAAAAATACCTATAACAATTGCTCTTCTACACACTTGGTGAACAATCAAGGATAACATGCTAGAAGAGATCTTCTTCTACTAGGCGAGACCAACAAGATTGAAATAACACCCAATTATATAGCATGTAAGTAGGAAAAATCACTTTTCCACTTCTTCAAGAGTCATTCAAGTACAAAATTTTCTAGGGTTTCACCATCAACCAATAGAGGCTGTAAAAAAAATCCAAAAGAGTCTAAATTTATAGCCTTTGAGAGAAGATCAAGACAGGAAAGTTCAAAGGTCACTTGGACACTTGTAAATATAATAAAAGGGGTTAAAATTACATGATAAAGAGGTATTAAATGAACCATGTAATTTAAGGAGGACCAAATGTCCATACAAGTCATGAAACCTATGAAAAGTGTCATAAAACTCCCATCTTGGCTCAAAAATTTGCATTCATAATTTGAACTTGTTTGAACATCCCACCACTAACTATGGATAGGTCTGATGATTTAAATGAGAGGGAAGTACTTTATTAATTCCTATCCATTCATTGGTTTCATTATTACTCATCTGGAAACTTTTGGAAGGAAGCCATCACTACCTACAGTCTAAAAAACTCCTTTTTCAGTCACCCCTCACACTTGGCCTCAAAATTAGATTCAATTTTCCATGAAAATCCATGGAAGGGAGTGAATGACACTTTTCAATACTATCCATGTCCTTATATTACTTTTTTACACCTTAAAAAGGCTCACACTTGGATTTTTCACCCTTCTCACCCTTGTGTCCACTATGCCAATTTTGAGTGGCTAAAAGGAGAGCTATTGTTTGAACACTTAAAAAAAAATTCCAAGCATTAAATTTTCATATAGAGATATACAAACTCTAAATATGTCTCCTAAACTTTATTTCATCCTTTGGAACCTCTTGTAGCCTACATGATACATAAAAAAGTTAGAAAAACCTTGTTTTATACTCCATCTATATAATTCCATACATCTCATCTATATGGGATGAATAATAAATTAGTCCTATAAAATTTATAATAGCTTCCATGGTCAAAATATGTCATTTAGATAGTTATCCAAGCTTGTTTTCTCCATTAGGTCCTAGTTGAGGGTTTAGTAGGGTTTTAGGTAGTTTTTTTTATCTTAAGCTTTGTTCATAAAGCTTTGATGTTAAACCTACCACTAAATTCCAAAAAATTTATTATAAGGGACCCTGATAACCCCTCCTAATTCCTTTGGTTCCCATGTAAATCCTTAGAAAAGATATGAACACTTGAAGACACTCCATCGAGCTTATTTATACCCTTTTTGCACATTTAGATTCTCTTTGAGCTAAAACTAGCTTTTCCATAGGTTTACTTGCATGAAAAAATATCATAAATGTCTATTTTCATCATTTTAACATGTCTCAATCATCTGGATATCCTATCAAGAGTTGGAAACAAAGATGGACCCCCAATTGGCTCTTAGTCCCTTGAAAGCCTAAAGGATTTAGCATGTACTTTACAAATTTGAGCTACCTGAGATGATATTTCATGCATGGTATGGTACCTCATGATTATTAATTCTTAATTAAAACTTTTAGGATCACCACACAACCTCCCAAGCACTACTCTTCTTCCCTTTCTCTCATTCACCAACTAGGCCTAGTGAAAGCTTGTCTACTTGGACTATGAGCAGGGGTATTTTAGCCACCTTGATGGGTTTGAGTTTTATATAGTGATTATATAGAATCTATTTTACTTACATACACCTCATTATGTGTTTACTAATATTTATAAAGCTTCACATCAATCCCTTTGCCCATTTTGTACTCACTAGCTTACTTTGCTAAAGCCTGATTTTCCTAGACTAGTTGACCTCTAAGATAAAATAGTGAGGTATATCCCTCATCCCCAAGGAAAATTGAGTATTTTTTGAGTTTATCCATGTCCTGATGATTATTTTTACCAAATGTTTTATCTTTATTCTTTGATTTAGGTGCCTAACCATCTCAAAATGCCTAAAAAAACCTCTGAAAACCCTATTTTCTTGCATTTTCCTCAAATCCACCTAACAGTAACCCTTCCATGCTAAAATAATTATTATATGTTTCTTCAACATATCTCTCATATCTAATTCATGATACTTAATCTTTGTATTCACCCCAAAACATTTATTCTCTTTGAATTCCTCATATTCATCTATTGAGCAAAGAGGTTTCCTAGCTCATTATACAGACTGATAGCCTTGGCCAATAGGAAGAGTGGATTAACATGTTGAAGGGTCATTTTAGTGTGTGTAAAAAATTAATTAATCAATCATGTATCATATTAATTTTATTTCAAACCTTTTCTCTTCCCCTAAAAACCTTCATCTCAAGACTACAGCATGGTGGTTGGGGGTGCACACAAGGGTCTAAGAGACCCTCTATAGGTTTATATAGACCTTTTAAAATTGGTGGAGCTTATGAGGCTTATTATGTATATTTATAAATTATCCATATGTTTAATTAATCATATCATCCTTCCATTATCCCTTCTTATGCACTTTTAGTCAAAACTAGGATAATATTGCCTAATGACTAAGATACCATGCTCTTTTACCCTTATAGGTGCCTATTATCTCACTTGAATCTTGTTTATTATGTGTGATGGAGTTAATTAAACTATTAAAACCATAATTAATTCACTCAAAACTCTACCAAATACCTCAACTCTACCAAACACATCAACTAGGCCTAACTTTTTAACTTGATGAATTGTTGACTATGTTTCCTATTTGAAAGAGGCACCTGTAAATGCACTTATGTAGTTTAGGTTTGTAAAACCACATACAAGAACTTTTTGATATTTATTTAAATTTAGTATCTTATAATTTATTTACATCATGCTTATCTTCCTCATATACATTTGATCCTCAAGACTGAGTCTCTCCATACTTGACGAAGAAACCATGTTTATTAACCCTACATGTAGGTCATTTCACTTCAGCTAAGGTTGATCATGATATGTGTGAACTCCCCTTAAAATAATTGAGGTAAAAGTTTCCTAAATTATATTTCATTCACCTATATGCTCTTTTGGTTCACAAACTAAACCTTCTTGTTATGATTGAGACACCCCTACACTTAAGACCCTGTTGTAGGTGCATTCTACCTCAACTAAGGTTGATCAATATGTTTATGGACTTCCCTTGAACTCCTTGAGGTTACAAGTTGATTATATTTATTTTAAATAACTTTATATGGATAAACACCATAAAATCCCATTTCCTAAGTGACTTTTTTCATATCTTACCTATCTAACCCATGTAGGTGTCTATTTCCACAGTGTAAGGACTATAAGTGTGCATGGGAAGCAAAAAAATAGTCTATCCCTCTCCTTTATGATTCATTGAGTCATGAGTGTCACTTTAAAAACTTGGAACCTATATAAAAAAAATTCATGATCTATAATGTTCAACCTATAGTACAAGGTCACTTTTGGATACAAGTCATGTAGATATCAATACCTGAGTTTAGTGGCTTTGTAGGCAACTTCAGGCCCCTAAAATATTATCTTCCTTTTGTCATTCTCCCTTAAAAAATTTAAAATTACCTCTCCATGAAAAAATATACAATATGATCACATTAGGGTTCATCATAAACTCTTGAAACTATGTCATATTCTATTCACAAAATGCCTATGGACCCCTATTTTGCATTTTCAGGGACTAAATCCTAGAACTCATTCATCTCCTTTTGGAGCTAAAATCCCTTCTTGATTATCCACTTAGCATTTAAAAAATACATGATAAAATATCTTTAGCATATTTTTGTCTCAAATAGAGATTCAAATCAATGTTTCAACACCTCATAATGGATTTTAAACTCTTTGTGGGCTGCCTATAGGTGACCATTTAGTGTATACAGGCAATGGGTAGAATATGAGTAGTATACATTACTTTAGGCCTATTATGAATTATATGATTATATCTATAATTTAAAATACATAATCCACATTTTAATACACTTTAAACAAATATAACAACCTTCCTTTCAACATGGACTCTTTCTTTTGGCACCCCTAAGTGTATACTAATGGCAGACTTGTGTGTGAATGTTGCATATGATTGTAACTCATGGAGATTTTTCCTTAGAGGATTAAATTTAATGATGAGGTGAAAAATAAGACATTTAATACATGTTTAAGTACCTATCACAACCCTCTAAATCCATTTTCAAAGCATGAAGATATAGAAATGGTGGAAATAGGCTTGTCATCTCACATAAGACTAGTCTACAAATTTGAGATTATTTGCCCATAAAATCAAATTTAAAATTTAAAATAATCATGTAAAACATTATAATTTATATTAAAAATCCTTTTAAACTAATATAAACAATTTATTTTCACTAAAATTCTCAAACCAAGGCAAAACCTATAGGGTGCATAGATTAGCAAGTAGATTTGAAAGGTCAACTTCTTCCGAATGGTTCATAAAGATCAAACCACCATTTCTCTATAAAAAAACATAAAATATAATATTATTTAGTGTATAATACACCTCAAAGATAATTTTTCTTGAAACCTCTTTTGCTGACCATACCAAGTACAAACCTATAGGTCACTTTTGCTTGCCAAGAAAAGTGAAAAATGAGCAGAATAGTTTTGGATTTAAAATGACACTTCCAAATCATTTAAAACATATAAATTAGAATATATAATCTTAAGAGGCATTTTATGATTCTTTCTCATGTGTCACACTTCCCCATGGGTCGTACAAGTGTTATTTTCTTCTCCTTTCTCAAGAAAATTACCTTTTCTTCTAAACAACCTGCCACTTTTTAGTTATGTCAATTAATTAAGAATTAAGTGTACATATGGGGTATGAAATAATATTTTTTAACCTTTAAAATTCTTAATAAATTTTTATAACTCATTCAATGCACCCTTTTTAACCTCAAAATGATCCAAAATGACTAAAAAGACTAAAATAACTAAGGACCAAGGCTAGTATAACATAAAATGACATTAATTAACCTATAAAGCACCTTTTTACATAATTTTTGACCCCATAGAACACCTAAAGGTCAAATTTTTACTTAGGGGTGCCCCAATTTGACTTAAAAGTTAAATTTGGTCAACAATGACAATGAAGAAGGAGAAAGAATGACAAAATTTGACAAATTAAAATTCTAGGCTTTGATACCAATGATAGACCAAATTTTAAAGGAATTAAATCAAAATTATATTTCACAATTCAAATTGAAAGAGATCAAAAAGTACAATAAATAATCTAGGAAGTTTGTTCACTTCACATTCCACAAACTGACCTTTCCTATTATTATGGGAATGGAGAACTTATTAAAGACAAAAGCTAGACACCTAAGATTAATAACAACTATATACAATATTTTTACATTTTGTGGTGAACATTTAATTCCCCCCTCTTTTGGGATGACTACTACTTTCCTTAATTTTCTACTAGATCCATTTTAGGTTAGTACACCTTCCCTAACGATATGAATATCATATCATAGCCCCATCCATTTTAGAGTATTATTTCCCTCATTATGATTAGCTATGAGCATATCCACCATTAGATAACCTTTATTACATGGATGTATCTTCCATGATCCCCATATTTCCCTTCTTTCCTTTCACTTGAGGCACACATAGGTTGGTTTTGATATTTCACACTTGCATGTGGGAAAGTCTAGGAGTCTTTAAGAACCATGGTCTTGTGGCTAAGCCTAAGATCTCTTTTGTTAGATACCTATTTCACTCATTTTTTATTTTCCAAATTTATATGGAGGAATATAAAAAGATAAAAAAAAATTAAAATCCATATCATAATAATTACAATATTTAAAGGTAGTTATACTTTAAAATTCATATCACACCAAAATACATGTTCTTTGTTTGGCACATCTAATATTTTAGTTAAAGCTCAAACTCCATGGTTGGCCTCATGATAGAGTCGATGTAAATTGGGGTGTGGAGAGCCAGTAGACTAAGGTAGGAGGTCTTATATCATTACATCATAATATCCTCCTACATTTTAGTGCCACCTATGTTATCACATAATTACCCAATATTTGAAGTATGTTGATGGATATGTAGGAGTCTTAAGGAGTAGAGAATATATTGAGGGAAGGTAAGATCCATTTTATTTTCATGCATACCAGTCTTCACACGATGATCTATGTACTTCACTTATTATCCAATGCTTTATGTTCATTAGTTGGAGTGTCATGGTTCTTTGATGTTGATTGTTCTTATCCTTACCCACTTATTTAGTGTGTCTCATTCCCACTAAGTATGTTCACATCATCATATGATTCCTGTTATCCCCTTGATGAGTATCACTTTTTAGTTAATCACATCTACCTACTTATACCTCTTGGATTATTTTATGAATTACATTATAAAACCTTAGATAGGACCAGGCTTGCCTCACAAACACCCTTTCAACATTGCTTCCCACACCATCTCATAGTCACACTTGTCATGTCTTTAGGTGGTTGTGTCTTCATAGATCACATTTTAGAGAAAGCACTAAGTTTGATTTGTCATTCCATAGAATTTTTTGTTTTAATTTACCCATCATGTTCTTGTTTGATTTTTATGGACTTAAATTATCTTACATAAGACATTTTTCATACTTACTTTCATGTTCTTATTTATGTTTGACTCGACATACTTGTCTTACATTTTTAATTATATTTTCATTTTATGTCATTTATTTTTTCTTTGTGTTTGATTTGATATAATCATTTTACATGAGATAATGTTTTTCATTTACTTATGTTTATTTTATTTTTTACTAATTTATTTTTCATTTATTTCATATTTTTGTTTGATTTATTCTTATATTAATATGTCACTTACAATGTTTTACATAATTTTTCACATGATTTAGTATGTTTTGCATTCATGTGTCATAATTTTTTCATTACATGTTTGGCCTTTTAATTCTAACCTAGCCTTTACGATCCTAACTTACTAATTTTTCAAGTGATTAAATTAGTTTTGAGAGTTATTCATTACTACTTTGACATGTGTATGCACACATTGATATTATTTTTAGCCTTGTATCCCTAGGGTTCTCAAATGTAGGTATTACACCCTCCATGATCAAGACTATGATATTTGCATGCAACCATTCATCATAGATATAATTCAAAGTATGTATATGTACTATCAATTGTTTATTTTTTAGCATTTATTTTATTCATTTCATTTTAGTTAGCTCAATTATTGTGTTGTTATGTTCTTTCCAAAAGCACCATCCCATGTTACACTATTATAACACATGATGGGCTTTGGGTGGGGCATATGTATACACAAATTTTTTCACTTATCATTTACTGACACTTTATTTTATAGCAACCTATCAAGATTTAAAATCCCTAAGTGCACACCTTAAAGAGTGCATCGGAAAATGGGTGGGTATTTTTAGCCATTTTAGGTTTACATACAGAGCTGTCAAGGACTAAGAAATGTCCCTAATTGAGATAAGGATCCAATGATAAAAGAGAAAGATCATGTTACTTGCAGTGCTTTTGAAACACTTTAAGTAAGCTTAAAGTGTAATTCTATTGATCTTAGAGAAATAATTTTATAGAGTAAATGGAGGATCCTGATAATTTTGCACAGGTAATATTGTAGTTTAGGTTATGGATAGGTTTTCTTATGCTTTAGAAGTTCATTCAAGCTCCCAAAGATCAAGAAAAAGCTCAAAATAACAAAGTATAGGAGCCACATAGTCATCAAGATGTCACTCAAAAATGAACTTTCTAGCAAACTTATGCATTTAATATCTTTGCTCAGAAAGTATCATAAGCCATTAGATCACATGGACATGTTTTTCTTAGTACCTAGATCATCCCTTGCAAGTTTTTGGCCTCCATAAATTTTTTGCTTCGAGATCCAAGCCTTCAAATTTGACCCAATAAATGAAGATGTTTTCATGAAACTCAAGTTTAAACTCAGGAGAAAATTCATCGGTTCTTAAATTTGATGGTCTATGGGATGTCAAATATGGTCTACAGGACATCATTGACATCTGCACAGACATAAAAATAAATCTCAAGAAAAAAATCATACAATTTTAAAATTAATGATCTATAAAATGTCAAATACGTCTACATAGATGTCAACCAATGTTCATGGGAACATCAATTTTGAGATTATAAAGCAAACAAACTAACTGGATCTTGAAGATCAATGCAATATTTCCAAGTGCTACTAGTGGGGACAGAGTTGATAATTCAAAGATAGATATGAGGGCTTGTGTTCATTCATACCTAGAAAATCCAATAGATCGAGGGTAAGGATGGTGCAGGTGGAACCAAATAGATCCTAGAAACTAATGAGTCTAGGACAAGTGTCAAAATCACATGGGTCTTAGTATAAGATCAATGGCTCAACATCTGTATACAAATAGATCAATAGAGTGAGGCAAAGTCAATAAGTCAGCGTATTTGGTGAACTAATAAGCATAAGGATAATTGGGTACAATATAAATGGTTTGAGTTGGCAATTGATATCCAATAAATAAATAAAAAAGTTTGGAGCATTTTCAACCAAAGTCAAAGAAGTTATTTTGGACCCAGGAAAAGCAAATGTTAGGGAGTTGAGATTGAAGGTGAACCAGGTCCACATTTTAGAGACCAAAAATCACTAGCAAAGATCCATATAGGAAAAATAGATCTTTTGGATCTAATACAAAAGGTGAAGATAGACTAGTGATTATGAAGTAAAGTTGAGAAATTTTTAGGTTTTCATAGATATTGTGACTATGTGAAAACCAATGGTTTAAGATTAGATTTCACTTATAGTGGACCTATGTTTATACAATCAAATGTAGACCATAAAGACATGTCTCACCTATCTTCAAGGTGAAATTTTTGATAAGAAGGTTTAGATGGCCAACTAATGTAGATGTGGCACATTTCAGTCAATTCCAAGACATGATCCTCATTAACAGATCAAGTAGATAATGGCGTGGTTCCAAGAAGAGACCTAGCGATTGGATAAGGTCAATGAACATTTAATTATTTTATAAAATTTGTTCCTAGTTGATAAGATCCTAAGTCAACATCCTTAAGAGTGCTAATCCAAAAAAAATGGTTGGGCCTTTTCCAATGTACAGATCTCTCTCTCTCTCTCTTTCTCTTTTCTAAAAATACAAGATTTTAAGCCTTGAGAATAGCTTAGAAATCCCTCTCTCAGGCATGACTAGACTCTATCTAGATTTGATATTTGTAACCTCTTGAAATAAATAAAGGACTTTTTTCAAATTGTATTATTCTGGTATGGTGTGTCAATGTCAGATTGATTTTCATATGTGGTAGAAATCTCTCCCTTATCAAATCTTGATCTCACCTAGCTACTAGATTATATTGTTTTATAGGTCATGTTTAGTGTCAAATGTCATTTAATTAAAGGTATCAAGTGGATATATTGACTGGTTAGAGACTTTAATTAGGCCTCCCCATCACTTCTCTTAGGTTTTAATTATTTGGTGAAATTTTAAATGAAATATTAATGCATAAACAACCATTTGGAGTTGTATATCTGATCTCGTTAGTGTTTATTAGAAGTTTAATAGAGTGGATGAACAATTACATTATTGGTGCATCACCTCCTTTACATATTTTTATTCTTTGTTACCCATTTCTCTCCCCCTTTTCCTAGTTATAATTTATTTTAGCTGATAGATCCAAAAGGAAGTCAATCTTCGCTATAGGTTTGACCCTATCATAGGTGACCCACAGCCTAGGGCTAGTCCCATGTTGGAATAGATTTGAGTAAAAGACGTGAACAATCTTTTGCTCAACTAGGGTGAAATCTAGAACACCAATAGTTTTGACATACCTAGTGGGACTCATTGCATTTGGTCTTAGTGGAATTGTAGTTGTAGCAGTGTTCTTCATGAAGAATTTGGTGATTCTAAGCTCAAGCAATTGCTTATAATAGTGCAAGCAGTTTCCAAGTAAGTTCATTTTCATTGTAATATCCTTATGTTGTTTCCATGGCTATGTATGAAGGAAATCCTTATGTAACACCTCCTTATCATCCCTATGATGGATCATACCAGCCTTGTCATGATCCATATGAGCCTTGTTATAATCCCAATTAACCTTACCAAGAATTGTATCAAAGCCATGATGAGCCTTACCAAATTTCCCATGATCCTTATTATCAAGATCGTGACTCTTACCGTCCTTATGAACCATATCCATCTCAAAACTAGATTTCACCTTTCCCATATGGATATGG
Organism: Torreya grandis; assembly: GCA_037957365.1. Classification (NCBI taxonomy): domain Eukaryota; kingdom Viridiplantae; phylum Streptophyta; class Pinopsida; order Cupressales; family Taxaceae; genus Torreya; species Torreya grandis. The sequence continues at coordinate 490,437 of JARHVA010003248.1, forward strand.
TGTTGCACATGAGAAAAATATCTCCAAGAGAGAATGGATGAAATAGAGCTCAAATTATTAGCATACACAAGAAACATTGTTCAAATTCTCAATATGAGGAAGTGAATGGGTTGTTTATAAATGTATCTAATGATCTAGAGGAGAGGAATGAGTTTTGTATTTTTATATTAGAAAATATGGAGGCTTGGGAGAGATAGAAGAAGAGCTGAACTAGTTATCTCAAATACCCCTTTGTGTTCCTTACCAATATTCTTGTGCTCCTTATTCTCATAAAGTTCGTAACCAAGCCCAGTGTGAGCCAATAGAGATTCATAGTTGGAGTAAAGAACCTATTAAATAAGTTATTCACATGCCAATTCAAGAGCCTATTCAAGAAGCTAAACCTTCTTATAGTCTCCTTTCTTCACCACTTACCCCTCAAGCTCAAGTTATCCATGAGGACAAAAAGGTTTCAGACCCTGATGAAGTAATAGACAAGTGGAAAGTCACAAAATTTAGAAGTTCTAAAAATTTTCTCTTTCCCTCCTCTTAAAGATTCCCTAAATGATTGCATTACCCTCAAGACCCAAAAATCTGATCCTGATCAAACTCCCACGCTTCATACTCCCTCTCAAGTAAATTGATTTCATCATCCTCCCACCATCTCCCTTCTTCAAAAAGAGCCTATTTTATAAGAAATAGAGAAAGAGGTTGCAATCATGAGTCAAGTTCTTGGAGAATGTGAATAAGATGCTTCAAGTGTGTATGATGAAGAGTTATTCATTGATACTTCACTTGAGGTACAAATTGAAATTGAGATTGTAGCTGATATTGAAGAAGTTATCTCAAGTATGTAGGATGAAAAGGGTAGTCTTGTTGTGGAAGAAATCCATAAGGAATTAGTGCAGGCTGAAGTCATAAATAAGATTGAGATATATCCACTTGAGGAAGATCAAGATACCATTTGGCTAATCTTATTCATGTTGATCAAATTGAGGAATAAAAAAATGATTGACAGATATATCTTGAATCTCTACAAGATATTAAAGATCTTTGTAGAGATATGTTGCCCATTGAAGAGCATGTTATTGAGAAGTTTGATCAATCAATACCTACTCAATATCATGATACAGATTGGGTTGACTATTTAGAGCCCCTTGAAGAGATTGATGAACTTGTAGTAATTGATAAGAAGGATGAGGTCATTGACAAGTCATATATGAGATGTCACTTGACAAGGTTGTAGTTGACAAGCAACATAAAAAGGATCCACAAGTGCAAGATGAATTTGTCTTTGTTGGTGACTAGTTTGTTGTTGATGGCTCATTTCAGGAGATGTTAAGAGAAATGGTTGGCAAGAAGACTACCTCTTTAAATTTCATGTTCAAAAAAACCCCTACTTTTCAACTTGTACCTTCTCTTAGAATGAGAAAATTCATGAATTTCCCTTTTGATCTAGGTGGATCATGTTTTGTCAAGGTTAATTAGATTAGTTTGTTTTTTTTTTTGTCCTAGATAAGTGTTTTATTTACACATTTACTTTTTTAGGATAGTTTCCCTATTTTTTTGTTTCCTTCCCTATTTTGGTGGATTATATTGTCTTTTCAAATCAAGAGCTCTCTTGCATTCATCTATTATGAGTCCAAGTTTCATGTACATGGTCTGAGTTTGAACATAGCAAGCATGTTTCCCAGCAAAGTTGCCAAATATGTTGGTCATTTTTGGCCTACATATAGAGCTTTCAGGGACTGAGCAATTTTCCTGATTGAGAGAAGGATCCAATGATAAAAGAGGAAGATCATGTTACTTGAAACACTTTTGAAAGACTTTCAGTAAGCTTAAAGTGTAATTCTATTGATCTTAGAGAAATAGGTTTGTAGAGTAAATGGAGGATCTAGATAAGTTTACATAGGTAATCTTGTAGTTCAAGTCATGGAGAGGCTTTCTTAAGCTTCATAAGTTCATTTGAGCTCCCAAAGATCAAGTAAAATCTCAAAAGAACAAAGTCTAGGATCTAGATAGTCATCAAAATGTCACTCAAAAATGAACTGGCTAGTTAAATTATGCATCTAATATCTTTGCTCATAAAGTCTTCAAGCCATAAGATCATGTGTACATGTTTCTCTTAGTATTTGGATCATCCCTTGCAAGTTTTGTGTGTCCATGAATAGTTTACTTCAAGATCCAAGCCTTCAAAGTAGACCCAGCAGATGAAGATGTTCGCATGAAAGTCAAGTTTAAACTCAGGGGACAATTCATCAATTATAAAATTTGATAGTCTATAGGATGTCAAATATGGTCTATGGTACATCACTAACGTCAACACACATTTCAAAATAAATCTCAGGCAAAAAAACATGAGTTAAAAATTGATGGTCTACAGAATGTTAAATACGTCCAAGCAGATGCCAAATCACATTCATATGAATGTCAATTTTGAGCTTGTAAAATAGACAAATTGATAGGATTCTAAGGATCAATGTGGGATTTCTAAGTGGCACCAGTGGGGATAGAATTAACAATTCAAAGATAGATCTGAGGTATCATGTTTGTTCATACTTGGCAAGTCCAATGGAATGAGGGCAAGGATGGCATAGGTAGGACCAAATAGATCCTGAGAACTAATGAGTTGAGGGAAAGTGTCAAAAGTGCTTGGGTCTTAGAAGATCGATGGCTCATAAGAATTCATTCATAGATAGATCAACATAGCTAGGCAAAGTTAATAAGTTATAGTATCTATAAAACCAATAAGCATAAGGACTGTTGGGTATAATGTAAATGATCTGAGTTGGCAATCGACAGCCAATAAACAAAAATGAGTTTAGGGCATTTTTTACCAAAGTCAAAGAAGTTATTTGGGAACTAGGCAAAGTAAATGTTAGGGATCCAAGCTTGAAGGTGAACTAGGGACATATTTAAGATACCAAGCATCACCAATAGATCTCCATATAGGTAAAATAGATATTTTGGATCTAATACAAAAGGTGAAGATAGACTAATGATTGTGAAGCAAAATCAAGCAGTTTATAGGTTTTCATAGATATTGTGACTATGTGAAAACCAATGATCTAATATTTATTTTCACCTATAGTGGACCTGTGTTTGATATAGGAGTAAATGCATACCATAAATACATGTCTCACCTATCATCATGGTGACATTTTTTATAAGCAAGTTCCGATGGCCACCTAATGTAGATGTGGCACATTTCAATCAATTCTAAGACATGATCCCCATTATTAGATCAAGTAGATAATGACATGGTTCCAAGAAGAGACCTGGCATTTGGATAAGGGCAATGAGCATTTAATTATTTTAGAGAATTTGTTCCTTATTGATAAGATCCTAAGTCAGCATCCTTGAGAGTCTAATCCATTGAAAGTAGTTGGGCCTTTTCCAATGCACAACTCTCTCTCTCTCTCTCTCTCTCTCTCTCTCTCTCTCTCTCTCTCTCTCTCTCTCTTTTCTATAAATGCAAGATTTTAAGCCTTGAAAATAGCTTGGAAATCCCTCTTTTGGGCGTGACTAGACTCTATCAAAATTTGATCTTTGTAACCTCTATAGATAAATAAAAGACTCTTTTTCAGATTTTATTATTTTGGTATAGTGTGTCAATGTCAGATTGATTTGCATATGTGGTAGAAATCTATCCCTTGTCAAATCCTGATCTCACCTAGCTACTAGATTATATTGTTTTGTAGGTCATGTTTAGTTTCAAATGTCATTTGATTAAAGCTAGAAAGAGGATATATTGATTGGTTAGTGCCTTAAATCAGGCCTCTCCATCACTTCCCTTAGGTTTTGATTATTTGGTAAACCTTTGCATGAAATACTAATACATAAACAACCATTTGAATTTATAGATCTGATCTCACTAGTGTTTGTTATAAGTTCAATAGAGTGGATGAACAATCACATTACTAGTGCATCACCTCATTTACAAGGTTTTATGCTTTATTACCCATTTCTCTCTCCCTTTTCCTAGTCAAAATTTAGTTTAGGTGATAGATCCAGAAGGAAGCTAGCCTTATTCAAAGCTCTATCCCTATCATAGGTGACCCATAGCCTAGGTTCAATCCCATGTTGGACTAGATTTGAGTAAAAGACTTGAACAATCTTTTATTCAGCTAGGGTGAAATCTAGAACACCAACAGGTATGGCTTTGGTGTTTGCAACATATGTTATTACCTATGTCATGATCATATCATTATACTATTAGTTCAAATTCCTTAGAGTGTATATCCATTTAACTCTAATGAAACCCTAAAATATGGCTAAGTTTGAAATCCAATAGGACCCTCCAAAACCTAGAATTTGCATTATAACTCCTAGAGGTCTGAAACCACTCTCAAACATCTTGAAAGTGTATATATAAAAATATAACTTAAAGTATAATAAATATCAACTTATATTTAAACATTTATTTCATATATATATATATATATGAAATAAATGTTTAAATATATACATTTTTAATAGCATCGACTAGGTTTATACTATCTTCTTATGTCATCAGCCTTCGCTGATATCATCTCTCGATGAGAATGGCCAGGCTGATATATTCCTATAGTATTGATCAACTTGATATAATTTTGTGTCAATCAACATCCCATTAAACTACATCAAAACTAGTTGATGTCATTGAATTAGCCTTTAGGATTAGTTTTGGGTATTGGAAAACCATATATACAAGTCATATTTCATTCCTAATAGATTATCAATTATTTTTCACTTATCTGCTCTACTTTCTCTTGCAACATCTACCTTAATCACATTTAGAGTATTTGTAGGTAGAATCTTACCTTGAAGGAAACTTGTCTTATAGAATATTTAGAGATTTTCTATGAGGTATTTTGTTGGCTTAGAGCCTATTTATCCATCCTTTGAGGTCTTCAAAACCATAACAATATCTTTCAAAACACCATTGGCCAAGGGGGGATTAATGCATGATTGGTCCTCATCAAGATAAGTATTTATAATCTTATGTTTTTTCCTTTATTTCATTTAATAGATAGATGTTGCTTATTTTTTAGTAGATAAATGTGTGTGTGTCCTTTTATAATTTCTCTCTACACTTATACTTAGGGTGGTTATAGGATTACTTGGACTTAACATTAATTCATTATTAGGTATCTTAGACCCTCATTTTTCTACCATGTCTCCTTACTAATTTTTATTATTCTAACCCTTCCCCTTAGTTTACTTTACTTTACTTGCACAACTACTTACATTACCTTTAGCAATCCTTTGTTTTTATCATTAGAGGTATAATTAGAGTTATTCCCTTATGTCATAGGCCTAAAGGCTTTGGAACCCTTTCCTTTGATATTAGTGATCAGGTACCCCTATTTCTAGGTTTTCTTATCCACACTTGGTCACGATCAGAACATTAGGTATAAAAATCTCTTTGATTAACATTCTTAGAGTTTGAATCTCTTGAGATAGTATATTTGCAGTTTAATCCTATTTCATGCATACATGTTGCATCTAGTGCATCTCAATAGGCCAATCAAGCCTCTACTTCCAATCAAAGCACTCTTGATCCTAACCAAATAAGCCTATAAGAAATGACCCAAATGGATAACATACAATCTACTAATAATGATGCAAATGCAAGATAGGCCTCAATCAGTTCAATGGGGAATGCCTACTCACCCACCTTAGATATTCTGTTTAAAATCTCACCTTGAAACTCCCAGATTGTAACACAATCACTAAATATCTTTAAAATAATCCCTTAATTCTTCAGATAGATGACATTGATATTGGTGGAATCACTCCTATGATGTCTTATAATGGATCCACCAATATTTATTTTCATTTAAAGGCTTTCGAAATCTTTATAAGGATTGGATTGACCTTGACACCTTTGCAACTACCAAACTACTAGTCAAAGCCTTTTTTGGTGATTTTTTAGATTGGTACAATTAACTAAGCTCGAATTTTATGTATAGTTTGGAAGACTTAATTCATTGGTCCAAGAGTTTCAATCCAATGATTTACCTAATAATAACTTATCCCATGGAATAATTAAATAATTCATTAGTCCAAGAGTTTCAATCCAATGGTTTACCTAAAAATAACTTAGCCCACTTTATCAATTATAAGAAAACAAAAAATGAGACTGCCCAAGACTTCATTAAACAAAGGAAAGACTTAGACAACAAAGTTGAGATTAATATGATGGAATACAACCTATTCTACCTCTTTACTACCATATTAAGTTTTAAATTACAATACATTTTTAGGACTCTTTCTCCAAAATTATTGGTGGAAGCCTTAGATCAAGTTAAGCAACATGACTATTTATTAAGATAGTTAGAGCCTTCCCAACCTAAGATATGAACTAAAGTGCTTATGAGACCTAAAAATAAGCATGCTACTAATAGTGGTGTCTATGATAATTTTGATTCTAGAGAAGCATCTATGTCACTATTCTAGGAAGTTCTAATGAAGTGAATCTCACCCAACCTATAATAGGAAGTCCCTTATAACCTCCTCCCCCTCCCTCAGAAGTCAACACTTATGAGGTCCACCAACCTCTTACCCTTTATGAGATCAAGATACACCTTCCTATAACTTCACCTACAAATGTTGATCCTTCTTGTCCTAATAACCATTGGTATGACCCCACTATTTTTTTTGAGTTCCATCTTAATTGGGGTCATTCCAATGAATCTTGCAAGAAACTTAAACACTTAGAATTTGAGTTTTTTCTTGATCCAAACTTTAATCATGAAGCCATGATTAGAGATAATAACCAAGATAATGATAAGGTAGCTAAGGCTCATGACCCAACTTTCACCTACTTTACAACACTATTATTGCAAGAACCTAACTGATGAGTTCCCAACATTCGTGGTCATTCCTAAGAAGCTTCATTTTGATATATATTATAGTTAAATAATGGTTTAATCCCTTCATTTGGATATCACACCTCCTAATTATGATGATGGTTATGCCTTTGATAACCCTTACTTGTTTGGTTATACCCAATTCAAGGATGTGGTAATCCTACACTACCATTCCTCCCTTCAATGCTCCTATGATCAATATTAATTTTCATCTATCATTAATTTAGTTTATCTTGTTTGACCTATATCTCTTGTTCCCTTAAATATTTTTTGACATCATTCCTTCTTCATTTTATGTTGTTAGATCTAAAATGGAGAGAATTTATATTATACATTTAATTCTAGTCATTTCAAAGCCTCTTTAGAGCATGCTTGATGATTGATCTATGACTGGACCTTATTGTTTCATTTGATACTTTGATCCTTTGAGAATGCTTCCTCAATATATGTTGGATACATTCATATGACTAATACCTAATACTTATGATCATGTGGTTGATCAATTTGATCCACAGTCCAATCCATTTGATGATGTTGATGACTTGGATTATTTCTTTCCTATTATAATGTGTTGTGTCCCTCCTCATATGTTGGCTCTAGCACTACACCCACCAACCCTATAGAATGAGCCATTTTATGACTTTCACAAGGTCTTTAGTCATTCAACTCTTAATTGTAGAGATTACTAGATGTTTATAGCACAAGAAAATCTAAAAGGCCTAACTCCTACCATGGATAGTCGATCATCTCAATATTCTACTCCTAGGTGCTCTTGTTATTTCCATAGGACTAGTATACATTCATCGATTAGATTTAAATATATTTGACATTATATAGATGTATTTTATCTCAAGGCAGATAATTTTCCTCTTCAAGTGAACATACCACCTCCAAAGATTACCCCTACTTATATCCCCAAAAACTAGGAGGTGTATTATCTTTAGCTTGAGTGTTATACACATTATACGAATAATTATAGAGCTATTTAGTATAATTTCAAATATTTTACAAGGCATGCACCTCAATATCCTTAGAAGCATTCCCATGGCCCAATAGGATGAAGGAGTACCTCTCCTATATCTAGAACCAGCTCTTAGACTAGAATGTGTTTTCCATTCATTTTTTAGTGGCTCTCATCTTCCTCGCATATGTTATCATCATCATGAGCTTCCACATCCTTTTCCTTCTAGTGCACCTACATTTTCCTTAGAGCTTATACACAAGGCATTATTTTCACAACTCTTGGAAAAGTTAGAAGAGACTATGGTTTGAGTTAGATATCAGTTATAATGATACTTTAAAGATTTTATTGATGATGTGTGTAGATATATTTCACATCATTTGTGAGAAATTATTTAAATATTTAATTTAATTCACATTTGTCACGTGATTTGGTATCATATTATTAGCTTTAGAATATGGATGATCATCATTTATATCTTACTCATATCATGATCTTTACTTTCTAACACTTTATTTTTAGCATATTTTTTACTTTACAACTTTTAATCACACATTGTAGTCGACCATTGTTGTCTTTTAGGATCTTTGGTATAATTTTATTCTCCATCCCTTTTAAGATGATTTACAGTCGGCCTTAGTTTTCCTTTGGATATTTGATGGCACCTTTGAGTTTTAGTTTTCATAATTTTATTCTCCCCCTCTTCTAAGATGATTTACAGTCAACCTTTGTTTTCCTTGTGGATCTTAGGTAGCACCTTTGGGTTTATTTTTCATATTTTATAGAATCTTCTAGCTAGCCTTAGTTTCCTTGTGATTCTTTGGTATCTTTTTCCTTCCCCCTCTTTTGGGATGATCTATCTTATCAATGTTTATGTTAGACCCATTGTAGGTTAGTATGGCTTATTTACTGACATAATTTCCATCTTTCATAACGTTTCCATTATTTAGGTTTCTTTTTCATGATTTGATTTACATCCTCATGCACTTTTAGATCTATTTTTTTTCCTAGTCACTTATAAATCAAATACTATCACTTATTATGGTTGGCAACTAACATATTCACATTGTGTCATCTTTTGCACATTGATATATTTTCTAAGATCCCCATCTTTCCCTTTCATTTCACTTGAGGCACACTTGGGTTGGTCGTGAGATTTAAGTCTTTTATAAAGTGCATGTCTAAGAGTCTTTAGGCATTATGGTCTTTATGTTTGCTTATCTAGTGGGTAGATGTAGGTTCTCTTGTGTTAATCATCTTTAACACCTATTGTTGGTTTTTTCAAATCCATATGAAAGAGGAATGTATAAAAATCCAAAAGAGATAAAATTCATATCATAATAAAATCCAATGTTGAAATATAAATTATATTTCAAAATTCAAATCACACCAAAAGACATGATATTTTTAGCACATCTCTGATTCTAATTGAAGCTCAAAATCTAGAGTTGGCATCATGATAAAACTAAGGTCCATTGTGGTGAAATAGGCTAGTAGACTAGGGTAATATATCTCATTACACAATCACTTATCTATATATTACATTCGAGTGCCACCTACTTTCTTGCACAAGTACCCACTCTTTACAGTAGACCAATGAATTTATGAGTCTTAAGGAGTGGGTAACACATTGTGGGAAGGTAGTATCCTATTTAATTTTCATGCATATGAGAATTCATGAGATGATATTTAAACCTCACTATTTATCTTGATCTTATTTTTTTTAGGTGGGGTTCTCTAAGTCCTTGATGTTGATATTTCTTAGCCTTGCCCACTTGATTAGAGTGTCTTATCCATGCTAAGGATTTATAAATCACCCTTACGGTGCCTTGAATCCTTGTATCTCCATATCATTCTTACAAATATCCCCTTTATGGATATTTTTTTTATCTGATCACATCCATCTTCTTCATTTTCCCATTTTATATTTACTTGTTTTATATTTGACTCTTACATTTCATTTCTAGTGCCTCATGGATTTTCAGTTCGTAAGTTGCATTGTAAGACCTAGGAAATCAACTAGGCCTTCCTTTAAAATGTACATCACCATTAATTTCCACACCTCCCCATCATCATGTTCATGTATTTATATGGTCATGTTTCCTATACATTATTTTAGCATAAGCATTGATTCTAATTTTTCACTCATTAGAATCTTTGCTTCCCTTTTCATACATCCTTGTTTGATTCTAGTGTTCATTTATCTTACATTGGATGTATTTATAGTCACTTTTATGTTTCCCTTTTTCTATCTAAGTTTATGCTTATCCTACATTAGATGACACTTTACACATAATCAATTCATATTATTATTTGATTATATTTCACATTTTCTTACAATGGATATCTCTTTTTACAGTTGTTCTCACATTTTATGTTTTTATGTATCTTTCATATCGATTTGATTACTGACTTTTGGCTTGCAATGTTTTACATATCTTATGTTTTGCTTTAATATTTACATCTTACTTGCATTTGGTATGTTTTACATATCTTATGTTTTGCTTTAAGATTTACATCTTACTTACATTTGGTATGTTTTACATTCATTTATTTATCTTATTAATTCATATTTTTTACTTGTTAATTTCTCTATCTACTTACTTAAGATAACATTTTTCACACTTCAGTTTTTATTATTTTTGACCATGCATTTGCTCACATTTGCTAGGAAATAATAAAACATGTATCGAATAATAAATTTACACACACACACACACACACATGTGTGTGTGTCAAAATTTATACATCAAATATACATAAAAAATATATACATAAATATTTGAGATTCATTTCAAAGATATAAGCTATTGTGTATAATTAGATATAAAACTTATACATAGTCTCATCTAGAAGAAATTACACAATATATACATAGTTATCTTCATGGTCTACCTTCATCCTCACATGGTGAGAGATACACCATGCTCCCTAAGAATCCTATAATTGTATCTTCTTGTAGTGACTTATCGAGTGTGTGAGCTTGATATCACAATCCTTAGAGCTCTCCCCATGCTCTGCTAGCTCTATCTCTAGTTGGTGCACTCAAGCCATAGTTACTCTATGGGAAACAAACTCCTTCGTCAAATTAGCCTATGGAATATCCATTTATTTCCATCCTACACCATCCCCTCTTATTTTAATTTTAGGTGGAATATCACCCTCCCACCTTCATATGTCTTGTACAGTAATACAACTAGTCTAAACCATCTAGTGTATAGTCTAGCTAAATTTTAAAATAGATCCCCTATCTACATAATATTGTGATCTAGTAGCACTTCATCTAAAATATCATGATGGATCATCTCTACCATAGTCCTCCATTATGTTATCTCTAATCTTGTATCTACAAAAATAAACCAAATTTGACATTAAATCTCCATATAACAAATATGAAATCAATTCTATCACTAGTGCCTCGCATGTATATCTCTAAGTCTAGAAAAGTAAAGTGATGGTTAAAATTAATGCATATTTCATTTTTATCTATCTAAAGGAGCTATTAAATGACTATCTATGTCTGTCATACCTCTAAGGACATGCTCATTATACCAATTCAAGTTGGATCGATCCCCTATCAACTTCTCACATCAAGCCACCAAGACCTACCTCTTCAATAGCCACACTCAATCCTATATGACCTATATATCCTACTGTAATGGATCTATCCTTACCATCAAAACATTGAGACTAACTCCCACCTACTCCACTATTCTTTCCTACTATTTCCATCAATGTCACCTCCCACCACCTACGGCATGATGAGATCTACAAATTGGGAAATCATCCAATACACCCTATCCCATACATCTCATGGTTCTCTTGAATGTCTCACCCAATGAGGTAGAACCATCAGTGGTGTTTTTAGGTGTGCTAGTCCAAACTACCCAGGCACACAATCATATGCATGTGGCTCTGACCACTAGGTGTAATGGCTCATGATTTGAGCTCTCACCCATGCCTATATATTGGATGGCCATGATGCCAAAGAATCCATTGAGTCCTAGTATGGCCTCCATATTTACTCCCTATGAGTAGTTTCTAGTGTTGGATATAAAGGAACCCACCTCAACAATTGGTCATACTTCCACCTCCTCACCCAAACTAGGAAGTCCCGATCTAGTGTGGGATTACTTTTGGTCAATACATGGGAACTGCTCATATATCCAACACAAAAATAATGTTTGGCTCCATGTTTTATTGACCCTACTCAACATCCCATAAAAATTAGATATAAGACTCACTCAAATTGAAACTCCCATATTGAATATGGTGTGCCTTACTCCAACTCAAACTAACATAAAATAATAATATACAATGGCATGACCCCATTAGACTTATGGCATAGCACTTATATGGTCATAAGCCTAATGATGGCATTTCAAATTTCCATAATTTTAAACACATAAACTGAAAAGATTCTGATGAGCAACTTGTATTGATCTTACACATCATATCATGTAGCCCATTATGCTAACTCTTAATGATATATCACAAATAATGATGCATCACATATCATAGGTGTGCCCTTAATACACATACTTAGTATCACATGCACATCTTCTAGGGTGATGGCAACCTCTATTGTGTCCCCATCCACCACCCATCTAAATGTGTTTATGATCCTCTCCCAATTCGTGAGGAACATAGCTATAATCGCCATGTTTAAAGGGACCTGACACATATCTATGATGCCATATATAAGGATGTGTCACATATCATAGGTATTCCCTCAATGGGAGAACCCAGTATTGTATGCACATCCTCTAGGGTGATGGAGACGTCCATTACATCCCCATCCACCACCCATATAAAGGTGTTTATGATCCTCTCATTACATCTAAGTAACATATTGTAAGCTTTGTGTTTAAATGGACTCAACACATATCCATAATCTTACCAAAGCCCAAGTTAATTAGATATGCTCTATCCATGTCCATTAATCTAGACAATAGATCTAGTAGCTATCTTGCATATACCATCCTCCATAGGTGCCTTTGTCTTTGAAAAATATCAAAAAATAATACCTAATTATATTTTTAACTACAAATTTTGAAATAAAATTAAAATCTAACTAAATTTTTGCATCAAATTTGAAATGGTCTTTATCTCCACTATATTAGTCATTTTCACTATTTTTCTACTACATCAGCTATCTATAGTTTCTCTTTTACTAGCCATGTATTTTTCATTCAACTATATTGGCCATAATCATACTATATTATCCATCCAATTCCCTTTTACAACATCAACTAAATACTTACTATATAGGCCATGTTTTCCCATTTCCCTACTATATCAGTCATACTTATATTATATTAGCCACAAATTTTCATATAGTACTAGCCACATACATACTATATTGGATATGGTTTTATATTTTCTATTTTACCAACCATTCCCTATGGTACTGGCCAAGCATTTCTCTTGTTATAGTACCGGCCACAATTGTAATATATTGACCACGTATTTATCCTCATCTATTGTATCAACCTTTTTTAATACTTAGCCTCCATAATTGTATCATCCAAAAGGATGGTATCAGCCATGTTTATGACTGTTACCCACCTAGCTATATCAACCATGGTCAATACAGTTGTATGGTGGCATCAATTTCTTTTTTTGCCCTAATAAATGCCTCTGACCATAAATTTAGCATTTGGTAATGAGGCCAATAAATGACACTCATCTCATATAATATTATCCTAACAAACCCTTCCATTTGACCATTGTTATATCCCTCACATATGCATTTGTCAATAATAATATAAACTATATCCATGTTGCATATATTTATTGTTATGATTCAAAGAATGTAATTTCTAAATAAAATAATAAGGTTTAATAAAAAAAATCTTTGGTATTACTAATGAAAAGTGAAGAATGCAAAATATAAATTTTCAAAAAAAATTATAACTATAGTTATGAAGGAGAAAAGATCTATTTAATTTATTGATAGCCCATAGCAATTGGTTGTGTGCACCCATAACAACTAGGTGAATTATCCATCACAACTATGAAAGCATTCACAAGTCACCTATATCAACTTAGAAAGTTACTTTTATCAATGGATAGAGCATTATAATCCATTCCTAAAAATAATTATGTATATAATTTTAAGATCTTGACAGTTAGATGACATTTTGAGTAATATATCTCATGGTCTGAGATTTGTGACAGTTCCTCATTTTGAGGAAAATAGGAAGTCAACGTCAGATTTTATAATCATTATTTCTCCTTCATTGGACCATCCATCTTAAGCAACTACAAGAAATGATTGTGTTTTTTTCCCACACATATTTTTATTGTCTAGTTGTTATTTTATATATTTTATTATAGCACCTTATTATTCAAGGATATTTTATGATTTATTTCTACTATTTTAGCATAGTTGTTTGGATTGTTGTATCTTATTTCATTCTAGGAATAACAATAAATCTATCACTATAAAAACTATATATTGGTATATCTAAACAAAGTGTCACCTTCTCTATTTAAGAGAGAAGTTTTAGGCTGCAAGTAGTTAGTGAAGTTTAGTTTAATTGGTAAACTAGATTAGAATATTATTTGAACAAAGTTTTGTAATTAGATTGTAAGTTATTGTAGAAATTTCATTTGATGACAAACTTGAATCAATAAAGAGTTGTTTTTATTTAATCTTATCTTAAACAAGGAGGGGAGTCAATATCCATTCCAATCAAGGCAAGGCCCACTCAAAGATTTGGTGGTCTATTTTCTCATCTGTGAGTTTATTTTTATTTTTCATTGTGTATGTATATTTCAATTTATACAAATTAGTTACAACATATGCTCTTTATGCTCACATTTGATTTCTTGCATAAGCAGTTCTACTTTTACAATTTCAATTCAGCAAAGTGTGGGAAGCTTCCAAGATAGTTCTAGATTTATTTCATGTAATTTACTTTTTGTAAGTTTGTTTACTTTTGAGTATGTGTGTGTTATCCTTATCAGTATTCCATGTAGTTTGGTATTGCATTTACAGTGCAAACACCTTAAAATTTTATACATCTCCATGGTGACAATTAAATAAAGGATCATATAGTTTATGTGTTAGGTGGCTGCCTCCTAGGGTATCTCCTTACAAGTTGTAGGATAAATATTCAAGCTAACATATAATAATAGATTGTGTGTTCCCTACATTTAGTTTCTTACCCATCACCCATCATAATTTTATCTACATTTTGACACTTGTTGGGGAAAAATCTACTACATAGATTTATCTCAACACCTAGATTTCCTAAATCTAACCTATTTATTCAAATTTAACAAACAAATTAATTGATGCATCACCTACATGCATGGCTATTACTATTCTTAGATGACCTCCTACATGTTTGCCTCATCATCCTCTAGCCATGATCTCTTGTTGGCCTAAAAATGGATAATCAAAGCTATAGTTTTCCCAAAATATCAAATTAGACAAATGAAATACTTTTTATCTATTTATAGTAAAAAATTCAAATTATTAAAATGTTTAGTCATTTACTATAGATTTCATATTTTCCCATATAGATTTTTTTTATATGTCCTTTTCATGAACTGAAATAAGCATTGTGATCTTAGTGAAATAAGGAATTTCTAGGTGCTAATAGAATTTTTTTGTAAAAAAATTCTATTAGCACCTAGAAATTCCTTATTTCACTAAGATCACAATGCTTATTTCAGTTAAGGGATACCAATCTAGCATATAAATTAGTACCTTCCTTCAAAAGCAACACATGTAATGTCACCTCTTCAAATTTCAAGGTAAGTGAAGGTACATATTTTCATTTATTTACTTTCATTTACTTTCCTTTCATTCAGCATTTATTTTTAGTTATGTTTTTTTTTGTTACTATGTATCTATCCCAAAGTACCATCATGTGTTATATTATTGTGAGATGTGATAAGATTTTGGTGGGGCATATGTATACACTAGATATTTTTTAATTTATTATTTATTGGTAGTTTTTATTTTATGGGCTTATTGGTGCATTAATCTCTCTAAGTGTATGCCTTAAAGGGTACACTAGGAATGGGGTGGGATGGACTTGTACTTTGCGAGAGATGTTTGCATACTATTCTATAATATTTTCATCACATCAATATAACCTCATCTGAGTCACTTTATGTTTTACCTCTCCATCTACTTTATGTTTAGTTTTGTTAGACACCCTATATTTGTATTGTATCAATCAAACTAATATAATATGTTTCATACTTTTCTCTCCCTATATTGTATCAACCTAACCAATACAGTTATAATTTATGTTCCTATCAGTTGTATTTCATCATCTTGGTTAATATAGTTTATGTCAATAGACATATCTCCAATGTATCGGTCTAGCTACTACCATCAACTTAGATTTCAAGGTTACTTTTGGATATTGGAGCAATATATGTATGCATGTGTGTGTGTGTGTGTGTGTGTGTGTGTGTGTGTGTGTGTGTGTGTGTGTGTGTGTGTGTGTGTGTGTGTGTGTGTGTGTGTGTGTGTGTGTGTGTGTGTGTGTGTGTGTGTGTGTGTGTGTGTGTGTGTGTGTGTGTGTGTGTGTGTGTGTGTGTGTGTGTGTGTGTGTGTGTGTGTGTATACCCATATGTGTGTGTGTGTCATATTTCATTCCCAAACCATATAAACACTCATCTGCACTACTTACACTTACATTTTTGCTTTTAAGTAGTAAAAGGAAGAGTTAGAGATTTAGAGTCTTATACTAGAGGTCCAGTCTTTAAAGCTTATTAAGAGTTGTTATAACTCAAAAATTCACCCTATGAGAGGGTGATTCAATCCCTCTCAACTTGATATATTCAATGGGATTGACCCTAAGTTGTGGGTGACCTTTAGATGGATCAAACCTCTAGGTTATAGGGCTAGATCCCCTTGATGTATCAATTAGGCTCTACTATGCTATTAGTTTGTAAAGAAAAGAGAGAAGGATGAAAATAAAACAAATGGGGTGATACACCAAATAGTTTATCTCTACCAACCAACTATATGTGCACTTATAGATCAAGAAAACTAACCTTACATTCACTGCCCCTAATCTGAATCTCTTACATAAGTGTTTCAATGTGAAGGTTGTGATGGTTACTATTGACCAAATTTGACCCCAAGTAAAGTTTGGGTCAACCTATAGTATTATTAACTTTTAAGTAGGTTCCCAAGTGTTTTATAGGGTGTTATGTTGGTTTATTGTCTCACTCATCCTCTCCCTAGTCCTTGTTGAAGTTTATTCTCTTTGTTCGAGGCTAGTCAATTAAAGTCAAAGGTTGGTTAACCTTGGTAAAAGTTATTAAAATGGTAAAATTATGTTAAAAATGTCTTAAGGTGGTCATTAATATGTTTTAATATGTTTACAATTCATAAATTGGTCATAGGTCTTGTCTCATGTGGAAAAAGGGGCCTTTTGGTCATATTTTAGCCCATTTAAAGACTTGTACAGATTTTCATCCAATAAAAATTAACACCAAGGTGATTTTAAATGTGGATAATGTTAGGATAATGTAATTAATAGTTATTTTTTATAAAAAATCAGTTATGTCTAGTGTATGGTAGTTTTCACTAAAAAATAGGAGCTTTTGGGCACTTGTATAGACTTCCCAAGTCCATCATCAGCTAAAAACATGGGAAAAGTAACTCTTCACCTCCCATAATCCATTTAAATTCTTGTTTTTCAATAATAATTCAAAAAAAATCAGTTTGTAACTTGTTTTCCTTCATTTTCACATGGCAAGCAAATAAAGAGTAACTTCATGTACTTGGCATGGGTCGTACAGGTGTAATTGGGAGGATTCATTCTACAGGTGGATAATAATTTGAGTGCACTTAGTTTTCATAAAAATAAATTGATATTTGGTGCATCCTTTTTTATGAACCATCAGTTTGATCCCAAGTAGCTTTTTATGCATGTTCAACCATAAGGGGGTCACTGTTTCAACTTGTCTCAGAGTTTCTTATTTTGGATTGATGGATTTGTGTGTTGTAAGTGTCTCCACATGATTTTCAAGATGTTTTCATGCTTCTTATTGTTTTGTAGAGTCCAATTGTTTGAGAAAGCCTCTTTTAGGCTTGTAAAATATCTAGTTTGCATTCACAGTCATCTCATTGCTTTGAAAATGTTTCCTTCACATTGGAGATGATGTTTTGATGTTGTTTTGGAAATGATTTTAGTGTATTTTGGGAATTCAAGTGTTGAAATTTTATCTTGAGGCATTTTGAGAGCATTCCTTACATGACCCTTGTCATTTCATGACTTCCATATATGTCTTAGTCAAGAAACTCCACCTACAGGAGCATGCTGACATCACAAATGCAATTTTTAAGGTTTTACATGGTCCTTAACCTCTTGGGAACACTATTGTAAATTTAAATTCTTGATGGAGGCATTTACGTGTTATAAACTTGCATATTTGGAGAATGACCTCATTTCTACCTATATAGAAAGAATGACCATCTATAGTTGATGCCATAGGTATGCCTTCTGGAGGTGTTCCAATAGATTGGTCAATCCAATTTAAGATCCTTTGCTATGGGAAAGCCTAGATAAACCTCTTGATAATGCTAGTTTGACAAAAGAAAGTGTTAAATCATCAAATATAAGGTTGGACTATAATCAGGTCATATTGGGTCCCCTGTCCCTAAAAATGGCAAACAAAGACCTTAATGGTTTTTAGGGACCTCATAAAATTCATGTGTTAGGTGATCTAAGCTTTCAAATTGGATAACTTGGTAGCCCTATTCACCTACAATAATTGTGCCAATTTTGAGAAGCAAAGAGTGAATGGAGATTGGATGTTTCAAAGCCTAAAG
This sequence comes from Torreya grandis, assembly GCA_037957365.1. Lineage (NCBI taxonomy): Eukaryota > Viridiplantae > Streptophyta > Pinopsida > Cupressales > Taxaceae > Torreya > Torreya grandis. Next base: position 509,041 of record JARHVA010003248.1, read on the forward strand.
ATGGCTAAAAACCACTAAAGCAAGGCAGTGCTAACTACAAGTTATTGATCAAAAAGTTAACTTTGCATCCCATTTTGATGATCTTGGACTATGATATCAAGTTGAATAATACTAATGGTTCAAATAATGATTTCATGATAATAGGCCATGAGAAAAGGAGAAATCTAATTTCTTGAAACCCTAATGCATTCTTTATCCATACACAAGACTGCGATAGTCACCTACAGGCAGAAAGGTCAAAGTTGGTGAAATAACTATAACATGAAGTAAAGGTGAAGAAATTTGATAGTTTGTGAAAAAAAACTACCTCCAAATCATCATCAAGAATCATGATCAATTCCATCTTGCCCTAGAAGACTCCTACAGGCCCAAAATGAATGAAAAATAACCACCTATAGCTGAGCAGATAATGGAATGAAGATTATGGCATTTGGAGGAGTCTTAAAGAACTTCTAGGCTAAAGAAGGTTACAATGTTAAGACCTAAGTGATTTATGAATATGAATTAGTTTATAAATCATAAATAAATATCAACATCATGCTACTCTTACCCTAAACTCACCTACATGCAGGGTCCTGGGACTGTCTCAATCCAAGAGGATAGTGAGCAATTAGAAGGCCTAAAAGGCCAAAATACTAGGTTTGAAATATGGGATCACATTTGCATAAGGATATGGGTCAAAAATTACTATTTAATGTGTTTAAACCTTTGTTATATCCTCTAAATAAACATGTCTAAAGCAAAATCACCTTGTTCACTGTCACAGTTAGACAAGGTCATAAGCAAGAGAGGAACATGTGAGAGTTTGGTGCCTTCGAAAGTAAAGGAGAGTTTAAAATATTATAATTTGGATTCCTCATGATAAAATTAATGAAATAATATTTCAAATATATCCTCAATCCACCCTAATCCCCTTTTCTCATAGCAAAATGGACTCAGTTCATACAGGCAGGGTTAGAAAAGCCTTGTTTCAAGAGGTGAATATGAGATTCCACTTAGGAAAGAGGTTTTGAGTGGATATTTAGTCTCTAAAGTAATTAAATAATATTTATTAACATGAATTAAAAACTTTTATGCATCAAAGGAGTGAATAAGGAGCATTCATAAGGAGGTCTAGTCAGTAACATGTAAAAATAAGGTTTTTTACCCCCTTTTTTGAAGAAATTGGGATGTTTATATCCCATAAACATAGAAAAAACAAACCATTTGGTAAATTTTGTCATTATGACATTATTAATCTCTTAAAACACTCACTTTTCCCAAATAAATAGGCTCAATTCTCTCTATTTTGTCTCAGAGTAGAGGCAGTCCCTTCATGCACAAGAATGAATGTTTTGGGGAAAAGTGATGATTTGATGATCTCAAGAAAAAAAATACAAAATAAATGTTAGATAAGATTTATAATTCCTAAAACAACCTAATAAACCTTTCTATGAGTCTTGAGAGAAAATAGGGTACCCTACACAACAAGGGTTACAGTCAAGGGTGCAAGAAAGCCTTAGGGCTAGAAGCCAATTTAGACGTCATATGCATTTTCAACCTAATATATACCTTCCATGTGATAAATTAATGATTAAATATTTATTTTATGTGTGTTAAATCCATCAAATTTCAAATATAATCATTTGAAGGTCAAGAGGAGCTCAAAGAGGTAGCCAAACCTATTAGCAAGGTCTAGGCCTAAAACCAAATAGGGGTCAATTTCCATTTCAACATTTTATAAATCCATTATAATGGTTGGAGGAAGTTTGTATGGTATATACAAATATTTTCCAACTCTTTTTTTTCAAATAAAATCTTTAGGAATCCATTTTTGGCTTGAGAAGCATTCATACCCCACCAGGAAGTAATATCCATATGGATGAATTTGACCATGAGAGATGAAGATAATTTTTTTAAACTCCATGAGGATCACATCCATGGGATTTGATTGTATAGAACTATATGGAAAAGAGGAAAACAGGGCTTATTTTTACTATTTTTTGTGTTTTTCAGGCATGGTGAACTTTCAAGAGGCCAAAACACTTTTGGAATAAATTTTAGGACTTTTTATAAGTCCTCATGGTCATTAGATCAATTTTATAAACTCCTAAGTGTGCCTACTAGTTCTTCCATTTCAGCCAATCTAGTGAATCAGTTAGAGAGGACTTGGAGAAAATGGTGAATCTTCATTTTGGGAGCCTTTTAAGGCCAATTTATTATAATTGCTGGTATGAGAACTCCTTACACATGTAATTCCTTTTCTTTTATAGATCATATTTTAGGTTTGTTGAGCTTTAAGGTGAAAAGTGTGAGAGGTAAAAGGAAAAGGGCTATTTTGAGACTGTCAGGTATGATCATGCATGGATAGAATGATAGGAAGGGTCAAAAACCTCCCTATTTCATGGTAGGGCTTCTTAGTAACCCCTCCTACTTAGATTCATCATCAAAATTGATCATTTGTAGAGTTAGGATAGTTTTATAAGATGAATCATGAGGGACAATTTTATGTGCATAAAAAAGGAGTTTCTTGACTATTTTCAGGTCTTAGATGATCGTAAATGACATGTGTAACTCATAACATAATATGGATCACTCCATCCCTCTCTCTCATGCATTTTTAACTGATCATCATGTTGGTGACAATTTTCCTTGTGCCTCTTCAACTTCTCTTCTCTCTTTCTTCCTCAAAGTCCTATAAATGGAGCCATTCTGGCCATTATAAGGAGACCAAATTTTGGTATAGATAATCCATACTAAAATGGCATTACACCTTGTTTTTTAAAATTTAATACAAGTCTAATTCTAAGTTGCGAACATGTTGTCTAAGTGTGTGAGTGATATATAGTGGAGCTAAGTGATAGTATAATCCTTAATCCCTTTATCCTTCATGTTTAAGCAAGAGTTTTGATGTTAATAGGTCATGTGAAGTGTGTTTAATGTACTAATATGTCTTTCAAGTATGAAATTTTATCTATGGTGTGTAATCTACCCCCTAGGTCAAGTATCTTTTTTATTATCCCAAGCATGTTACCTTCACATTGAAACACTATGTTAGGATCTATCAATGCATGGAATTAGTCTTGGAAAGCATTGTTTCTTAGTAGAATTATGATATTATATGGAATATATTATTGGTGGATCACCTCTCTAGCATAGTTTCCATTTTATGAAAACTCTTGAATCTTTTCATGAACAAGCATTAGATTAGGTGATAGGCACTTCGAAAATAATTATGGGAGCTAGCCCTTTCAATCCTAGAGATTCATCTCTCCTACAAGTTCCCACAAACTTGATAGATGATTTAATGTTGCATCAAATTTATGGAGCTTCATACAATTTCCTAGCATGCACAATTTGATGACAATAGTTACTTAAGCTATGAAGAGTAACCAAGAGGTCTTGAATGACACTAAAGGATAGAGAAGTTCACTCAAACCTTGCACCACACTTATACACTTCACATGACCTGTAAAAGAAGATTTCAAGCTACATCTAGGTGTTAGAAAGGACAACATTCAAAATAATACAAGTTAATTCACTTGACAAGATCAACTATTCTTTCACACACACTAAGTAGAGTCATAGGGGGAAGTAAAACCAGTTGCATTTTATTAATAAAAGCCATATAAATGGATAGGGCTTTACCATATCTAGGTGGAAGATATAAACTAATCCAACTAAGGCTCAATATATAAATAAATTAAGAGATGTAGAGAATGGTGTAGGAGAGAGAGAGTTGATAAGTGTTTTATGAGTTAAAAATAAAGGAGGAGTTATGAAACTATCTCAACAAGTCCTAAATGTTATTTTTAGCTCCTCTAAAGATGTTCCCTTGCTCTAGGTGGCATAGTGTTAGAATGCTTTCTTGACACCTTTACTAGCTCTCCAAAATTCCCTTTGATTTGGCTTTTTGAATGAAAAGTGGCCTTCTTTATGGTTGTGATCTAGGAATTGGACTCAAGAGAAGATGGTTAGTATGGTGTTAGTTCCAAAATAAAAACAAAATGAAAGAAACACACTAATAGCATAACATCTCTAGGCCTAGACACTAGGGAGAGATTAGTTAACGAAACAAAATAACAAACACAACTAAAAAGTAAGGAATGAAAACACAAGAATTCCTTCACCTTCCTTGGATGCTCTAAATGCCTTTGTAGTGGTGGCTTGCTCAGCTTGTGCTCTTGAAGTCCTTGGTAATGAAAGCTTGGCTACCTCCATCTCTCCTTGGAACCTTTGGCTTATGGCTTGGCTTGGCTTGAAATCAATTTGGCATGGTAACACTAATTTCAATGGCTTTTGAAGATATTTGACCATAATAACTTTACACTAAAATAGCTTTAAAATTATGTTCTTGGCCTCTTTATTTATAGATTTTTGATAATGATCATAATCAACCTAAACCATCCATCTCAAGATTGAGATGTGTGGTTGAGGATTAATTCAATTTTTGGAATTAATTTTATAATTATCCTCATCATGAAATTGGAAGAAGGGGAAATTAATAGGCATGGAGGGCATCATGGAAGTCATTGATGAGGCATAGAGGGCATCAATCCTAATATTTGTGGCATTTATGGCCTAGGGATGTCTTCCTAAGAAATGAGGTCATCTGATGATGCAAATAATCAATATTTTTTTTAAAACAAATTATTCAACAAGATTCCATGGATTTATTGATGAGTCTCTAATTTGGTTTAATTAATTCTTAAGCATGTTTAAGCACTTTGTACACAAATTACTCAAATTGATCAAAATGTCTTGTTATTAGTCCAAAATTTGACTAGATTGGAATTATAAGTCACTGTCAGAAGTGTTAGATGTGTATTCTCATTTAGGATGTTTCCAATAAAAAATAATAAAGGCACATGTCTTGTGAAGAATATTTGATAGGAAAGAGTAATCCAGAGCACCTAGGTACAAAATTGGCATTTTGACTCAAAATAAACTAATCAAAGTTAGTTGGTGCATAAATCGCATTGCTCTATTTAGGGATACCCTAGCCAAAATCAGCACTTGAATATGTCAGTTTCACATTCTTTAGCATTTTTTGTGTTTTTAGACCAAATTATTCATTTTAGGTGGAAATTAGCCAAAAGCCTAATTGGAGGTTATCAGTGGCCAAATTTAGGTGTCTACAGTTTGCCCCTATTTCGAAAGGCATTGCAAACTAAAAGCATAGTAACATCTTCTCAAATAATAAAAAGGTCTTGTATGCTTATAACTATAATGATGATAATCTAATTGTATGATTCCCCTTGAGGGAATGGTTGGCACAATTAGGTCAGAAAACAGTCCCTCAAAAAAGAAGGAAGTGAAATAAGGGGATCGAAAAAAGGAAAAATGATGGGGTGAAAACACAATGACACTAAAAAAGTAGTCAAAATTATTGAGAATGCAAGTAGGACGATGTACAATAGTTTGTTCAAAGGTGGTTATAAGCATTGTACCCTGATAGTGGCAACATGGTATGATAACACAATGATTTGCCCAAAGATGGTTATAATCATTGAAAAGATGGAGGTACCCAGTTAGGACAAACAAATAAAAGAATAGCATGCCCATGTATAGGCAAAATAAGTAAAGTGGTGACAACACAATGATTTGTCCAAAGGTGGTTATAATCATTGATAAATGTAGGTGGGATGGTGTGTAATTATTTTCCCATAAGTAGTTATAATCATTGGACCCCAATTATGGCAAACATGATAAACTTGGTTGAGGATGATGATAATGTAACATAGAGGGTAATGATGAATTGGAATAACCTACTAGTAGGGAGATGCTTGTCTGAACTAATAAAGGTTGAAATTATTTCATGGTTAATTACTCTTTTTGGGATATGATTGGGAGTGAATCAAGATGTTAGTGCCAAAGAGATGCCACCATTACTGAATAGACCTTTTGAAGCTTAGGTTTGTTGTAGCATGTGTCGATCAACATCATGGTATAACATCATGAGGACTTGGCCAAAATATTTATGAGGATTGACTCCCATAATTTAATACTCGATAGAAAAAAATGTACCAATGATAGAAACCATGATGACAATTTAAACATATGAATAGGCAATAGTGTTGAAAGTAAACAAATAGATAAACAAACAAATAAAATAAGTAGAAATAAACAAACAAACAAATAATGCAATAAAAACCATACGAACATTGCCCTTAGAAAATAATAAAAAACTAAATAAATGAACAAAATGGGGGAATAGAAGAAAAAGAAGGTGGTGACCAAGCTATCTCCATATGCACTAGGCAAGTGGACGTTGTTTGCTTAGTTCCATGGATATAATATCCAATAAAAAACTTTAGACCAAATGTAGTTCTCCTAAGAAATGGAAATAATGTGATAAATGATGAAAACAAATAGAATGGATGTGAGAGGAGAAAAGGAATGGTCTTGAAAAATGGTAAGTACGTGAGAGAAAAGGGCCAAAAAGGATGGGGAAACTAAATGACAAGTGATTTTCCTATAACTTAGTAAGGGTTCCCAGAATCCTTAAGGCAAAGAAGTGGTCAATTTTTTTGTTCTTTTCTAATGACTTTTCAAATATTTTTGAAATTTTTTGAAGTGTCTCAACTCGATCGAGAATGATGAGACACTAAATGGTTTAGGCTCACAAAATGGTGAGAGCATTTAAACTAAGGTTTCTCACAAAATGATCAGAGTGTGGCTTAGGTTGCTCGTAAAATAATGAGAGTGTGGCTTAGATTGTTCATAAAATGGTGAGAGCATGGCTTAGGTTGCTCACAAAATGTGAGAGTGTGGGGAAAAGGGTGACTGAGATAACCTCAACAATTATTGAGCATTGCCTACATAGTCCTAGAGTAAGACCTCAAGTCACTGTAGTTATTCCATTACAGTGGAGGAATTTGACTAGTGTAGCAGTCAATTCAAACAAAATAGGCATAGTTGGTAAAAAATCATAGTACGACATAAGAAGTGGCAAGTTGGTACGTTAAGGCTAAGTGTTTCCCCTAGTTTGTCCATAGGCAGTTATAATTAGGACACAATGGCATAGATCAAAGGTACTAATTTGCCTAAAAGATATTATAATTAGTACAACTACCAAAACTTTTGTCACACTGTCCCAAAATATGATCTCTATTTGAAGTACTTGAACTAATTGATGAAATTGATTAGATACCTTGATGCTAAAAATGTGTAATGAATGGAAAAAACCAAGGTCAAAAAGGATAGGATTTAGAACACATAGGTTGATAGGTCAGAAACAAAAAGTGGATACGATGAAGAGGACAAATACAGATGGTATTTTTACAAAGAATAATAGTGATAAATTAGCATAATTGAAACAGTCCTTATAGACAATACACCTTAGCACTTAAGCATAGTACTGTTTGAGATGAATAATATTCATCCACTCTAGAAGTTTATCTCCATTTAGTGTGGCAAGCATGTATGCACTTGATCCATAATCTATAATAATGATGAAAGGCCCTACCCAATTTGGTTTGAATTTTCCTTTATGTTTCTTCTCGACTATGGTATTCTTTTGATTTTCTTTAAGAACAAGATCACCAAGTTCAAATATTATATTCTTAACATGTCAATTATAGTGGCCTTTGAGTAAGTTTTGATATGCTTAAATATTTTTAAGCACATTTGTGCATTTCTCATCTAGTAGTTTTAGCTCTTGCAGATGAGCTACGTGATAGTCATGATCATCCAGGACATGCTTGAAAGAGATGCATAGTGAAGGCAATTTGACCTCAATGGGAAAGATGGCTTCATTACCATAAACAAGTGAGTATGGAGTGGCTCATGTGGGGTTATGATGATTGGTATGGAATGGCCAAAGGGTAAGGAATATATGCAAGTGTCAATCATGACCGGCATCATTGACAATCTTTTTGAGAATATTGACAATGGTTTTGTTGGATACTTTGTCCTAGCCATTACCTTGAGGGTAATAAGTTGTAGAAAAATGTTGTATGATGTTATAATCAGTACATAGTTGGTCTACATCCTTGTTCTTGAATGATCCTCCATTATCATATATAATGTTAGAGGGGATACCGTAGTGGAAAATGAGATGGTTGAAGATGAATTTGGAAATTTGCTTTTCAGTCACGTAAGTGAGGGGTATAGCTTCAACCCACTTAGTGTAATATTCGATGGTGCTAAGGATATGTTTATGGCCATCAGATGAAGTGGGGTTGATCTTCCCAATGAGTTCAAGTCCTTATATTGAAAATGGCCATGGTTTCAACATCAATTTTAGATTTTTTACTGGGGCATGAATCAAATTAGCATACCATTGATTTTGTCACACTTTTTTACATATGTAGTGACATCGACATCTATCATGGGCCACTAATTACTAGTACACAAGAACTTTTTGGATATGATTACCCCTTTAGAATAGGCTCCACATACTCCATGAATTTATCTTAATGTTAATGTAGATTCTATCGAAGTCAAATAATGAAGTAGAGTTCCATCAAAACTATGATGGTAAAGTGTGGATCCTAGTAAAGTATAATGAGTGGAATGATAAATGAAGGATTTGGTTTGTTTTTGAGATAGGTTAGGTGGTATAAATTGGTCATAAATGTAGTTTTAAAGGTTTAAGTACCAGATAGAATTGGGACCAACAATATCACAAATCATGGCAACGGTTGAAGGTTCATGAGTTGGTGTTGTCAATTTTTTGATGAGGAACTGATACTCTCTAGCTTTATTTGTTTGTCAAATCAGAGATCCAATAGTAGTTATGGCATATATAGTTTTTTTACTAGCCCTTAGTATGTGCTCAAACTGAATGTTAGCAATTTTTTATTTAAGAGTGTCGACCATAGCTTTATATAGAACTACCTTATCATCTTTGGTTTGGAAATGATCTATAACCTGATTGATGATTAACTAAGAATCACCATAAACTTAGAGATGAGATATATTCTATTGCACTACTTTTCAAAGTCCTGCAACAAATGATTCATACTCATCCATGTTGTTTGTATAAGGAAAGTTAATTTTGAATGATTTAGGGATTAGATCCCCATGTGGTGTAATAAAAAATAGGCCTACCCCTGATCCATGTACAATAAATGAACCATCAAAATACAACTTCCAAGTCTTCTCCTCAAGGGGTGTGTCAATCAATATCATGATGGATTCATTAGAAAATTGAAATGTAAGTGGTTGTGTGTCTATGAGGGGTGCTTCAGTAAGTTGATTTGCAGGAACTTGTCTCTTGATTTCCTTCTGGTTGACATACTCTATGTCAAACTCACTAAGAAGCATGATCTATTTAGCCATTCTACCTTGAAAAGATATTTTAGATAGTAAATACTTAATTGGATCTAACTTTTAAATGACCATGGTCTTATTATTCAACATGTAATGGCATAGTTTATGAGTTGTGAAGACCATGGCTAGATAAGCTTTTTTAATAGTTGCATAGTTATGTTCATATGTAACCAAGGTATGGCTTAGGTAGTATACACCATGCTCTTTTCTATTGTCATCATGTTGAGCCAAGAGAGCCCCTAGAGCATGGTCGATAGTTGATAGGTCTAACAAGAATGGCTTTCCTGGCATAGGAGGTAATAAAATAGGTGGATTAATAAGGTAGTCTTTGAGTTATTAAAACACTGCTTGGCAGTGATCATCACAATAAAATGCAACTCCTTTCTTCAAAAGGTGTGTAAATGGATGGCACTTATCTGCTAACTGAGAAATGAATCATCAGATTGACTGGATCTTACCTTAAAAACTATGGATTTATTTTAAATTAGTTGGTGGTGGCATTTTGGTTATAGCATGAACTTTAGCTAGATTGACTTCAATACCTCAATGAGACACGATGAAGCCAAGTAATTTTCTTGAAGTTACACCAAACACATATTTCTTTAGATTGAGTCTAAGTTTTTACTCCCATAATCGTTCAAATATCTTACGTAGCATTGCTGGATGGTCGGCTTTGGTTTGGATTTTCCTAATATGTCATCGACATAGTTTTCAACAATGTCATGCATCATATCATCGAATATGACAGTCATGGCTCTTTGATATGTAGCTCTAGAATTCTTAAGGCCAAATGGCATCACCTAATAACAAAATGTTTCCCATGGAGTGGTGAATATTATTTTATGTTGATCTTCTGGTGTGATTCTGATCTGATTGTATCTTAAAAATCCATCCATGAGTGAAAGCATTTCATAACCTATGATGGATTTGATGATCATGTCGATATTAGGCAAGGGAAAATCATCTTTAGGACAAGATTTATTGATGTGTCAAAAATTAGTATAAATTTTGATCCCTTCAAGCTTTTTGCTAACAGGTACCACATTAGAGATCCATTTTGAATAGTTAATGGATCAGATACATCCTAATTCTAAGAGTTTTTCTAACTCTTTCTTTACCAATATAGTAATGTGAAGATGCATCTTTCATAGCTTTTGTTTTACTAGTTTAGCATCAATATTAACCATTAGGTGGTGTAAAACCAAGGTAGGGTCTAAACCTAGCATGTCAGAATAGGCCCATGCAAAGATATCTACAAATTATCTCAATAAAGCTGTAAATATGTCATGTTTCTTCTTAGTGAGGGATGCACCTAATTTTATCCATTTCAAGTCTGATGGAGTCCTGATGTTTACGTTTATTGTATCTTTGATTAGAAGGGTTGAACCATCTTCTAGGATAGTAGGTAATGACTTGAACTATTGGATTATGTTAGGGTCCTTCGTTAGGACTTGTTCTTCACCTTCTCTTAGGCATGATAAATCTGAGTCCCCTAATGGGAGATCTAGATATGTGACAAAAATAGTCTAAAATTCTTGAAGAATTTGATCAAATACTTGTTTCTCAAAAATGAACTCGGATCCATAGGTAAGTTCATCATTGGTGGTTTCTTGGTCTAAATTTGAAGAAGAATGAACACCCCCATCTAATGGCATCTAAAATAGGTTTTCACCACCAGACTAGCCTTTATCTTTACTTTTATCCTGGTCATAAAGTGCCTCAAAGAGGTTTTCACTTTGGGACCTCGATGTTTTACTTATTTGTTTTTGGCTAAAGGTGTTCATTCACTCTCCAAAATAAGTTGTAGGATCCAATGTGATTGAGAATCTTAATTTGTGATCTCCCAATAGAATGTTATCTCTTAGGCCTAAGAAATCATAGAATGCCTCATCATCCTAGAACTCAGCAATCAACAGATTGGATTCTTGTTGTACCCAATATATCAGTTGGTGATAATATAATGGTAAAGGGTTGTGATGAATGGCCATGGTAAGGGTACAAATGGTATTGTTATCAAACAAGTTGGTTTTGACTAGGTCATCAAAGGCGAGGCTATGATCAAACTCTACTTCACTATCACCAACATCATCACTGTCATTGGTGATGGAGTTTGAATAAGATATGTGGGGTCACCCCTAGGAAATTTAAATCCAATTCCATAGAGTCTTTCATACTTATTCATAGAAATTGGCTCAATAGTTCCTTGTTGATATGGCCTGAGGCCTCTTCCTTCATATTTGTGATGCTTCATGATCTTATTGGGAATAGGATATTTTTCATTTTTATAACAATCAGCTTGGTTGTCATTGTATAACCATGATCCATCCCCTTTAAGAGGGTCATGTTCTAGGCCAGATGCTAGTACAAGTGTGACAGGGCCTTTATCTTTATTCTTTTGTTACCAATGCATATGTGGGGTGACTTTAGGTCACCCAAAGGTTTTCAAATTCTAAGGAAGATTGGAAATATGAAATGTATCATGGATCACATACTCTCCTATTCCATTATCTAAAATGGTGAAATGATTGAAAGCTTCAGGAGGTGGCATGTGGGAAAGGGAATCCAAGGTATTAGGATCTATGTAATTATCTGGTGAAGTCTCAATAAGTATATCCTTTCCTTTATCCTGCTTGAAACTTGGATTCATGTCATACTGATAATTATAGTTTTAAAATTTGGCCTCAAGATGTTTACAGTGTTCATATGGGTGTAAATATCTTGGAATATTCACTTCCATACCTGAGTGGGAAAACTGATACATTGGTATAGCGTTGATAAGACTACATGAATCTCATGTAACCAAGACCTGCCTAGAAGCATATTGTATGATAACTCAAGATCAAGCACATGGAAAAGTATATCATGGGTCAAAGGCCTAATGATAACTGGAAAACTAATGGCGCCTTCTGACTCTCTTTCTTGATTATCATTGGCTTTGATAGTTATTGTTTCTAGCTAGAGATCTGCTATTATGTACCCAACAAACTTGATGAGATTTAGAGACACTATGTTGAGGCCATATCCATTGTCAACAAGGACACATTTCACTTTATGTCATCTTATATAAACTTCTATGTATAATAGATTATTATGGATCAGGCCAAGGGAAGACATATCACTTTGATTAAATGTGACTTGTTAGACTGGAGCTAGGTGTCCAATCAAAGCTTGAAAATTGTCAGGGGATATGTCACTAGCAATAGTAGATTGGGTCAAAAACCCATTCAAGATGTTCTTGTGGAATATTGATAGTCATAGTAAATCTAAAATAGAAATTTGTGTCGGTGTCTTTTACAATTGTTTCAAAATATCAAACTTCTTGTATTGGTTAGTAGTGAATGGTTTATTCTGAGGCTAAATGATTGGTTAGATGACAAGCAAAGTGGCAAATGGTTTTGGGCTGGGATAGTAATATTTGACCTCTGAGTTATGATTGCACAATCAAGATTAAATACTAGACCATTATTGCTAACAAATGTTGGGAATGGTATGGGACCAGATAGGACAAGTCTCAGTTACCAGTGCACTTACATGTGGTCACATGGTGAGAATGAGTTCTCAATATAAGGTCCAAAATGGGAAGTCCTAGTTTGATGGTTTGCATGTATACACTCTTAGGTCAAATAAGGATTAAACATATAATTTGGCTAAATGGTGTTGTTTATAAATGGTCTAGGCTAATTAGTGTTTGGTCTAGGATTAATGGAGATGGTATTAAAGCTACCCCCTATAATATGACCTACAACCCTATTGTGGTCATGTGAAACTACATGGTAGGTTTGTTGGTTGTTACCATTCTAACCTTGGTTTTGTCCATTGTTCTGTCATTATGGGTTTTACTGTTAATTTTGTTGATTCTACTGGTTCAGCCTTTGATTTTGATACTATTGATTTTGGTATTGCATTCGGCATTATTGTTGTTGTTGCTGATTGTTATGTCAGGGAAAGGGGTTTTGATAAATCCCAAGAGTTTGATTGGAAGTAGAAGCATCATTATCCAATGTTATTTCCCCATTTTCCAACATATTCTCAATTAAATGCTTGATTTGGACACATCTTCGTAGATTATGCCCGTTGATCTGATGATAGTCACAAAATTCATTTTCACAACACCAATGAGGGTAAGAAATGCCTTGCAGATAATACTTTGGTATAGGCCAACTAATCATATTAGTGGTAGTAATCATATAAAATATAAACTCAATAGGTTCTCCTAAGTTACTAAATACATGATGTGTAGGCATGGTTCTCCTAGGAAGAGGGATTTACAATGGTAAAGGCTACTGTATTTGTTGTGTAGGTTTTGGTTGTTGTGATTATGGTATTGGTGGTGACCAACTTTTGGTCAAGGTCCACGGACCGTTCGAAGCAAAAGCCCGCACAAGTTCGCGGATTAACCGGCGGCCAGCAGGAAGCAACGGGTGGGGAAGTTGCCGCGCATGGTGGCCGACGGGGAAGTGGAGACCGTCAACACATGCAGCGGATGGAAAAAGGGCCACCCCCAATGGTGAATGCAAAGTGGCCACCCCCGGCGGTGAATGCAAAATGTCCGCCCACGGCAGTGGAGGCCAAAAGGGCCGCCCACAATAGCGGAGGCCACAATGGCCGCCCACGGCAGCGGAGGCCAAAAGGGCTGCCCACAGCAGTGGAGGCCAAAATGGCTGCCCATGGCAGTAGAGGCCAAAAGGGCCACCCATGGCAGTAGAGGCCAAAAGGGCCACCCACGGTAGTGGAGTCCAAAAGGACCGCCCACGGTAGCGGAGGCCAAAATGGCTGCCCATGACAGCAAAGGCCAAAATGGCCGCCCATGAAACTTTCAAGGCCGTGGGATCAATAGTCTGTGGGTTAGCAAATGAGGTCCGCCAAGCCTGATGCAAGCGTATAAAGTCCGTAGACCATACACACAAAAAACGTGAAGCCCAACTAGTCAGTGGAAGAACAGATCATGATTTACAAAAGGAAGCTGCCAGGGGCCAGCAAAATATGAGCCGTGAATAACAGCCAACGGTATTTTTACCACAAACTACAACCTACAAGACCCTTTCAAAAAACCCGTGGCCAATATTTAGCCGCTCACAACACTAGCGGGAAATCACAGCGAACAATGGTCTGTGTGAAAAAGGCACGCAAAATGAGGAATAGGTTACATGCAAAATGAGGCAACAAGCATGGTCCCAACAGACTTCTAATGTCATCAACAGTATTTTCCCTCTTCCCAATGAAGACTAAAGCTGCCACTTGCAAGCAAAAAGGCCAATGAGACTTCTCTTGGCTTTTTCCATATAAATACGCAGACTTGGTCATTTTTAAAGGATCTTCTCCAATTTTGTAAAGAGCACCACTCTACAAATTCTCCACCTGAATCAATAAAATATAATTTTTGCCTCCATTTTGGATAGATTTGTTGTGTATGCCATGAGTATTATTTGTGTTTAGTCATTATCTTCGATGCTTTCATAGGTAATGCCAACAGACCAGCTATCTATAAGGCACCGATTCTGTAGCTGAAAGGAGAAGAGCAATATTTGAGAAGGATAGAATAGAGGAAGTTGCTTGCAAGTGTGCATTCCACAGCACCTTGGTGAACCTCTGTTATGTATTTTCCATTATAGCCTCCCTGTTAGTCTTAGCAGCATGGTTCTTCTGCCAGATGTGTAGAGTATATTTGCATTTTTCTTGATTTTGAGAGTGGATGTGGAAGGTCAACCTTTATTTTGGTGTATCACCTCTTTAGAGTAGGCTGTTTGTTTTCCTGTATTTTCTTCTCCCCTTTCATCCCCCCAGTATATCTATATATCTATATTTTGCATTACCTGGAACAAACAAGATACATCAGAGGGAACTAGCCCATACCTAGAGACTCTCCTCTCCTGCTTCGTCATTCCACAGGTGAGAGAGGAGTTTCCATGTTGCGAGGAGAGGGTAGGAACCTATTTTTTTGCCAACCGGGTGCACATCTCCAGTCGTCAACAGTTTTGGCATGCCCAGTGGGACTATAATTTTATCAGTTTCTAATGCAATAGTATTTTGGGATTGATGTTGGCCCTGCTACAGTTATTTTAAAAAAAAATTAGCATCTGGTGACTCCACTGGTAAGAGCTCAGTGCTTTATTTTAAGACCAGTCACTTAAACTTCTATGCCAAAGGTTACCACAAGGTCAGCTTCAAGAAGGGTCCCTTTTGAATTCATTGAGCTACCGTTAAACTCTGCTAAAAGGCTCAGGTTTGAAAGAACTCACCCTTATCCATTAGTAAATCCTCCTAGACTTGTTGCTAGGAACACTAACCCAGCTCAGCCACAGTTACAACCCGTTCTAGCCATGGCTTTGCCTTTTGCAGCTTTTTGCGGTGAGAGCCCTTTAAACCTCCCACACTATGATCCAATTCCAAGAACAGCTCTAAAAAATGTGCCTTCTTTTGATGGAGTGGGACCTATTATAGTTGTTGAGCATATCAAGAATATTGCCAACCTTTGCAATATTCATAATATAACAGAAGAAAATATTGCCATCAGACTGCTAGCTTTGTCTCTGAAAGGGAAGGCTCTTGATTGGTATGGCACCTTACCTGTGAATTCCATACATTCTTGGAATGAATTGGGAACCCATTTAAGTGATCATTTTTGGGGAAAAAGTGACGGCCTCTCTCTTGCTGAGCAGCTGATGACTATAAAGAGAGCTCCACACGAGTATATGCAGGACTTCAACACGCGGTTTCAAAAGACTTGGAATAGAATTCCCGTCCTGATAAGGCTGACTCCTAGCTACGCTTTCTTGTAATATTTAAAAGCATTAAACAGTGATATTGCAGTAATGATCCAATCTATGGGAGGGCACATACTGCCTGCTGCTTACAACATTGCCATAGCAGCCAAAAATTGCTTGCTACAAGCCGAAAAGATCACTCCTAAGCCTAACATGCCACTTTTCCCAGAGATGCTGCCCCCTATACAGACCGTTGTTCCCACCATTGCTCCCCTACCCACCATTGAGAAGCCAGCTGTTGTTTCATCAAATGAACTACATGAGGTTAAAAGCCTGTTGCAAAACATGTCAAACAAACTTGTAGCCCTTAAGAGACAACAAGCTCAAAATAATAAGCCGAATCCGGGTTATCAGCATTATGGTCAAGCACCTAGGAACCCTTTTCAAGGCTATAATCAAGGACAAGGTCAGCTCACTCAGACCAGGCCTTATCAAAATTATAACTCAGGCCCCTCTTCGTCATCTAAAGCCATGGTGCCTACTCAGAATAACCTTGTACAGGAGCAGCCAGGTTGTTCGACCATGGGACGTGGTCAAGAGCAAGCTGTCCATATGAATGACATGATGAATTTTTTCTAGAATTCAAAAAATTAGGTTGCTGGTCATTCTCAGATTTTTGAGTTTCCAGCTTAGCCCAGCATGAGTAATAATCAAACTCAGCCGGATTCTACCCTGATAAATCATGAAGAGGACGAGCTCTATGCAATTAATCATGGGGGTGTTGCAGGCAATCAGGTTGATTGCATTGTAGCCAACATGAGATTTAAAAGAACATTAGTCAGAGAAGCGCAAGCTTCCCCTCAAGAAGCCATGAATCCTCCACCACACCCTTTTCAAAGGGCCCCAATTTCCGGTCAACTGTCTGCACCTCCAGCTCCTCAGTCTACAGCTCCAGCCAGGATCAACCCAAAGGAAAGCACGAAGGGAATCAGCACCCAAGTGAATATAGTTGATCAAATGAATAAATTGCATGTGAGCATTTCTCTATGGGATTCATTATCTCTTCCAGGACAGAAGGATGTATTGAAGAAAGAATTGCATGAGCTAGATCGACATGCCGTCCCAGCAGACACTAATAATGTCCTAATGACAAATGGGCAGCCTTCTACTTCAGATCAAGTAAAGAAAGAAGAAAGGACTCCCCCCTTTTATGTATCTTTGATCATAGGGGATTTCTTAGTACATAATTGCATAATCGATAGCGGGGCCAGCACTTCAGTAATGCCCAAGTGCATTGTTGATAAGATGGGATTAAAGTATGAAGTAATGAACAAAGGAGTCTTGCAACTAGATGGGACACCTACAAAGACAATCAGAATCCTGAAAGGATTGAGTTTAACATTGCATGCCTGCTCGACATTCTCAATTCCCCATAATATAGTGGTAGCGGACGTTCCTCCATATTTTACAATCTGTTTGTCTAGGGACTTTATGTCTAAGATAGGTGGCTATCTAGCAGCGAATTGGTCATACCTAGTTTTCAGAACCAAGTACAGGACCAAAGTGAAAATTGAATCCAAGCCACTCTACCCTGGACCACCTAGAGCCCTATTCACCCAAGGTAGTGAATGTCAGTTACACTAATTGACACTATCATTGATCTAGAAGAGTCTCAGACGGATAAATATTCATCTTCTGCTCTTGAAGGAGTCGCAGATCTACTTTTGGATGAGTGGGGAAGTGATAACTTTGAACACGATCCTTATAAGTTTATTGAAGAGGCATACCTTGGCATCTATTGCTTGCATGAAGAAGGCATCGTCATGCCCAATATAATGAAGGAGAACAAAGAATACCTCGGCCTGTGGTAGCTATACTTCGATGATTCCAGAAGTAAACTGGGTGCTGGTGGTGGGGCAATGTTAGTTTCCCCTTCTAAAGAAAGGTACTTTTTAGATTTTCATTTCCAGTTCTCTTGCACATGTAATGTTGCAGAATATGAGTCTTTGATTCATGGACTTGAGTGGGCAAGAAAGAGAGGGATCAGGAAGTTGCAAATCTTAGGGGACAGTGAACTAATTGTGAACCAAATAAGAGGCCTGAACTTGACCAAGAACTCCTTGCTGAATTCTTACAAGCACAAAGTCTAGGACTTGATGGAGGATTTCCTTGCTTTTAACATTACCTCGATTCCCAGGGAATAGAATAAGCAGGCTGACAGGCTGGCAGCTGTTGGCACCCAATTTGATGTTTCAAAAGAGATAAGCAGGGATTGTGGTTTGCACCATTTAAAATTGGTAGTTTGGCCTTCAATTCTGGACAATGTTACGAATTGGTAGGTATTCAAAAGTGACCAATAGATAGCTCTCTTCCTATGCAAGAGGAAGTTGAGTTCGCAGTCCATAATCAAGCAAAATTGTAGTAGCAATACAAAAATCAAATTGTTTAATTGAAGAACAATAAACTCCCTAAGGGTCTGGTCACACTTGAAAGTATTTTCAACAGAGATGACCAACGAAGAAATGATAAAGCATGCATCACTACCAGAGAGGAGAATTATGAAAAAGTTGAAATCTTCAAGGACAATTTGCTAGCGCTTGGTAAGGTCTGCACGTTTCAAGAAAGGCAAGCTTTCATTCTATTGTGTCAGGAGTTTGCTGACGTCTTTGCCTGCAATTATAGTGACCTAAAAGGCTTCGACGCAAGACTCACCCAGCACACCATTGAATTAGAGGAAGGTGCAAGACCAGTCACACAAAAATAGAGGCATGTTAATCTCGATGATCGAGCTCCTTATGCAGAAAGAATTGGTCAAGTTGATTGAGTCTGGCATTATATTTCTGATCAAACATTCCTCATGGTTGGCCAATTTGGTTCCAGTTAGAAAGAAAAATAGGGAGATCAGGCTGTGCATCAACTTTAGAGACCTTAATAAAGTCTCTTTAAAGGATCATTATCCCCTTCCAAACATGCAGTATATCCTCTAAAAGGTAACTGGTTTTGAATGTTTCTCCCTCCTAGATGGTTATTCAAGATATAATCAGATTTTGGTGTGAGGCTGCGACCAATACAAAATAGCCTTCACCACTAAATGGGGAACGTTTGCCTACTAGAATATGCCTTTCAGGCTATCCAATGCTGGTGCTACCTTCCAGCGAGCCATGGACATGGCTTTCAGTGGTTTGGTAAATAAGAACATGCTGGTGTACCTTGATGATATAACAGTTTTCTTCAAGGAGGCAAGGACAGCACATGGAACACCTCAGGCAGATTTTTGAAAGGTGCAGGGAATTTGGCATCTCCCTAAATCCAAATAAATGTGTATTTATCTATTCATGGGGGGAAACTTCTTGGCCACATTGTGTCCAAGGAAGGTTTGTCTATTGACCCTGAGAGAGTTCGCTCCATTCTAGAGATGCCCCTACCAAAGCACAAGAAAGGCCTGCAGAGTTTCTTTGGCTGAATAAATTTCATTCAGAGATTCATTCTGAATTTTGTTGAAATAGTTAAACCACTAGCCTCTATGCTAAGGAAGGGTGAAGAATTCAAATGGACAACACCAAGAAAAGACAGCTTTGAAGCCATCAAGTAGGCTTTGACCTAGGCTCCCGCTCTAATCAGCCCCGACTTCAATAAAGACCTCAATCTCTATACCTTCAGCAATGGAGAAGTGATATCTGCTATGATTACCCAAGAAAACAGTGATGACCTCGAGCAACCACTCACCTTCTTCAGCCAAGGGTTAGAGGAATTTGAAATTAGGTACACCTACGTAGAGAAGCAAGTCCTGGTAATAGTGCGTAGCCTGAAGAAATTTAGATATATGTTGTCAAACAGCAAGATCCATCTCATGGTTCCACATCTTGGCATCAAGGATTTCTTGACCAATCGAGACTTAAATGAGAAAAGAGCAGGATGGATCACCAAAGTGATGGAGTATGACATAGACATCAAAATTGCCAAATTGGTGAGAGGAAGGGCCCTGTGTGAACAGCTAGCTACAGATTTGAGACAAAAGGGTGAAGACAGCTTACTAATCCATGATGTAGCCACTGTAGAAGAACCAGCTTTCATAAGAGATTGGACGTTGGACATGAGGCATTTCCTTCTTACAGGGGAATATCCACAAGGTCTCGATAGGGCCGAAAGAAGGTATTTTAAACTTTAGTCCCTTCCTTATGTTTTGATTGATGGAGTATTATTCAGGAAGGATCTCTCTGGAGTTCTCCTAAGATGCATTGACCCCAGTCAGGCTGACAAGGTATTGGTTGAGTTTCACGATGGGCCAGCAGGCAGCCATTTCACCCCTAAGACCACAACGGCAAAAATAATGAGAGGTGGCTATTTTTGGCCCACTCTTTTCAAAGATACCTATGCTTGGGTAAGGAAGTGCTAGAAGTGTGCACTTTTCGATGGAAAGTAGCGATTGGCTGCCATGCCTCTACAACCAATCTAGGTGGAACAGCCATTCATGTAGTGGGGCCTAGATTTCATAGGGATGATCAATCCTCCCTCTAGTGCCAGACACAAATGGGTCCTAACTGCTATGGATTATTTCACCAGGTGGGTGGAAGCCATTGCTTTGAAGGAAGCAAATGAAAGTGCAGTCTTGGATTTCTATGAAGACCTAGTGACACGTTTTGGGGTCCCGGCCACTATAATTTCAAATAATGCCTTGGCTTTTTTGAGAACCAAAACTAGTGAATGGGTGCTAAGGTGTGGTATATACCTCAGCACTTCATCAAATTACTACCCACAGGGGAATGGGCTGGCTGAGTCCACTAACAAAAATATAATCAGAATTATAAGGAGGACCATGGAGGAAAATCAGAGAACTTGGCATGCCAAGTTGAAAACAGCTCTATGGGCCGATCGAATCACTCCGAAGAGAGCAATCAGAAATTCTCCATATACGCTCACGTATGGAAGGGAAGCTAGGCTTCCCATCTCACTCGAATTTCCAGCACTGGACCTCGCTCACCAGCAGCAGTTAGAAGAAGGAAGCAGCATGGAGGTCAGATTATGCGAACTAATGGAGCTCCAGGAGATAAGGGACAATGTCATGGCTGCCATGTCTAGTCGCCAGAAGCAAATAAAAAGACACTTCGACAAGAATTCTTTGTCAAAAAATTTTGCTAAAGGAGACATTGTCTTAAAATGGGATGAAGACAGAGCTAAGCCCAAAAAACATGCAAAATTTGATGCCCTCTAGAGCGGTCCTTACATGATTACTCAATGCAAGCAGTATAACGCGTTTCAGCTCTCCAAGTTAGATGGTGAAGAATTGCGTATCCCAGTCAATGAGATACATCTAAAGCATTGCCACTGATTTTTGGTTCGGCTGTACATAGTTTCCCTTATTTTCTTCCCTGCTTTCCCTAAGTGCAGTTTGCATAGTTAGTTGTTTTTAGCATTGTGTGTTTCCTTTTACCTATGGGGGTGAAAGTTTTAGGTGTAATTTTGGGATCTCGAAGGCTGTTGTGAACTCTTTTCAAAGTTACCATCCGACTTCGCACCCAATGGAATGTAAGGCAACTGGGTCCTAAGCATAGCAGGCATGCTTATCCTGTGAGTCGCCAGTTTGGTGACCAACTTTTGGTCAAGGTTTATGGACTGTTCGAAGCAAAAGCCTACACAAGTCCACGGATTAATCGGCAGCTAGCAGGAAGCAACGGACAGGGAAGTTGCCACGCACGATGGCCGGTGGGGAAGTGGAGACCGTCAACACACGTAGCAGACAGCAAAAGGGTCGCCCCCGGCGGTGAATGCAAAGTGGCCGCCCCTGGCGGTGAATGCAAAATGGCCGCCCATGGTAGCAGAGGCCAAAAGGGCCGCCCACGGCAGCGAAGGCCAAAATGGCCACCCACGGTAGCGGAGGCCAAAAGGGCCACCCACGATAGTGGAGGCCAAAAGGGCCGCCCACAACAGCGGAGGCCAAAAGGGCCGCCCACAGCAGTGGAGGCCAAAATGGCCACCCACAAAACATTTAAGGCCGTGCGATCAATAGTCTGTGGGTTAGCAAACGAGGTCTGCCAAGCCTGACGCAAGCGTATAAAGTCTGCAGACCGTACACATGAAAAACGTGAAGCCTGACTATTCAGTGGAAGAACAGATCATGATTTAGAAAAGTAAGCTGCCAGGGGCCAGCAAAATATGAGCCGTGAATAACAACCAACGATATTTTTACCACAAACTACAGCCTGCAAGACCCTTTCAAAAAACCCGTGGCCAATATTTAGTTGCTCACAACACTAGTGAGAAATCACCGCGAACAATGGTTCTGCGTGAAAAAGGCATGCAAAACGAGGAATAAGCTGCATGCAAAATGAGGCAACAAGCATGGTTCCAACAGACTTTTGATGTCATCAACAGTATTTTCCCTCTTCCCAATGAAGACTAAAGCTGCCATTTGCAAGCAAAAAGGCCAATGAGACTTCTCTTGGCTTTTTCCATATAAATACGCAGACTTGGTCATTTTTAAAGGATCTTCTCCAATTTTGTAAAGAGCACCACTCTGCAAATTCTCCACCTGAATTAATAAAATATAGTTTTTTCCTCCATTTTAGATAGATTTGTTGTGTATGCCATGAGTATTATTTGCGTTTAGTTATTATCTTCGATGCTTTCACAGGTAATGCCAACAGACCAGCTATCTATAAGGCGTTGAGTCTGCAGCTGAAAGGAGAAGAGCAATATTTGAGAACGACAGAATAGAGGAAGTTGCTTGCAAGTGTGCATTCCACAGTACCTTGGTGAACCTCTATTATGTATTTTCCATTATAGCCTCCTTGTTAGTCTTAGCAGCATGGTTCTTCTGCCAGATGTGAAGAGTATATTTGCATTTTTTTAATTCTGAGAGTGGATGTGGAAGGTCAACCTTTATTTTGGTGTATCACCTCTTTAGAGTAGGCTGTTTGTTTTCCTGTATTTTTTTCTCCCCTTTCATCCCCCCTAGTATATCTATATATCTATATTTTGCATTGCCTAGAACAAACAAGATACATCAGAGGGAACTAGCCCATACCTAGAGACTCTCCTCTCGTACTTCGCCATCCCACAAGTGAGAGAGGAGTTTCCATGTTGTGGGAAGAGGGCAGGAACCTGTTTTCCTGCCAACCAGGTGCACATCTCCAGTCGTCAACAATTGGTTAGAGAGGTTTTTGGGTAGGAGTAAGCTAAAAAGGTGGTATAGATGATGTTTGCACCATTTGGATATGATGGGACTCAGTTACTCCATTTCCCATAACATTCTTATTGTGATTGAATTGCTTCAGTCTTTCTTGGTTATTGGCCTATGCCAATTGCATTGCTTGCACTTGAATAGGATATTATTATTGACCATTTCCTTGATTGCTACCTTGATTTTGATTAGTTAAATTAAGCTTAATGACTCCTTTATTGATAAGCACCCATTCGATCAACAAACCTTTATCAATGATCTCTTTGAACGTATGTGTACATTGTAGTTCTAGATGATAAGCTATCTCACTATGCAAATTTTAGTAAACATAGTGGCTAATTGTTTATCTGGTAAATTATGAGTGAAATGGTTTGCAAGGGCTCTCCATCACTATAAATAACTTACAAAACTCTCACCAAGTTTTTGTTTTGCTTACGTTAAGTTCACTAATGAAATCTCATGCTTGAGATTATAGGAAATGTGCTACACAAATTTATCAAAAAGATCATCAAAATTTGTTACTAAATTCTTGGGCAGCTTTAAAAACCACTCCAAGGCTTGTCTAACCAAGCTCTTTGGAAACAACAGCAAAGGGTATATGTTGTTATATACCACTAGTTGACATGTGACAAATAATTTGGTCAAATGAGCCTTAGGGTCACCTTTCCCTTTGTATTTGTCAAATTTTGATGGTTCGTATCCTAGATAAAATGGTATCTATAAATACTCCATGTTGAATGGATAGGAACATACATAATCCAATTTGAACTTTTTAGTCTGCTTACCCGCTTGAATGGCAATAATTACATCCTTCATTTGTTGTAATTCTTGGGATAGGAAACTAGAAGGGACATTGGTTTGAGGGAGAAAATTGGTTTGGGTAGATGGTTGGGAGGTCACAAGTGGGATACTTTGACTAGGGTATGATGGAGATACATGTTGGCGTATATTGATTTGGTTAGGGAATGGACTAGGAATCCGCATACGTGGATTAAGATGTATATGAAATTATACATTTGGTTGCATGATATTATGGTTTAGGTTGGTGATAAAGGTTTGAATCAAATGATTTTATGGTTGGGATGGAGGGATATAACTATATTGTGCCTACTATGGTTGAAAAGGGACATGTTGCTGACTAGTCAATCATTGATGTGGAGTGGGAACTTGTGGACCAAGACCCTGTCTCTGAATTTGTGGCACATTTTGAACTGACAATTGTCTAGTAGGTACTTGAAAAATATGGGGACCTCCTTATTGCATGAATCCCTATGAGGAAGTATAAGTAGGTTTTAGATTCAGCATATGTCATCGACCAATATTTTCACATTGTTGACTAGTCGTTCCTTGGTTTTGGATTGGTATATTAGTCTGTGACTGAAAAGGTATATTCATCATTACTTGGCAAGGTGGAACATTAATTTCCCCTGATTAAGTTACCAATGTATTTTTCCTCTATTAAGTTGATACACTAGATTGTGTCTATTATTGTGGAATACTACTCTTTACTTATTGAGGAGGAATATGATTCATCATATTCTGTCATTGAGGTGTGACATTAGTCATTGTTTGATTATCGAACCCCATAGGTTGTACACTTGAAGAAGTAGCTGGTCGAGGTTGGGGTGTAGAAATTCCTATTCCCTGATATGATGATCTAATCATGGGATTAGCTACAGGCACATGTTGGCTAGTTTTTTGTGCGTTAGTACCACTTTGATCAAGATTGGATGTTGTTTATACATTATCTACTACTTTTGGCTCACTATTCTGTGTGGAGGCCAAAGACACTTCTTCAATAATGGGTATATGCATCAAGTTATATATTAAAGTAATTTGTATGAATGGGTCAAAACTCATATTGTCTTATCCAGTTAACTCTATCAACACTCCTATTAAAGAAACTAGGTCAATAAGAGGCTTATTCACCATGATCATCTAATTGAAATCACATGATAGATTCAGGTAGGTTTGATATGCTATTTGTATTTGGTTAAAGTGATCTTCTATGATGTTATTGCCTTGATTAGATATATTAGAGTCTTGATACGTTGTTTGGACTAGAGCCATAGGATTGCCAGAAGAATCCTGTTGATCATAAAGGATATTGTGGGGCACCCTTACTAGACTTGGTAAATTTTCATAAGGGAAGTCTGATGGAAACTTGGCCCCTACCTCTATGGCTCTAACCAAAATCCCATATTTGTTCTATAACAAATGTTACTCAAACAAAAATGGGTCATATGTGGAATCCATATTAGTAAAACATGACTATTGAAAAATTAGCTCATTCACTATGTGTATTGTAGCTAGGTATTATGTGGTTTATTCGTGGTCCTATTCTGAATAAGGTGGTGTGTTATCCAGATAGTTAGCCAATGGATCTTGGCTTTGTACCCCTAATTGAGTATTATATGAGGGATAAGAATCTATCTCATAATAAATATTATCCACATAGGGGTCTTGTACCATTTTTTCCTGTATAACCACATTACTAATCCCTGGGTTGTACATGACTCCACTATGAGTGCAGGAATACATGTTGGGATCCATAGTCAATGTTTTGTGATAAAAGGTCACAAAGTGATACACCTCTAAAAAAGACAAAACCTAAAACAAATGATGTTTCAACTTGGTCTAGATTTGTCAAAAGGATCAAAAGGTTTATGCAAAGATTTGTGAGGAAATAAGCTAGCGCAAAATATCTAATGTTTCACTATTCACACAAAGATAAGTAAGTAAATGAATTGAAAATCAAAATGCCAAACTCTAAGGTTGAAGTGTTTCAAATTAGTCTAATCTAAGAATTTAAAAGTTGCTAGGTCATTTGGACAAATGCAACGTCAAAATCTAGGCTCAAACAAGGCATGTGTTAGGACTTTTGGCCAAATGGTGTCAAAATTTAGACTTTGAAAAATAGATGAAAGTTATAATCTAACAGATTTGAAACACTTCTAACAAACACTAGGCATTTAATTCTTGGACATGAACTTGATCAACTAGGTATAAGGTATGAAACAAAAGGCACTTTAGCAATAGTTTATTTTCTCATAAAAAAATGGTATAAAACTTGGTTCTTTTGACAAATAAGCTAGACAAAAGTGAATAGTATAACTGTGTCTTAGACAAAGCCTCACAAAGTACACTTAGATTGGTCTAAAAATGTAGGAACAAATTTGGAACTTTATGCAAGAGGGTCTACGAAACAATATTTGAAATGTTTTGGGCAGTGTAATGATACTATACTATCCAAAAGGTGTGACAAAAAGTTTACTTCAAAGACTCTCTAAGTTAAATGCATTTTCCCACAATTTTGATAGCATAACACTACTTTTCTTGACTCAAAATGTTGTGATTTATAGACTCAAATTGCAAGTGTTTAGCACAAAATGGCTTAAGTCTATCAAATGATGACAATGATTATGAGCCTTAAATGGCCTTTAACCCAAAGTAGAAATTAAACCTAAGTTCCCTCAATTTTAGTGAAAATCGAGAACCCACTTAACACATCAACTCTATGAACTTGTAAAGGTGCAATTCCAAATTTAGATTATAAGTGAAAGACTTAAACAAATTTAATAAAGGTCTAGACTCAATTGGGTAACATAACTGTGCCAAAGTGGATGATATGAATCTCAAGCTTTTGATGAACTTTTGAACAAGGCAAAGTGATGATCTCACGTGGGTAGCATAACACCTCTTTGTTCAAAGGAAAATTTGGACTATGTGTTTGGTTTAGATTGTCTGTTTACACCAAGTTTTAACTTCAAACAAGACTTTAAACTAGGACAATACCAACTAACTAATCACCCTTAGATTTTAAACTGACAAGGTTGCTTGGTATTGTTAGAATCCATCAATATACATCATTTGAGAATATTTTAAGTGTTTAACCAAAAGTAAATACACATTATATACTAGGGTTTTTACACCCCCCTTATCTCAAATGATAGCACTCTGACATGGACCTTGAGGTGCACCTTGCACCAATAACACTTTTGTGTCAAATGAGGATTTGTCTCAGATCTAACAAGTTTTTGAATGATCTATGGGAATTAATTGCATAATGACTTTCACGTCAAACAATGCAAAATAAAAGCATGGATTTTGGGTTCGTATCACTTGGCTTTTTGTAAAAAGGTCTAGTCCTTTTTGCAACCACTACATCTTATTGTTTGCTCAATGTAGTGTGATGTCCAAAGTGCCACTACTTCTCATGTGTAACTCCAAAAGATCCAAATGAAGTCAATGTCAGGAGATGAAACCCTGGGTCAAAGCTTCCCTAAATAACTTGCGGGAGGTGATGAAGTCCCCCTCGCAAGCCAAGATGCATAAAAAATAAAGAAAGCATGAAAGTAGAAAGACTTTAGGGTCATTTTCAAGGTCACCCAAACTTTGACAAGTTTTTGGAGAGTGTTTTAGATGACTTTCTTTCTAAGCCTTAGACTAGGCTACTTGTAATAGGAATGGTGCTTTTGATTCCAAGGGTTTCTTATAGGGGACAAATGGAAGAGCATACACACAACATTCCTCTTTTTGCCAAATAAAAATTTGATTAAACAATTATTGCAAACAAGAATTGACAAGTGTGTTCAATTTTAAGCCCAAATTAAAATGAGGTGGTGTTCATTTGACCCCTTCGTCTTAGTTACAAACTTTGAAAAGATTCACCAAAAACATCTAAATTCTTTTTTAAACAATAAAAACAAGGTTCCTAATTAATTTTTAAGCATGCAAAGGTGATTTAAACATGTTTTGAGAAAATATCAAGTTTAGTCTTATAGAAAAAATATTAGCATGTCTTTTAGTTTTGAATCTCTTTTTAGCTTGAAATAATGAACTTTGGAAAAATAGCTCTCGGGTCTATGTTTTAAGAAAAACACAGTGACTGACGTCAGTTATTACCACCGATGATGGTTACTTTGGCTAACCAATATCAGTTATCTAACTGGCATCAGTTATACCACTATGACCATCTCGATAGGGATATAATCGATGTCAATTTTTCTAACTAATGTCGGTTAAGCTATGCAACTGATGTCAGTCTTACTTGCTGACATCGGTTACTATGTAAAACCATTGCAAAGAAAAACTAACAAAATAAAGTTAGAAAATCAATTTTCAAGAGTTTTAAAGGTCCAAATAAATATTTTAGAGTTAAAAAATGATCTTCTTCAAGTGTGAGATGTGTCTAGTCCCACCGGGCATGCCATTATGTGATCTAGGAATTTGACTCGAGAGAGGATGGTTAGTATGGCGTTAGTTCCTAAATGAAAACAAAATGAAAGAAACACACTAAAAGCATAACATCTTTAGGCCTAGACACTAGGGAGAGATTAGTTAACAAAATTAAATGACAAACACAACTAAAAAGTAAGGAATGAAAACATAAAATTTCCTTCACCTTGGATGCTCCAAATGCCTTTGTAGTGGTGGTTTGCTCAACTTGTGCTCATGAAGTCCTTGGCAATGGAAGCTTGGCTACCTCCATCTCTCCTTGGCACCTTTGGTTTGTGGCTTGGCTTAGATTGAAATCAATTTGTTATGGTAACACTAATTTTAATGGCTTTTGAAGATATTTGAGCATAATAACTTTACATCAAAATAGCTTAGAAATGAGGTTCTTGGCCTCTCTATTTATAGATTTTTGAGAATGATCAGAATCAACTTGAACCATCCATCTCAAGATTGAGATGTGTGATTGAGGATTAATTTAATTTTTGAAATTAAGTTTATAATTATCCTCATCATGACATTGGAAGAAGGGGAAATTAAGAGGCATGGAGGGCATCATGAAAGGCATCAATGAGGCATGGAGGGCATGAATCCTAATATTTGTGCCATTTATGGCCTAGGAATGTCTTCCCAAGAAATGAGGTCACCTGATGATGCAGATATTTAATATTCATTTCTAAAAAAAATCATTCAACAAGTTTCCATGGATTTCTTGATTAGGCTCTAATTTGGTTTAATTAGCTCTTAAGCATGTTTAAGCACTTTGTGCACAAATTACTCAAATTGATCAGAATATCTTATTATTAGTCTAAAATTTGAATAGATTGGAATTGGAAGTCATTATCAGATGAATTAGATGTGTATTCCCATTTAGGATGTTTCCAAAAATAGATAACAAAGGCACATGTCTTGTGCATAAGATTTGATAGGAAAGAGCAATCTAGAGCACCTAGGTGCAAAATTGGCATTTTGACTCAAATTGAACTGATCAAAGTTAGTTGGCCCATAAATTTCATTACCCCATTAAGGGATACCCTAGCCAAAATCAGCACTTGAATATGTCAGTTTCACATTTTTTAGCATGTTTTAGTGTTTTTAGGCCAAATTATGCATTTTAGGTAGAAATTAGCCAAAACCCTGATTAGAGTTTATCAATGGCCAGATTTAGGTGTCTACAATGGTCATATCATGTTGAGTTACACCTTTTCTCTACTCTTGACACCTCCCAATAGATATCTTCAGGTTCTCTTTGACACATCACTTCATTCTCTTGTTAAGTGTCTAGAAGACTCTTAATCTCCTTAGGCCAATCTTACATACAAGTGTCAAAACTTCAATTCATCTTCTTCAGCTCATTTTATATTCATTTTTGGCCTATTAAAATCATATTAGACCTAAAATAATTCATTTAGAAGTCTTAAAACAACCCCAATAACTCATTTTACACCAAAATCTCCAATTAGGCCTCATTCCTTATAGCCCTAAAATCATGCAAACCTCCTTGTGTAGAGATTTGTATGGATGGTAATGATAATATGAAGGTATATTCTAGGATAAAATACACTCTTACATCTCCATGCCATGTTTTAGGTCCTAAGAGTGAGTGGAAGTGTCCTTTTATGTTGTTTCTCTCTCTTAACTAGGTCTCAATTAGACCTCCCTGCCTAGAGACTAAAATTTGGTTTCACAAGCTTCCCACACATTTAAAACCTAAAATAAACATTTTATTTAATTATATGACCTCTTTAGGTTCCTTCATGTCAATTTTGAGATTTTGACACCTTGTACAGACCTCCCAAGTAGCCTAAAATAGTCTATTTTAGCCCATTTTATATAGTTTTGTACTTTTAAGTACAAATTAGTGGCATGGGGTGATACTCAAGAGAGTTTTGAACATGATTCAGGTCATATAAAATTTTATCCAATCCTTCTGGAGGCATTAAATCCTTTTTTCTCTCAACAGGTCAGAATTGGTCTCTTTGGCAGCCTGAAGGTGTCTTTGGATATTAATAATGGTTCATAAAATACATTCCAACAACTTATGAACTATTTCCTAAAATTTTATGAATGTATCTAACACCTAAAAACTCATACCACCATTCAACTTGTCATGTGAGATATGAGCAAGTTTTAGGAGACTTGTGGCTAGTAGGTTGTGTGTTTGTGAGGTCTAGAGAGAGATGTGGCCTAAAAGTGTAAACTTGAAGTTTGGTTTGACCTCCAAATATTTTAATTAGGTCTATAACATCCACATATACATATTCCAATGTCATTCCTACCACCTTTATTCATTAGGTCTCCTACAACCTCATTTACTTAGCCCTAGGGTTCTTAAGTTCAACACTACAAGAAACCCTCATGGCTGTGTTTAAGACCTTCTTCATTACCGTATGGTATTAAGACTCCATTAAATTATTTTTATACCCCTCACCATCTCCTTAAGGTATTTATGGTCTCAACCCAACTCCAACTAACCACTTTTCATTTGGCTACCCATATAGGCCTATGTATGTAATTAGGCTTGTTAAGCCTAAATAGGATCTGTCAACATTTGATGTTTGATTTTGAGGGATATAATGTAAATATTTCATCACCATAAAATCATACACAACTATATTACTCTCCCTCAATCCTCTTTTATTCCTTTAAACCTTTCAAACAAGCAAATGCTTCTCAAGACTAAACATGCATGTGTGTGACTGGCTAAATAGGCAGGGTTTCCAATTTTGTTTCAATTATTGTCATCATAGTTCTAAGGGTTTAAGTTAGATATTATCACCATGATAGTATCCCTAAGTGATTTAATTTTCTATAGATCTCTCTCAGACTTTTGAATCCCTTTCTTCACCATATATAGTCAGAAAACAAGGCACAAGGACACTGTTGTAGGTTGTCATCAGCATTTAGAGACCCTTGTAGGTGATCATGGCATCTAAGTGTATACACTTCAGTTCTCCACCTGATCTAAAATGTTTTTAGGGCCATTTTCATTCCTCAATGAAGTCAATTTTGCCTCAACATTCCTTAATTTGTCTCCTATTCCTCATGATTGGTTGTAGGTGTTGATTTTAAGGTTTTAGGCCTCCTCTTGGCATTTGATTGTATAAAATTTAAATAAACTCATCATAGTTTAAATGCATTTAATATCTATCCCACAATTAATTCCTCTTAGCTTATCAAACTCCTCTATCATTGGGGTTTTGACCCTTAGGTTTGTGATGTGTGAAAAGAAGCCCTTAAGCTCATATAGGTCTTCTAGGTTTTCATCATGTAATACCATTGTGGGAGTTCAATTCCTTATTTGGATAAGTTAAGGTAAATTTCCAATTTTATGGTAACTTTCATTACATACATTGGCATTGTTATCCTTTGTGTCATTGTGTGTATTTCATCACCTAAACTGGGTAGGCCTGTAGGTGATAAGGACTCTATGGTGATAGGTCTAAGTTTAACTTGTCTCTTATTATCTCAACTAGTAGATTAAACTTAGGGATTTTATGCTTAGATCTCCACTCAACTTCCCATAAGACTTTGAAACTTCATTATTCTATATCCTTGTCCATTTAGGCTTTGGTTTTAGATAGTGATTTCTTGGGGAGTTCTAAGCATCTAATTATCAACTTGAATTGATTTATGGTGCCATTTAACTAAAGGTAGTAGATCTTATTATTAGTTCAAAATATTCATCTGATTCCTCTCTCAAACCATTGACACCTTCACTCTTTGAAGTTTCTTTACTCATTTCATACCCTACCTGTAGGTCTACTTCTGAGAGTCAATCCTCTTGACTCCTTATTATACCTTCAACACTTTGGCACTATTACAATGACTTACAAACCTTCTGATCAAGCATTGCACCATTCCACCTTTAAATCACATGTACAGACTCTCTGTATAGTCAATTTATGTGCAACATATATGTGTTGAGAATTGGAGTATTTCATAAGGTTCATTTTCCTTAGTGGTACAATTGTAAAAATCTTGACACCCTAATTGATGATTTTTTATTGATACTTAGACCAAATTTTGTAATCAAATGTGTAGAGGATTGTATGTACATTAGCAATGTCTCCAAAACTAAGCACTTGAAGACTATGGACAATAATCACATATCATATAAGTAGCACATGAACTCTATGAATTTGAGGTATCTTCTATAAATGATGAAACACTTAGGAACATTTGAGAGTGACAACAATTGAAATAAATTAAAATACTTGCATCAGGAATGACTAAACACCTTATACTTGAGACATTTTTCTTCCTATTGAATACACTTCATGAAGATGAGTTAGTTTATAAAACCACCATTAAAATGAGCTCTTTGACCTCTGAAAATATCCCTCAAAACCATTCTTCTCCATCAAATTCTGAAGTGGACAAACAGATGTAAAATCAAACCCTACTTGGATGGACAAGGCATAGTGACCCATTGTCACTCTTAGCAATTGTTTATAAAGAATGGGACGTGATTATATAAACTAATGCCACTAATTTCAAGATTACTAGGAACCCTAAAAATGGCCAAATTTTTAGCTTCTCTCTCTCTCCAATCTCTCTCTCTCCATCTCATCTCTCTCTCCTCTCTCTCTCTCTCTCTCTCTCTCTCTCTCTCTCTCTCTCTCTCTCTCTCTAACTCTCTCTCTCCTCTCTCTCTCTCTCTCTCTCTCTCTCTCTCTCTCTCTCTCTCTCTCTCTCTCTCTCTCTCTCTCCCTCTAAATCTCTGAAATCTACTTCAATTTTGTCCTTCTAAGACATGTGAAGGTAGCGATGGAGGAGAGAGAATGTTTAAAGTGTTTTTTTTGATTTGAAACTTGGCCCAAACTGTAAAATATCTGAAAGGGATCCCAAGGGACACTTTGAAACCATTTCAAACTAAAATTTGATCTTCCAAGGCCATAAAAGTGCCCAAAAGTGTTTGTAAAGTGAAATTTTACTAAGTTTAGGCATTGAACTATACATTTTGTCAGTCTTTAACCATCCCTAAACTTTTACTAACTTGTTTCTAACATAAATTATTTTAATAGTTTTCTTGAAACATTTTTTTCTTGGAATGGTAATGTACAACTCCATAAAATAAGCCAAAAAGGTGACAAAATGACTTTTTAGCACATAAAGACATAGTAAAATGTTATCACATGATAATATGGCCTTCAATACACATTAGTAACTTTTTATAATGACTCTAAACTATATCAAGCCTTTGATCATGTTTTACAATATCAATACCACATAAAATACCCCTAGGACTAGACATAGTACACTTAAGACCAAAACTTGAACAAGGCTAGACAAGGATAAATATGACCATATGAAACTATTTATGATCATTTAAGACCATGAAAAGACCACATACAAGTTTTGATAGTCCCATAAAAAATTTCAATTTATATGTGTTATCCAATTTTGACTTAGGGTCAAAATTTGGTCAACAAATTGGTGGTTCATGTGGGTAGCATGCCTACAATTCTAAATAGACCAGTAGACTTGTCCTATCATCAGGGAAATGGAGTCATTTCCACTCAGTATCAGACTTAACCAAACCTTGGACCATGACACAACAAACTGATTTTACCTCCAAACCACACAAAACAAAGACAACACACACAAAATAAAGAAACTAAACAACACACACTTGTGCCAAGACACTTAGGGAAAATAAAATAAAGACTATTGTGTATAATTAACTTATATACCTTATTCCTCTAGGGTCAAATGGAAAACTTCTTATATCATTTGCTTCATGAGATGAGGAAAATTATGGAATGAGTTGTCCTTTGGCTGTAGCATTTGATGAATCATGCTTCTTTCTTTCCAACATGATAGGCATGCTTTCAAGATCTCCATGATCAACAATCATAACCTATTGCCTTCATTCCCAAGTAAATTATTTGACTATGTGGTTCAATGAAAAAATCAAACTCATTCCAAGCTAGGTTGTTTGGCTTAAACAATACCACTCTTTTTTCATCACTAGGCTACTCCTTGATCTCTTGAAAACCTTCACTTAGAGAGATGTCATCTGAAGGAGAATGTTAGCCATGTCATCAAGGAAGTCCTCAATGTCACTTTCTTCTTGAACCAGCTAGCATAATGTCCTCTTGAATCATATTTTAGGCTCTTACTCATCTTGAATAACCTTATACTCATCATAGATTGATCAAACTTGTTGGTTTGGTGAGATTTTCAAACTCTTCATACTCATTGAACATGTCTAAATATAATTTCCACATACTTTCAAAACCTTCTTATACTTTCACATAAGGTTAAACAAGGTCTTTAACCATGATATTCTCTTCAATATTCTTCTTATGCATGTTTAGATCATGTTCATTGGTCATGGTCACATCATCAATATTCTTCTCATGGGTTATCTCTAAGCTAGAGCATAATTTTTCCAACTTTTCCCAAAAGGCATTTTATTCTTTATCAACTGAAAAGATATCAAACTCAATGCTAACCTTACATTTATTTTGAAGGATAGTAAGTTGATCAGATGTTTCACATGCTAGATTAGGCTCATGGCAAGGCTACAAGCTCTCTTCTTCAAGGCTGAACTGATCTTCCTCCTCTTTTATGAAGAATGGAAGTTCATATTCTCATTAGAGATCTAACACCTCATTATTTTCTTGCTCTATCAAACTTGACTTGTTCTCTTCTTCCTCCACCTCAAAACCATACCAATCAAGCTGATTCACTTGGTCATTTGTGACCTCTAGAGGGTTATCCAACTATTGGTTGAAAGCTAGAGGTCATGCTCATCCTTGAAAGTTGATTTGTGCTCCTCTCCACCAAGGGGAGTTCCAATGATTATCTCTTATTCATGATCACTAGAATCACTCTCTAAAACACATTCTTTAAGGTTACCTATAGTTATAACATGTTGCCTCTCCAAGACAACCACATCATCATGTTTTATTGATAAGTTCTCTTTCTTAATTACTTTTTGATCTTCTTCCCTCAATGTAATTGATTCTCTTTCACAAAATGAGAGGGTGGAAGGAGAAGAAGCCTAATTATCTTTCTTGAATATTGATAAAGTGTTTTTCCAACTTGGCACTTTGGGAGGATTAGGTTGATTGGATAATTCTTGAACAGCTAAAACATGAATAGTAGATGGACTTGATAGGTTTATAGTCCATCTTGAATTGATCTCCAACACTCTTTCCCCGTCTTTCTCCTAAGATTGCATATGGAGAACTTCCTTCCAACTTATCAGACATTTTGGTGTAGCTTTTACAACTTCTTCTCTCTCTTGATTTTGAATTTGTATGGGAGAAGATTCACTCTCTAGGATAGGAATGATAAAATCAGGATTCATGGTCCAAGAAGGTCTCTAAGGTGGGCTAGTCTTGGGCTCTTGAGTAAGGGTGGGTGGAGTTGGAATGGACATAGGTCTCTCTTGAGGAATACAATCCTTATAAATTAGGATTCTAGAGTTAGTAGGCTTATTAGGATATTCATTGAGCTTATTTTGATATTGTGTTTCAAATAAGAAGAGATTTGTAGCAAAAGTAGATTGGCTTGGGGTAGGAGGATGTATAAAGGACTAATTAGGTTGGGATTTCATATGTTCCCATCTCATTAGCTTCTCTTCTAGTAAGTGCATCAGCTTCTTAATCTCTAATTTCTCATTGATTGGATGATTTTCATTCTAAACACTTGCCCATACTATCCAAAAACCTTGCAAGAGATCTTTCACCTCTCGAATAGGATAAGTAGGAGATATTACACCATGTTTTACTTCTTCATTGATCTTTATCATCAAATTTACAAGATCTAGTACATCTTTCTTAAAGGTGAGTAAGAGTGAATAAGGAGTATCATATGTTTGAGAAGGTTGATTATAGAGATAGGTGGGTTATTGGTGAACTTGACAAGTAGTTGTTTGAGGGCTACTTGAGGAAAAACCATGAATACCATCAACTTGATAAAACTGATATCAAGGTACACAATAAATATGTTGATCATATGAATGATTATACATACCAAATTTTTTTATTTTTAGGCACTTGGACTGTCTATATTAATTGAGATTCATTTGGAGTCGTCATTAGTGCTTGAGTTGTTACCTCCAAAGGTTGATATGTTGAAGGATATAACCAAAAATTCCTTTAATTGATGTCAATATAATCCCATTGGGCATGTCATAATTTTTATAGCTAAAAAATTCACCCTATGATAGGATGATTCGAGCCCTCTCAACTTGAGCTATGCAATGAGATTGACCCTAGGTTGTGGGTGACCTTTAGATGGGTCAAACCTCTAGGTTATATGGTTATCTCCCCTTGATGTATAAATTAAGATCTACTCTGATATTAGTTTGTAAAGAAAAGGGAGAAGGATGACATGAAAACAAAGGGGGTTATACACCAAATAGTTTATCTCTACCAACCAGTTGCATGTGCACTTATAGATCAAGAAAACTAACCTTACATACATTGCCCCTAATCTAAATCTCTCACATAAGTGTTTCAATGTGAAGGTTGTGATGGTTACTTAGGCTAAGAATACTAACCAAGAGGTCTTGAATGACACTAAAGGATAGAGAAGCTCACTCAACCCTTGCACCACACTTATACACTTCACATGGCCTACAAAATAAGCTTTCAAGTTGCATCTAGATGTTAGAAAAGACAACATACCAAGGAAGATAAGTCAATTCACTTGACAAGATCAACTA
Source organism: Torreya grandis (assembly GCA_037957365.1). NCBI lineage: Eukaryota > Viridiplantae > Streptophyta > Pinopsida > Cupressales > Taxaceae > Torreya > Torreya grandis. The sequence continues at coordinate 546,098 of JARHVA010003248.1, forward strand.
TTCATTCACACACACTAATTTCAATCATAAGGGGAGGTAAAACTAGTTGCATTACATTAATCAAAGGCATACATTTGGTAAGTCTTTGCCATACCCAGGTGGAAGATCTAAACTAAGATAATTAAGGCTCAATATATAGAAAAAGTGAGAGGAGGAGAGAAGGGCGTAGGATAGAGAGAGTTTACAAGTGTTTCATGAGTTAAAAACAAGGGAGGGGTTATGAAATTGTCTCAATAGTTCCTAAATTCCATGTGTAGCTCCTCTGAAGATGTTCCCTTGCTCCAAGTGGTGTAGGAGTTAGAATGCTTGCTTGACACCTTGACTAGCTCTACAAAATACACTTTGATTTACCTTGTTGAATGAAAAGTGGCTTTATTTATGGTTATATCATGTTGAGTAACACATTTTCTATACTATTGACACCTCTCAATTGATATATTTAGGTTATCTTTGACACATCACTTCATTCTCTTGTTAAGTGTCTAGAAGATTCTTCATCTCCTTAGGCCAATCTTGCATATTGTTAGGAATAAGTGATTAAAATTAATTAATTATGTAATAATATGCAAGATGAAAATCATTCCTCAAAATCATGGCAGTAGAGACATATGGAAGAAAAAATTAGATTTAAGCAAAAATACCCACATAACACTGATATAACGTGGTTCACCCAATGTGGGCTACGTTCACCAAGAGGATCTCAATAATAATATAAACAAGAGTAAAAACAACTCTAAACAAGAAACCTCTCATAGAGATAATTTTATCTAACCCAAATTCACACTAGAATTTTTGAGATGCAAAGCTACACCTCAAAACTGATCACATTGATTGTAGAGAGAAAATAGAGCTCAAAATGAGATGCAGAACACAATGAATAATGTGTTACCCCTCTCCCATATTTATACTTTTCAAAATCCCTTGGAAAATGTGTCATAACCATAAGGATAACCATATCCCCACAAAATAAGGCACAAAATAAGGGAGGTTTCAACCACATAACCCCCTGATTCTCTCAACACCTTTAAATCATACCGACTTCCCAAAAACATGCCACAAAAAAAGGGAAGTGGTTAAAATTCATCCCAGCATTGTAAAAGATAAATATTTCATGTTAAAATTATCTCAGTAATTTTATTTTTACCTTAGGGATGTTAAAATGTACTCCACATTTAACAATCTCTCACTTGGAGTTTATTTCCCCTTGAATAAAATATAACACTCCTCCATGATCTTCACAAAGACCAACCAACGTTGAACATAACCTCAACTTCTTCAATGTGACTACCTTAGTCATCATATCCATAGGATTCTAGCTCATATGTATCTTCTCTAGAATCACCATGTTTTCCTCCAAAGTTATCCCGATGAAATGATATTGCAACTGTATGTGCTTCATCCTTGAGTGGAAACCAGAGTTCTTGGCTAAATGTATAGCACTCTGACTATCACTATGTATTCCCCCAACTTCCTGATTATGACTCAACTCATTAAGTAAATGTTGTAACCAAATCATCTCCTTGCTAGCCTTTGTAGCAGAAATATACTCAACCTCTATGGTTGATAAAGCCACAAGCTTTTGTATCTGGGAAATCCAACTAACTATTGTATCCCTGATAGTAAATACATAACCTTTTGTACTCCCCTTACTATTAACATCCCTAGCCATATCCAAGTCCACATAACCATGCAAAGTGGTGCTTGATCCACTAAAACATAATATTGTACCCATGGTTCCTTACAAATATCAAACAATCCATTTCAATGCTTTCCAGTGCCCATAACTTGGATTACTCATGTACCTACTTACTACTCCCACTGCATGGCCAATATCTGTCCTAGTACAGACCATAACATACATCAGGCTACCAATCACTGATGAGTAAGTTACTTTGGACATATTTAGCTTTTCTTCTTTTATCTTGGGACACTACTCCTTTGATAATCCAAAATGGCCTGCCAAAGGAGTCCCAACCGGATTAGCATCTTGCATACTAAACCTCTCCAAAACTTTCTTCACATACACTTCCTAGGATAATATTAAATTTTTCTCCTTCCTATCGTGATTTATCCTCATACCAAAGATTTGCTTCATTACACCCAAATCCTTCATAGAAAAAGGAATCACCAAGTTGTTTTTTGAGTACTTGAATATGTTGCATGTTCTTTCCTACAACCAACATGTCATCTACATACAAACATAGGATAATATAATTACCATCCTCAAATCTATTGACATAAATGCAATGGTGAGAATGCCACCTAGAGTAACCCTGTACCAACAAAACTGTCAAAATTTTTATAGCATTATTTTGGAGCTTGTTTAAAGCCATACAAGCTCCTTTTTAGTTTGCACACCAATTTATCCTTTCCTTCAATCTCATAATCCTATGGTTATTCCATATATAATTCCTCCTCCAAATCACCATGAAGGAATGTAGTCTTCACATCTAATTTTTCTAAATTTAAATCCTCTACTGTAACTATACCAAGCACAGTTCTAATAGAAGTCATTTTAACAATAGGATAAAAAATCTCATCAAAATCAATACCTTTATTTTGTGCAAACCCTTTGACTACCAACCAGGCTTTGAACCTTTTCCTCCCCCCATCCTCTTTTTTGATTTTGTATACCCGCGTGTTCTACAATGCTCTCTTTCCCTTGGGTAGCTTCACTAAATCCCAAATTTGGTTCTCCATGAGAGAACTATGTTCTTCTTCCATGGCTTGCTCCCACTTCTTCCTAGCATTCACCGGCATTGCTTCCTCAAAATTTTCTAGTTTTCCACTATCAGTTAGTAAAAATAACTCAAAGATGGGGAAAAATGTTCAAGATATTTTTTTACCTTAAGAGACCTTACTATAGGAGTTTGGGGTTCTTGTGTAGAAGTTTCTTTAACTATCTCCTTGGATACTTTACCATTCATAATATCATCCAACACTGTGTACTCTTTTTGTTCTTGTTCCTATAATTGATCCTTATACATTAATTTTTATTTAAAGACAACATCCCTAGACTGAAACATTTTCTTCTCTCTAAGATTCCAAACCTAGAAACCAAAGTCATCCTCACCATAACCAACAAACGTGCATCTCTCACACTTAGTCTCTAACTTGTTCCTATCTTTCTTGGGAACATGAACTAATGTCTTACATCCAAATACCTTAAGAAAAGAATAATTAACTTTATTACCAAACCAAGCTTCCTTAGGTGTGCCTCCATCCAAAGGCACTAAAAGTCCTCTGTTAATCAAATATACCACTGTGTTAACTACTTTTGCCCAAAACATTAGGGGCAGCCCTACATGCAACCTCATGCTCCTAGCACACTCCATGGTTGTCATTTTCATCCTCTCTGACACTCCATTTTCCTATGGTGTCCCTGGAACTATCCTTTGCCTATGAATTCCATTCTATGAACAATAATCATCAAATGTTTTACTACAATACTTACCTCCATTATCTGACCTGAGACATTTCAACTTGAGACCTGTTTCATTCTCAACTAAAGCTTTCCATCTCTTGAATGTTTCAAACACATCAGATTTCTTCTTAATACAATAAACCCAAACTTTTCTAGTTGCATTGTCAATAAATGTAACATAATAATTTGAACCACTAATAGAAGATACCTGAGTTGGCCCCCGTACATTCGAGTCAACCAACTCCAACTTATTATCCTTCTTTATAGGTCTAACCTTCAAGAACTTAACTGACTTCTACTTCCCATACGCACAATCATCACAAAAGTCTAAATCAACCTATTTCAATCCAGGCAACTTATCTTTCAAGATCTCCATGCCCTTCTTGCTCATATGACCGAGCCTGTAGTGCGACAAAGTTACATCTCCATCTACAGCAAATAAATTATAGTGATCAACACTACTATTCAAATATAAAGTGCCAATTTTCTTACCTCTCGCAACCACAAGAGCACCCTTGGTAACTTTCCAAGAGTCTATTGAAAACATCACTGAACAACCCTCACTGTCTAATTGCCCCATTGAAATTAAATTCCACCTTAACTGTGGGACATGTTTGACATCCTTTAGTAGCCATGTTTTTCCATTCTACATCTTCACCTGAACACAACCTTTCCCTACTATATTACATGGTTCATCATCACCAAGATAAACATGTCCAAAATCTCCTTGAACATAATCAGTAAAATGATGCCTACATGGGGTGGCATAAAAAGAAGCCCCTGAATCTAATGCCCAATCTTCAAAAACATTATCCAAGGAAAGAATTAAATCATCCTAACTAACATTACCTATTTTCATATTTACCTCCTTGGTCTCCTCATGTTTGGTCTTCTTGTCCCGAAGTTCCCAACATTCCTTCTTTGTGTGTCCACTTTTCCCACAGTGCCAGCACACCATCTTGATTCTAGATTTAGATCTTTCCTGACCCTTTGAATTTCCATGGTTTCCTTTGATTATATCTTTTTATCTCCCTCTAGTCTCCACCATCAAATAATTCCCTGAAGATGATTCCCTAGTGATCTTTCTTCGCATTTCCTCACTAAAAATCACACCTATAACATCCTCAAACTTTAAACTTCCCTTAGTAGGGATGACATTACTCACAGTCATAACCAGGCTATCCCAAATATCTGGTAAGGATCATAAAATCAATAAAGCCTTAAGTTTCTCTTCAAATTTAATACCAATAGAAGTTAGCATACTCACAACCATATTAAAAATATTCAAATGATCAGCTACAGAACCATTTTCAGACATTTTCATATTAAATAACCTTTTCATCAAAAAAAATTATTAGAGGTAGAGGGTTTTTCATATAACTCCCCTAATTTCTTCATCAAACTAAATGTAGTCATCTCCTCTAAAATATTGAAGGTAATCGAAGATGCAAGGCACAACCGTATAGCTCCCAGTGCTTTCCTATCGAGCAAATTGTTTGATTCATACCTAAAGGTTGTCCTATTTTCCCCATCAAAGGGAGATTAATATCCTTTTGAAATAAGTAATCTTCCATTTTCATCTTCCACAATCCAAAATTCTACCCATTAAATTGTTCAACTCTAGATCTGCCATTATCTGCCATAGCCCCCACTCAAGTTAATATCTTTCCCTATAATTCACCACTTTAGAAAGACCACTAAAGCTAGATCTAATACCAGTTGTTAGGAATAAGTGATTAAAATTAATTAATTGTGCAATAATATGCAACATGGAAATCATTCCTTAGAATCACAGCAGCAGAGACATATGGAAAAAAAAATTAGATCTAAGCAAAATTACACACATAACACCGATATAGCATGGTTCACCCAATGTGGGCTACATCCACCAAGAGGATGTCAATAATATTATAAACAAGAGTAAAAACAACTCTAAACAATAAACCTCTCACAGAGATAATTTTTTCTAGCTTGAATTCACACCAGAATTCTTGAGATGCAAAGCTACACCTCAAAATTGATCACACTGACTGCAGAGAGAAAGCAGAGCTCAAAATGAGATACAAAACACAATGAATAATGTGTTACCCCTCTCTCTCTTATTTATACTTTTCAAAATCCCTTGAAAAATGTGCCATAACCATAAGGATAATTATATTCCCACAAAATAAGGCACAAAATAAGGGAGATTTCAACCACATAATCCCCTGATTCTCTAAACACCTTTAATTCATACCCACTTCCAAAAATCATGCCAAAAAAAAGGAAGTGTTTAAAATTTGTCCCACCATTATAAAAGGTAAATATTTCATGTTAAAATTGTCTCAGTAATTTTATTTTTACCACAGGGATGTTAAAACAGACTCCACATTTAACACATAAAAGTGTCAAAACTTGAATTCATATTCTTCAACTCATTTTATATTTATGGATGGCCTATTTAATTCATATTATACCTAAAAAAATTCATTTAGAAGTCTGAAACTAACCCCAATAACTCATTCTACACCAAAAGCTCCAATTAGGCCTCATTCCTTGTATCACTAAAATCATGCAAACCTCCTTGTGTATATATTTGTATGGATTTTATTTAGAATATGAAGGCATATTATATGACCCAGAATGGACTTATAGCTCCATGCCAAGTTTTAGGTTCTAAAAGTGAGTGGAAGTGTCCTTTTTTGCTATTTCTCTCTCTTGACTAGGCTCAATTAAGCATCCCAACCTAGAGACTAAAATTTGGTTCCATAAGATTCCCACATGTGAAAAACCTCAAATAAACATTTGATTTAGTTATATGACCTCCTGAGGGTCCTATGTGTCAGTTTTGAGATTTTGACACCTTGTACGGACCTCCCAAATAGCATAAAATAGTCCTTTTTGGCCCATTTTATACAATTTTGTACCTACAAGTAAAAATTAGTGGCATGGAGTGATTCTTAGGAGAGTTTTTAACATTACTCAGGTCATTTTGAATTTTATCCAATCCATTTAGAGGCAAAAAAATCATTTTTTCTCTCATCGGGTCAGAACTGGTCTCTTTGGCAGCCTGAAGGTGTCTTTAGATCTTAATAATGGTTCATACAATATGGTCCACCAAAATATGAACCAATGCCAAAATATGGAATTTTATGAACTATATAACACCTCCAAACTCCTCCTACCACCATGAAGCTTTTCATGTGAGATATGAGCAAGTTTTAGGAGACCCTTGGCTAGTAGGTTATGTGTTTGTGAGGTCTAGATAGAGATGTGGCCTGAAAGTGAAAACGTGAAGTTTGGTTTGACCTCAAAATATTTAATTGAGGTTTTTAACATCCACCTAGACATCTTCCAATGGTCTTCCTACCACCCTGATTCATTAGGTCTCCTACAACCTCATTTGCTTGGGCCTAGAGTTATTAAGTTCAACATTATAAGAAACCCTCATGACTGTGTTTAATACCTTATTCATTACTATAGGGTCTTGAGACTCCATAAAATTATTTTTATACCCCTCACCATCTCCTTAGGGTCTTTATGGTCTCAACCCAACTCCAACTTCATCTGGTTGCCCATATAGGCCTATGTATGCAATTAGGCCTATTATGCCTGAATAGGGTCTGTCAACATTTGTTTCATTTATTGCTGGAGTCTGAGGGATATCATGGAACTATGTCATCACCATAAAATCATACTAAACTATATTACTCTCCATCTGTCCTTCTACAGTCTTTTAAACCTTTCAAACAAGCAAATGCTCTCAAGAGTAAACAGGCCTATGTGTGGTTGGCAGAGCAGGGAGGGTTTCCAAGTTTGTTTCAATTCTTGTCATCATAGGTCTGAGGGCCTACGTGATATATTGGAACCATGAGACCATACCTTAAGTTCTTTAATATTATTCATACCTCTCACAGACTTTTGACTCCCTTTCTTCATCGTACACAATTAGCAAGCAGGGCACAAGGACATTATTGTAAGTTGTAATTAGCATTTAGAGACCCCTGTAGGTGATCATGGCATCTAAGTGTCTATACTTAACTTATACACCTGATACATAATGTTTTTAGGGCCATTTTCATGCCTAAATGAAGTAAATTATGCCTCAACAACCCTGAACTTGTCCCATATGCCTCATGATTAGTTGTAGGTGTTGATTTCAAGGTTTTAGGCCTCCTCTTGGCATTTGATTGTATAAGCTTTGAATAAACTCATCATAGTTTTAATGCATTGAATATCTATCCAACAATTAATGCATTTTAGCTTATCAAAACTCCTCCTTCACTGGTATGTTGACCCTTAGGTATGTGATGTGGGTGAAAAATCCCTTAAACTCATCTAGGCCTTTTAGGTTTTCATCATGAGATACCCCTGTGGGAGTTCAATTCCTTATTTGGATAAATTAAGGTAACTTTCCCCTTTTATGGTAACTTTCATTGCATACTTTGGCACTATTATCCTTTGTGTCATTGTGTGTATTTCATCACCTAAACTGGGCAAGCCTATAGGTGATAAGGATTGTGTGGTGATAAGTCTAGGTTTAACTTGTCTCCTATTGTCTCAATAATCAGATCAAACTCAGGGATTTTATGCTTAGAGCTCCACTCAACTTCCCACAAGACTTCAAAAAAATTTAACTTCATTATTCTCTATCCTTGTCCATATAGGCTTGGCTGTAGGTAGTGATTTCTTGGGGAGTACTAAGCATCTAGTTATCAACTTGAATTGATTTATGGTGCCATTTAACTGAAGGTAGTAGAACTTATTAATAGTTCAAAACATTCATCTGATTCCTCCCTCAAACTATTGATACCTTCACTCTTTGAAGTGTCTTTACTCATTTCATGCCCTGCCTATAGGTCTACTTATGAGAGCTAGTCCTCTTGACTCCTTATAATAATTTCAACACATTGTCACTATTTCAATGGCTTGTAAACCTTTTAACCAATCATTGCACCATTTCCACCTTTGAATCACCTATACAAACTGTATGTACAATTAGTTTGTGTGCATCATTTGTGTGTTGATAATTAGATACTTTCAAAAGGTTCATATTCCTTTGGTGGTACAATTGTGTCTTGAAACCCTCTACTATGGTTTTTTATTTATATTTAGACCAGATTTTGCAATCAAATGTGTAGGGGATTGTATGTACATTGGTAATGTCTCCAAAATTAAGCACTTGAAGACTATGGACAAGAATCACATATCAAAGAAGTAGCACATTAACTCTATGAATTTGAGAGATCTTATATGAATGGTGAATAACTTGGGAACATCTGAGCATGACAACCAAAACAAATCAAAATACTTGCAGTAGGAGGTGACTGAACACCTTCTACTTGAGACATTTTTCCTCCTATTGAAGACACTTCATGGAGATTAGTTAGATTATCAAACCACCATGAAAATGATAAATTTTACCTCTTCAAACATCCCTAAAAATCATTCTTATCCATCAAATTAAGTAGTGGAGAAACAGATGCAAAATTAGACCCTGCTTGGATGGACAAGGCAGATTGACCTATTGCCATTCTTAGTGATTATTCATAAATAAGGGGAAATGAATATTCAAACTGATTCCATTAATTTAAATATTACTAGGACCCCTAAAAATTTCCAAAGTTTCATCTCTTAACTCTCTCTTATTGTGCCATCTACTTCAATTTTGCCTTTGTAAGCTTATGAAGGCAACAATGGAGGAGAGAGAATGTCTGAAGTGTCTGTTCAACTTGAAACTTGGTAAAAAGTTGGAAAATGATTTTAGGGGATCCTAAGGGACACTCTGAAACTATTTCCAAATGAATGTGATCTTCCAAGGTCGTACAAGTGCCCAAAATGCTTGTAAAGTGGCATTTTTCTAAGTTTAGGCATTAAACTATAGATTTTGTCAGTATCTGATCATTCCTAGACATTTTTTGACTTCTTTATAACATTAGGTACATTAGGAGTCTTCTTGAAACGTTTGGTTCTTGGGATGGTACGTACAACACCATAAAATAAGCCAAAAAGGTGACAAAATGACTTTTTAGCACATAAAGACATAGTAAAATGTTAACACATGATAATATGACCTTAAATACACATTAGTAAACTTTTATAATGACTCTAAAAAATATAAATCCTTTGACTATGTTTTAAAATGTCAAAACCTCATATAAGACCCCTAGGACTAGACAAATATACCTAGGACCAAAACTTGGACAAGGCTAGACAAGGACAAATATGACCATATGAAACTATTTAGGACCATTACAAGACCACATACAAGTTTTGATATTCCCATAAAAATTTTCAATTTATAGGGGTTGACCAATTTGGACTTGGGGTTAAAATTTGGTCAACAAGAGTATTCATGCCAATGAGGTGTCCCAATCTTTGAAGTCCCCAACTAAGGATATTTAAGTCTTATTCTTGTCATTTTAGGTCTTCAACCTACAACATCTCTTACAAAGTGTTGATTGAGCCAAATGGGGAGAGTGAGGCATTGATGAGTCAACCCAAAGACAAGTATCTCTATCCCTACACTCATTCATTTATTTACTTAGTAGATTAGATATTGCTTTGTTCATTGTTATTATAGATGTGTTGTTTATCCTTGTTTATGTTTCTCCTTATACCAAATAAACTGGTACAACTATAGGGTTGATTAGGCTTGTAATTATCACTTTATGTTGCATAGGCTACCCATTGGTTGACCATTACACAATTTACCCTATTATTAGTTTCATATTTGTAGCTATCTTGGATCTAGGTACCCTTATTCCTCGATTCCTTATATATGTTATCCTTATTATATCCTTGCTTGGTACATCTCTTTACAATCATTATTACAATAATTTATCTATCTTAAGGCCTAGTGAGAGCCATACCCCATATCTTAAGCATATTATTTAGAACCCTATCCTCTTAAAATTTGAGTGTGAATTACCCTATGTTAGGTCTATAGTTATTCTAGGTCCTTACCTACTCTTTCAAGTATATATAGGTTACATTGTTATGACCTTGTTTTTATACTAGTATGTTGAGAGAAAGAGGATTGTTATAGGGCATCCTAGTCTGTGCATATAGAGTCAAGCTCAAATATTTCCCTCTATGTTGTTCTTAGGATCTTTATGTAGATAGATGTAAAGATTTAGGTGGTTCAAAATAACAACGTAAGTGTTTGGCATGGGTAGTGCAAATGGTGGCCCGATCAGGTAGAGGTGATGGTAGCAGTGTTTGTTTTATTGTACTATGAAGGAGTCAACAAAGTTGACTTGATTCAACATTATGGAATGGGGGACTTTGTTCACAAGGAATCGAGGTGAGTTGGGAATGAGTTAGGGACATGTTTGAACCTAGTCCTCTTTAAATATTGAATTGTATTTGGGTGGTCACTAGACCCCCGCCCCACCTAACACCCTTCCTTCCTCCATACAATCAAACCATTTCAAAACCTTGATATTAAAACAAATATAAAACTCATGTAATAATAAATATATAAGTTTAAAAACAAAAATTAATTAATAATGGATATTAATAAATTTATGCCTTGAGGCTCAAGAATTGAGCTTTGGGCAGCCATTGGTCCCAAGGGGTGAAATGGATAGATTTCCCAAATGGAATGGGAAGCTAGAGGGAGATCCTAAGGGGACCCTTACTTCACCAATCACCTCGATGAGTGTTAATAACACCTTAGAATGTATTTTAGATCCAAGGGTCATGAGATGGTCATTCCCCCTTCACATTTTTCACCTATACGAACTTTTGGAGCATTGTAGATAAATTTTGTGAGGACCAATGGCCCTGGAATAAATTCAAAAACATATTGAAATTGTCAAATCTGAAATCTAATACCTTTTCAAAAAATGTGCAGTTACACATGACCACATTAATTGAGGTCAAACATTGACCTAAATGATGAACAAGAAGGACTATTAACTAGTCCTCCCTTCAAGAACCTCAAGTCCTCTCCCCCTTGTGTTTATCTAACTTTGGTTAAATGTGAGTGTTTTTAGGAATCCATAAACATTATTAGGGTTTTTTGGATTTTGCATGATGCCACGAATGGGATAGGCTAAATCTAATGGTGAAGATTGGATGCTTCATCCACTAAAGGCTTGCTTAGGATATTGTGTCCACCCTTTGAGGTCATATGAGACTTAATTAACCTTTACCTTATCCCTTTTTGAAAATTTAACTCAACTTGTAATTAGAATTATAATTGTGACTTAAATTATGAATTTAGGCCCTCTGGTTACGTCTGGGGCCCTATTTGAACCTCGTTGAGTGTAGGATTTGATTGCTCAACCCTAGGCAATGCTAGAAACCTTTTGGCATTGATTGTGAGTTTGAACTAATATTTTGGGAGTCATGTGGCCCCTCATGGTTGTGAAGATCTTGTAGGACATCTATTTCATAATGGGTCAATTGTTGTAGGCAAGTTTAGCATTGGGCATTGCAGTAACCGTGTGACCTCTTGTACTTTTGTAACCACCCCTGATGTCCCATGTGGCATGTGTTGGTTGATGCTTAGAGCCTTGCAGGTCACCTTCTTAGTGCATTGTACATTATTCAAACAAATTGACTTAGTTTTGCTTGTTTGTTTCATGCAAATTTTTGGGCATGAAACTTAGGTAAGCCCCTAATTAACCAACTTGTTTTCTAATGTTTTGTGAGTTTATAAGGGTTTTAAGGAAGGAGAAGGATTTATGGGTAATGCATAGTGAACTTTGACAAACTGAGCAAGGTTTTAGAGCCCTAGAGAAAATGATTGGATTCATAATTTTTATTTTGGTAAAGAACATAGTTGCTAAGAGCATACAAGTCTAAAACTGGTCATACCAAGAGTGTGACATTCAACTCCAAGTCAAATTTTCAAAGTTATATTGATCTCTATCACATTGAAACTCTTTTACAATACAATTAAGAATTATATATAGAGCTTTTACAAGGTGTTGTCACTTCATATACTAATTTTTCTCTATAAACAAAAGAAAGACTTCACATTCTGAAGACTTTTGACATACTTTCAAGTGTCAAATACAAACAAAAAAGAGATACAAAAGACAAAATAGTGTGAGTCAAACACGTCCATTATTTACGCTATGATTTTTTATCCATGTTTACTACTAACACTTTCCTGAACTTAAAAAAAATTATCATCCCAAGACTAAGTTGCAAGAAGTGTGCTCGATTTCGAAGCTAAAAACTATGCATATTTTGAGGAATTGGACCAGAAGCATAAGTTGCAATAATCATTGAAGGTGTCATTTACCATTTTTCACCTCTTATGCACTATTTAGTTGTCATTTCAAGTTTTCAATTAAGTACCATAATGATCTACTACCCTTATGGGTTTCAATAGATTAGCATAACTAGGTGTTTGTCTTTATGAGTTTTCAACCAACCTGGCCCCATTCCTAATAGTCAAGGCCTTCTTACTACAAAATGCTTCAAAAATGCAAAACTAAAGTGTGTGCAGTTCCTACAATGAAGGTGAAGGCATGGACTACATTTGTTAAGCTAGAGGAGGCTGCATAAATTATTATGTTTGAGAAGCTAAAGAAGAAATTTTTGTTGCAGTCTCTATTAGTGGAGGTAATTATTGTGGTTGAGGTAGAAGATGCAAAGTGACAATAACCTTTTTCTATCAGAGTTCCTATTGAAGATGATTTGGAGGAACAAATTGAGGTGCCTAGATAATCTATTTGATAGAGCTATCCAAATGAGATATGTCCTTTTTCAATAATGTCTAATCCGTGATAGCTTCTCTGACCATATTAATTCTAATGCACAATGACACTTGACACTCAACCAAACTTTGGATATCCTCATCTTTCATCATTAGGATCATAGTTTACACGTTATATACTTTCAATTGAATGTTTATAGATAACTCTTCCATATTATTTGTGTGCCTCCATATTTTGGGTTTAGGTTCAAGTTCCTTTGTTCAGCACTTCATCATTCACTCCTACATCGCATGCACCCCCATAATGCCCAAATCGACTAGTTCATGTTGGTAGGTATAAGCACCATGGCCTTTTCAATAACTAACATTTTGATAAAAGTAGGTGGTAGTTGCTAGAGAAACTTTCCTTGGATGCTTCTCGCAAATAGGTTATGTGGAACTTCAAAAGTTAGATATCCTTATACAACAAATTCTATAATATATCCATCGATGGTAGTTTTTATCCTATGATCTATCACATGAGCCCAATCGGTATTTAGTCTTTGCAAGTTTTCTAGTCTTTCTTTTGTCCAAGATGGAAATTTTATTTTCCTTCACTAAAAACATTAGTATTCCAATCTTCATAATCATGCAGCTAATAGTCCAAGCAATTCATATCAGAAAATATCACATTTCACCATAAATGTGTTCGTGAATAACTCTTATGAAGAACTCCCTATTCTTTCTTCCTATACAAAATTATGAATTTATTCATCAAGCCATCTCTCCAAGTCTTTGTCTCGATAGACATTACAGCGTGTTTTAATCTGCCATGCTCATCGTACCATTGTTAGTAGATGTTCTTGAAAAATCCATCAGAATATGCTAATATAGGGATAGTTATGCGAAGCAAAACAAAATCAAAATGCAGACATGATCGTAAACTAAACAATGTTATTTTTTAGTTTAAAATTGTGTATTTATGAAAAAAAATGTAGTCTTAATAGAAACTGGGCATTCAATATTAATCTACATGATTAAACAAATTTAAATAAATAAAGCATTCACTATGCACAAAACAATGATAAAAGACATGCAGTAAAAACCATTACAGAACTTTATATTAATCCCTATCACATCATAACTCTTTTGCAATGCAATTGATTTTATATATAGAGCTTTGACAAGGCATTTTCTCTTCATATTACAACAATTCACCACAAACAAAATAAAGACTTCACAATCTGAAGACGTTTGACATACTTTCAAGTGTCAAATACAAACAAAAAGAGATACAAAAAACAAAATAGTGTGAGTTGCACAAATGTCCACCAATTACACTGTGATTTTGAAGTTGTGTTTACCACCAACATGCATTATACCATAGTTGAGTCATTTTGATATTTACCAGGCCCCTCAATAGTATATAATATTCAAAACAACACACCAATAATTGTAGTAATTCATCATCTGGGAAAACTATTTTTTGTGAAATGTGTCTCTAGCATTAACTTATGTGCTTGAATAAATGCTCTAATGATTTCTTGATTTTTATAAAATGCTTGCAAATGTTCAATAGATTCATATGAACAATAAAAGAGTTCTCTAGCTTTCACTTGATTCTTCTTGAATGCCTTAGATTCCTAAAACAAACTAAAATATCTACGTATTTATAAATGTCTTGAATTCAAACAAGATTTTATTAGTGAGAAAACTGACATCCAATAGTGAAAAAGGTGAAAAAAGGCAAGATAAGGGTCACATAGATCAAGGGGTGGAAGGGCCTGAATAATCTTGCTTGAACTATACATGCACACTACAGACATGTCTAGAGTGTTGATGCATGTTTAGACAAGAAGGGAAAATTGGATTGAATTCAAGAATGAATAAAATAACCAGTGAGTATTGGGAGATAGTGTCAGGACCACTGAAAGTCAATAAATGCACCAATAATGCCTAATTTAAATCAATAATCAATACGCACACAAACATCCTACAAACATGCAATTTAAGGAGTAGTAAATGCCTAGGGGCCATTTTGAGGTGTCTACACCATCATAAGAATAACCAATTTCTCCTACGAATACCCAATCTAAGGAGTAGTAATTGCTTAGGGGCCATTTTGAGGTGTCTACACCATCATAATTACAAACAATTTTCTCCTACAAATACCCATGATCTCCAAAATAGTCTTTAAAGCTTCACCTACTACCATGACCTTAGACCCCTACAATTCCTTCCATGTAAAGATCTTTGGGGTGGTGGTCTAGGAAAATGACTTCATTTTCAAGTACAAAATGTTTCATTTTCAAGTGCAAAATGCTCTTGAATATAGTCACCATTGCATTCATTTAAAACTCAAATTAATTTAATACAATCGTCATAATTGTGAATCCAAGATTTTAGGAGAGTGAATATCTCTACTTAATTTATTAGCATTCTTTGTTATTGATACGTGTTGAAAGAATCATCATTTACTTTTAAATTGAAAATATATTAGGGCATCTGAAGCTAACATCTTTCTTGTTTCTCAATGTCTATTCTTTTATATTTTCATGGAAATATTTTCCAATGGACTGTTTCAAAAATTGTCTAATGCCATTTTTGTAGAGTGCAATGTGTTCATAGCTCTTTGTTAATGATCATCTCAATTTGTACAGTTATATGCCTAGAGTTACAAGGTTATTATTGACAATTTTGACCACAAGTCAAAATAGGTCAACCCCCTATAGTAAAAAACTTATATAGGGGGTTTATTAGGGTATTACAGGGTGTGTCATGGTCCTAGTGATGTAATTCAATGTGTCATTGCCTTGGTCATGGTCACTTTTAGTCCTTAGATAGTCTATGTCATGTTGGGGGTCATATTTGGGCCATTTAATGAGGTTTGTACAGTTTTCCATGTAAGGCAAGGTGTCAAGGTGTTTATCAACATCTTATATGTCATTTTATTATCAGACATGTCAGTCCTAATTAAAAGCTTGTAGGTTTTTAAATTAGAACAAGAAAATAGTTGAAAAGGAAGGATATTTGAGCAATTGTACAGCTTATGCAGGTGTTTTGGCACATGTGGAAGGGTTTTTAATGTCTCTTCCACTCCACTAAACTCATTTATGCATTTGGTCAGCTTTGAAGCACCTAAAAATGGCCTAAAATTGTTATGCTACTCCATCGCTCTTCTTTGCATCTCATAAAGGTCAGTTGGTTTTCTCATGGTACATCCAACAGGAGTTGAACCAGGTCAAATGCTCTTTTAGGGTGATATTACTCCTAGTCCACTTAAAATCCATAATTGGAGTTTCAATATTAATCACTTGTGCTTTATGAATCAATGCTAAGAATCTTATTGCTTCTTTTTGATAGCTCATTCCCATACCCTACAGGTTTCTTCCTTGTTTGAGCTAATCCATACAAACCAATTACTTCACATGGTGTTGGAGAGTGTTTAAATTATTCTCATATTATTATGAATCCATTTTTCATGTGTGGGATGAAAAATAAGAGAACAAACACTCCATTATGCTAGTGGGAGCTTCAATGGCTAGTTTGCAAATAATTTCATCAGTTACAAAAGTTCATACTCTTGTTTCCACCTTCATGACATTGTTAATGTAGGATAGCATGTGTTTGTACTCCATGGCAAAGTGATCACCCTTATCCAAGAAAATGTAGACTTAAGTCATCACTAGAAGGATAACTCAGTCATAATCTAAAACAGTCAGTTCCCTATAGGTATTCACCTACAATTAGGTGAATGAGAGTTTTGAGCATAGTCATGGAGATGTAATGAAGAGTTTTAAAAGGTGTTGAACACACTTTTAAATCATTAGAAATCAAGTTGAGTTATGCAAATGATGTATGATTGAGTGTGACAACTAGTTCTTCTATATACAGTCATGTACCCTGATGTGCACCTACAGGTGCCCCATAGAGGACTAAGAGAATTGGAGTATAGGTATTTGAGACTATATTGAACCTTAATTGAGGTCTTGAAACATTGGAGGTGTCATGGTGATCATAGTAGAGACATAAAGTGGAAAACAGACTTGAAACCTAGATCATATGTGAAGAAGATAACTTAAGGGACACCTTATCTTAAAACCTTTGAAACAGGATTTTCACCTTTCTTTTGATTCTTCCATAGTGAAAGACATGAGATATAAGCAAAGTATAAATGTTCCCATCATGGAGCCCTATCATAGGGTAGTGATTTGACATGAGATCTTGATTTTTTGGTCATGTAAGCAGAATGAAAGAAGATCTCCATCTTGAACATTTTCTCACTGTAGAATGGCAATGTTCTCTATAGCATTTTGAGTTTCAGATGACCTCACAATCCAAGGTAGCATGATAAAAGCATATCTTCATGGAAAGTGACCCTATTAAAGTGAGGAGGACAATAGTGGATCAAATAACATTGAAAGGGGTTGAAGTACAGGGTCTTGACCCATCATCTACAAGGGCTCTTTCGTCCTCAAAAGTACACCTATAGGTTGACTAAAGAAGGGTGACATATTAGAACCTAATAGTTGAGTGCTAGTTTCAAGCTCTAGGCATGCTATGAGTATGTTTGATCAACTCAATGAGATCAAAGGCTTTTGAGAAATCCTAAACATGAAATGGATTGTGCATAAAATCCTATAGGGGTCCCTTTTTATCAAAGTGACCACCTACAGCTGAACTGTATACTAATAAGGCACTAAGAGTATATAACTTGGAGGTTGACTACACCTATGGGCAGAGATAAGTCTAAATAACTTAGGAGAGGACTTTGATGACTTCAAGGAGATCCTAGAACATGAAACACAGGGTCTAACTTGAAATGTTCACCTACAGGCATGCCCTATTTCTAAGTAAACACATAGTACATAGTTTGTTACAGTAGACTTGACTAGGCCTAGTCAAGTAAGGAGAGATGGATTGAGGAGACTAACATGGGTGATGATGAGTTTGGCTATTATAATTTCTTCACTATGATGATGTTAACACCATGAAATTCTCAAGATATGGAGACAAGATGAAATTGGGTTTCAAGAGTACAACCTATAGTCATGACACAAACTCTTTACATAGTCACTATTACATAAAAGTATGCCTTGGGTTTTGTGATGTTTGAGGGTGCTAGGAATGTGATCTAGACCTAATATTTTATACATAAGGTCCCTAGGACCTATTTAAACCCCTCATATACTCAAAATAGCTGATCAGATAGGGGATATTCCCTATGTTCTATCTCAGACAGAGGGCACTTTAGGAAACCAGAAGACTATAGGTTTACTATGAGGATGATAAAGAGATGAGTTAGAGACTGTTGCAACATTTCATAAGGGTTTAGGAAGTGGTTTCAATCATGAAAAAACATGATTGAGGCCTCAAACTACTGATAAGTCCAACATGGTGGCCTAAACCCATAGAAGTACAGTTAGGCCTACTAGGCCTTGACTAGGCCTAAAACCCTAAAGGCATTTAGTCTCATCTATAGCAATAGATGAATCCTCCAATGCATTAGATAATATTCATGGGGAGGTATGAGGTTTTTTGGTGCCATTAACTTACAGGGAGATCACATAAGTGGTCTAATTTGACCTTTTTCACCTCAGGGGTACCCAACTTACACTCCCAAGCTCGAGAAGCCATCTTCAAAGGCTCACATTGGTACGAACAATTAGCATGGAGACCTGAGGAGTTAGGAGATGCTGAATAAGGTTCCTAGCATGATTCTAGTGGAATTTTTTTGAGGTTTCAATATCAGGATTGTATGAACAATCCTTAAGAGTCAAAACCACTTAAAACCCTCCAAAACCCTTGCCTGAGACCCGATGGGAAAAAATTGAGTATAAATGCACCTAGGAGGGCTAGTTTGGTCAGAAAAGTGATTTGTACTTGTAGATAACTCCCCCAAGATCCTTCCCATTAGATCATTTGGTACCCTACTTGTATGGACAGGGTACATAATTGGTTTTCTTGACATATTTTGTGTATTTTGCAGGGTCAAGGGAGAGTTGAAAGATGAGAATCATTAGACGGGGTCAATTGGACCTAAGTTAACTCCCTATATCTATGTCTTGCTTCAGTCAATCACACAAATACCTCTGCAATCTCCTTCACTCCAGGCAATTTGTGGATGACAATGAGAATGGAGGGTGACCACCAAGTGAGAAAGTGATAAGTCTAATTGGGAGGCCTTTTAAGGTCTACCTGATGGATTTGGATACAAGAGGACTCTTGACTTGTGTGTCATAGCACCCCTTACATGTATTTGTTTGGAAAACTGAAAGTCACTTGAATGACAAGTGTGAAGAATAAGTGAAATAAGGATAATGGTGACTGTAGGTAGTGATAGCACTTATCCAAAAGAAGACCAGTGGCCAGGGACACATCTAAAGCATGTTAGAGATTGTTCTTAACCCCCACCCCCATCATAGTGCACATGTGGTAGCTCTCCCTAGTCTTCTTTGGAGCACTCAAGAGAAGCCAATGATGAAGATAATTTCCAAGAAGGTAAATGAAGGGTCCTATGCCAGTTTTGAGGAGTTTTCATGTCTTGGAGGGACATTTCTCCAAAGAAACCTTTCATGTTTTGTTTCACATTCCAACCCTCTACAACATAACTAATTCTCATGCCTTGACAAGTGGCATAGTGACCCTTAAACTCAACTTCTCTCTCTCCTCTCTCACATTATATAAATACTAGTCATTTTGGCTCTAGTTTTCTAATTCCACTCATGTATGGCGAAGCCCTGCTGGTTTGATGTTGTACTTTCCCTTTGAATAATATATGAAATCTAGTTTTGAGTTCATAAACATCTTGTCTAAGTGTGTGAAGTGATGTATGGTGAGGTCTAATGATAAGCTTTTATCCTTGTTTCTCTTTATCCTTTAATATTTGGTACAAGTTCTCATTCTAACAAAGCATTTGGAGTGTAGCTAGTGTGTTAGACTTCTTCAAGTGTGCAAGTAGCCTTAATGTCTGGAACTGATCTCTGGTCCACTTACCTTGAGTAGTCTCATGCATATCACCTCCATATTGAAATACTAATGTTAGAATCTTCTATGACTTTGAATATAGTATTGTAGGTTTTGTCTCTTAGTGCAAGAGTATGATGATCTTGTGGAGATCTTCATGATGTATCACCCCCTTAGAATAGTTTACTTTAATGCATATTCCTAGACCTTTTTACATAAACAATCAGTTAGAGCAGGTGATAAGCACTTAAATATCAATCTAGGGAGCTAGCCCTTAAACCTAGAGGTTTATCTCTATTATAGGCAACCCATAGGCTTAGAGGTATTCCAATGTTTCCCAAATCTTAGAGTAGGCTTGAACAACCTCCTATAAGGTGCAAGATTTGGTGACAACAGTTCTGGCATACCCGGTGGAACCATTATCCTAAAGATAACTTGTCAAGGTAAATATTGGTCTTGACAATATCCCAACTGCATATGGTGTGTTATTCAACATTTGGCGACTCCATTCAAGGTAAAATGTAGTTGTAGACCATTATTTTTTCATATTATTTTTCTCATACTTCATGGTCCTTACTAGGTCTTCTTCTAGTAGAGTATTTTATCCCATCAATCCACCTCTTCAATCTAAACTTCCTATTGAAGTTCAACATCCTCGGCCTATTTTGCCCTTTGAAGAGCAAGAGGACTTTGCTAGGCAAGAATACCAAGAAAGTGAGGGACAACTTGAAGAGAACATGGCTAAGCAACATTCCTTCCTAGCCTTTAACACCAAAAATCTAATTCATCTTGATGCATATGATGACATTCCCCCTAATTCTACAAAGAGTGTTCCTACATTCAATGGTGAAGGCCATGTCACTCCTAATGAGCACATTAGGGATATATCAAACATTTATAGTTTCCACAATGTCAGTAAGGTCAACAATGCCATTAGACGCATTACCATGTCCCTTAGAGCGAAAGTGCTTGATTGGTCTAGGACTTTGCCTGGTAGATGTATCACAACTTGAGATGATTTTGCAAAGTTGTTAACTTCAAGGTTTGAAGACAAGAGTGACCACACTTCACTCATTCATCATCCCAACATGATCCAAAGAGCCCCCAAGGAGACAATGCATGATTTTAATGAGATTCCAAAGGACTTGGCATAGGTTTCCTCCTCCCATGAGACCACCTACTAGCTTTGTGTTTCCTACACTTTTGAGGGTTATTGGAATGGACTTGGCCATCATGTTGCAATCCATGGGTGGTTTCACCTTACCTGAGGCATATGACCTTACCATTAGAGTTGAGAATGGCCTCATACAAGCTAGGAAGTTGCCTCTAAAAGTTTCTATGCCTCTATTGCCAAATACTTCTACTGTTACTCCAAGTGTTGCCCAAGTTCCTAATGTACACAACAAGACTAGAATTGCCCCTAAGAAGGCAGATGATTGTTAGGGTGTGGAGCTAAAAGCTTCACCTTGTTGCAAACAGGAGGATGCTGAGTATGCAGTCATCGGCGTCGGTAGGATCACCGACGTCGGTCAGTGGACAGTGCAGAAGGAAACCGACCTCGGCAGCAGTCGGCCGACGTCGGTCACCTCCAGGAAGACAGGGACCGATGTCGGTTGCCTGTGGCGGTTCCAGAACTGTTGTTGACGAACAGTCAGTTAAGTGAATGGGTTGTTTGCATGATGAAGACTAGTTCGAGTCTTGAGCCGCAAGTCTAATCATTGTATGCATGAGATCTATATAATAGACTCATGGGTTGTATTGTTAAGTGTAGAACTCAAGTGTAGAACTTGGAGAGTTCTTCTCATGGTAGAATCAAGTAGGATTCTTCATGTATGTAAGATCAGGTTTGATATGCAGGGTGTTGCAGGATCATGGTGGAGATCTACATGTGATAAGTAAGATCAGGTTGGTCTGCAGGGGTGTGTGTATGCGAGGGTCAAAAGGAGATCGACGAGGGAGCAAGATTCAAGGTGACAGCAATACATCAAGGAGCAAGATCATGGTAAGATCTACTTGGAGTACCAATTCGTACTCGGTTGTACTGGACATACAATGAGGTGAACAACAGCTTGTGTTAGCTGTGTGTTGTGACCTATTGAGAGAAGATTACTCTGGAGGGAAGATTAATGGGAGCCCTTGAGGAGGAAGCCTCACAGAGGTGGAAGAAGAGTGTGATCTCTTTATTGTAATGAGTTGAATACAATTGTGTGTTGCCTCTCATATTCCGTGCTATTTCTCATTGATAGTTATTTGTTCTTTTGGTTATTTATGGATGTTTAAGTTGTTTATACAATGGTAATCATGTGTGCTCTTAAATCTGACAAGTTGTGTCATAGCTTTGGGGAACTTAGGTCCTATCAAATGGTATCAGAGCGAGGTTAGACGTTCTCAGAGCGAGTTTGACTAACAGATGGCCCAGATCTGGTTAGTGTGTGTTGATTACAGGTTACTCATAGGGGTTTCTGTTTGAGTGGGAGTATAGCAATGGCAGAAGAAGGTAAGCTAAGAATGAAGAAATTCAGGCACAAGTTTAACACCACAAGGAGTGTGGTGGGTAGTCTTCAAGATTGAGCTTGAAGAGGAATACAAGCCAGGATGCAGATTAGACAAAGTACTGGTATAGGTACAGGTGCAGCTGTTTATCTCCAAGTGGGAGATTGTTAGGGTGTGGAGCTAAAAGCTTCACCTTGTTGCAAACAGAAGGAGGATGCTGAGTATGCAGTCGCCGGCGTCAGCAGGATCACCGACGTCGATCATTGGACAGTGCAAAAGGAAACTGACATCGACAGCAGTTGACTGACGTCGGTCACCTCCAGGAAGACAAGGACCGACGTCGGTCTCCTGTGGCGATTCCAGAACTGTTGTTGACGAACAGTCAGTTAAGTGAACGGGTTGTTTGCATGATGAAGACTAGTTCGAGTCTTGAGCCGCAAGTCTAATCATTGTATGCATGAGATCTATATAATAGACTCATGGGCTGTATTGTTAAGTGTAGAACTCAAGTGTAGAACTTGGAGAGTTCTTCCCATGGTAGAATCAAGTAGGATTCTTCATGTATGTAAGATCAGGTTTGATATGCAGGGTGTTGCAGGATCATGGTAGAGATCTACATGTGATAAGTAAGATCAGGTTGGTCTGCAGGGGTGTGTGTATGCGAGGGTCAAAAGGAGATCGGCGGGGGAGCAAGATCCAAGGTGACAGCAATACATCAAGGAGCAAGATCATGGTAAAATCTACTTGGAGTACCGGTTCGTACTCGATTGTACTGGATGTACAATAAGGCGAACAACAACTTGTGTTAGCTGTGTGTTGTGACCTATTGAGAGAAGATTACTCTGGAGGGAATATTACTGGGAGCCCTTGAGGAGGAAGCCTCACAGAGGTGGAAGAAGAGTGTGATCTCTTTATTGTAATGAGTTGAATACAATTGTGTGTTGCCTCTCATATTCTGTGATATTTCTCATTGATAGTTATTTGTTCTTCTGGTTATTTCCACATGTTTAAGTTGTTTATACAATGGTAATCATGTGTGCTCTTAAATCTGACAAGTTGTGTCAGAGCTTTGGGGAACTTAGGTCCTATCAATGATGCCATGGATAAAGATGCAAGAATTCAGTTCTTGGAAGCTCAGCTTAGGCAAGAAATAATGCAACAAGGTGCTCAGCGAAACCCTTACCCCTATCATCAACAATATGGTCATCAATATGGCCAAGGGAGAGGTCAAGGGCAGCCCAATTTCAACAGGGTTGCCAATGCATACAACCCAACCTCTATTTACAACACAAGAGCAATTGTACTAGTGCATAACAATCTAATCCAAGGGGAAGAATGGAAACAAGGTCAATTCATGGATGCAAATGAAAGTGGAGAGCAAGCTCTAGTGACTCAAGGAGTAGTCATTCCTCAACTATCAACAGAAGATGAAGTTCTAATGCAAACTAAGGAAGGTTGGCAGCATCAAGGAGTAGGTTTCACTAATTTCCTAGTTGAAGACACTTATGTGCTTAATCAAGTAATTTATGTTGCAGATAATACTAGAGCTAAGAGGAAGGCTCTAATAGATGTTAATGGTGTGCCTACAAGTGCAAACAGTCCTCCTACAAGGCAACAAAACATGACTGCAATCATGGCAGTCCCTACTACTCATGTACCTTCTTCAAATCAAAATTTTGGAAACTCTGCTCAAGGTGCTTCCATACCTCAAGTCCCAACCACTTCTTTGCCTCTAAGGACCCAAGATAAAGTAAGTAATCATGCTCTAAACATTGTAGATTCACTAAAGAATTCTAAGGCATCTATTTCCCTTTGGGATGTCGTTCATATGCCTAGCCTAAAGGAGCTCTTGAAAAAACAGTTGTCCACTATCCATGTTAGTCATCCATCACCAAGCCATGATCATAACAATGTTGCTCTTACCAATGCCCCTAATAACATTGTAGATCCCTCTACCAAATTTGAGAATCCTCCACCCTTCTACCTCACTCTCATCGTGGGGGATAAGCTTGTTCATAACTGCATAGTTGATAGTGGAGCTAACACATTAGTGATGCCCAAGGTTGTAGCTGACAAATTGGGTCTAAAGTATGAACCACATAGTAAGGGAGTACTTCAACTTGATGGGACACCTGCCAAGTCAGTAGGATTGATCAAAGGGTTGAAGGTTTTCTTGCATGATTGTCTTAGCTTCCCCATTCTCCAAGACATTGTGGTTGTTGAATTGTCTGCCCACTTTGCTATCTACCTCTCAAAGGATTTCATAGCCAAGATAGGAGGCTACCTCTTAGTTGATTGGTCCTTCTTAGCCTTCAGGACAAGATATGGAGCAAAGGTAACCATTAGGACACAACCACTTGCTAAATTTCACATTGAACCCTATGTTGAATCAAGATCCAACTTGAATTGTGTCATCAATGAGAAAGAAGAGTCTATTATGGATGATGGTGCTTCTTCCAAGCTTGAAGGAATTTTTTATTTGTTTCTAGATGAGTATGGTGTAGATGCTTATAAATATGATCCATGTACCTATTTTGATAAAACTGACCTTGGCACCTATATCATCCATGAGGGGGCATTTGAGCAATCTGATGTAAGCATTGACCATTCTTTCTCACAAGCTATTGAAGGCAATTATTTGATTCATGTGTATGATGATGATAGTTTGAATAGCATGATAGATCAATATGATGAGAAGAGCAATGTATTTATATTTTCACTTGATCAAGAAGTCCTTTTAGATGACATTCATGAGGAGAAAGATGACCAATGGCAAAGGTTCAATGCTATATGTCAAGAATTTGATAAGTTGCATAATACTACTCTTAAGAAGTGTGAATATGATGATAGGATTATTGATAATCCTAACAAGCAAATGGTTGAGTGTCCTATTAAGAATGAAATAAAATACCTTTTTGAGCATGAAGGTGAGCATCAAGTTGTTGTCAAAGTGTCTGTAGTCATAAGAGAACTCAGTGAAGTTACTACCCAAGAAGTTGTAATCATGGAGAAGCCTAGTGAAGTCAAGGCAGTCATGTTTGTGCTTGAAGAGCAATTAGGCTCTCTACCTGAGTTTGAACCTTTCACAGATGTGTTGAAGCAGGAAAAAGAGGAACTTGATGATCATACACATCAAGTACATTTTGTCCTAGAAGAGAGCAAAGTTGAGACAATTTTCATGCCTCCTAACCTGCAATTTGAAGAGCACAAATCGACATGACAAGAGTCATAAATTTGCAGCTCCAAACAAGGTCCTTGAAAAGCAAGAAGGAGCATTCATGAAAGCTCTAAATAGCACACTTGCAGACAAAACAAGATCCAAAGATGGTAAGTTTTTTTACCATCAACATGAGCAAGTTTTTCATGATGAACATGCCTCACATGATAGGTTGCTTTCATGGAGCAGCAGGGATGCAAGAGGAACCATCTTTGACCCTAGTTGAAGTATGGTGAGTTGTTCTTCACCTCAAGTGAGATCTTGTAAATATTAGGATAGGTGTGTATCTTTGTTTTAGTTGTGTGTGTGTTCCATAAGTGTTCTTGAGAACACGTGTGTTTTCCTTTGGTGTGTCTTGTTTTGTGTCTTTCCTTGTTATTGGTGTGGTTTTGAAGGCAATTTAGTGTCAAACTGTGCATAGGTGACTCCATAGCCCAATGGATAGGAGTAGGCTACCGGTCTTTGGCATAGTTGGCTTGCCACCCCTAGGAAATCGCCAAGAATGTTGACTATTTTACCACTAGTCGAAATAGGTCAACCCTCTATAGTTCAAAACTTGTATAGGGGGTATATTAGAGTCTTATAGGATGTGTCATGGCCCTATTGATGTAATTCAATGTCATTGTCTTGGTCATGGTCACGCCCTTAAATAGTCTATGTCATGTTGGGGGTCATATTTAGGCCATTTAATGAGGTTTGTACGGTTTCCCATGTAAGGCAAGGTGTCCAAATGTTTATCAATGTCATATATGTTAGTTTCTTGTCAGACATGTTAGTCCTAATTGAAACTTGCAAGTTTCTATGTCAAAACAAAAAAGCAGTTGAAAAAGGAGGAGATTTGGGCAATTATATGGCTTATACAGGGGTTTTGGCATGTGGAGAAGGCTTTGTAATGTCTCTTCAACTCCCCTGGACTGATTTATGTACTTGGTCAGCTTTGAAGCACCTGAAAATGGCCTAAAATCATTATGCTCCTCCATTGCTCTTCTTTGCAAACTAGAAAGGTTAGTTGGTTTTCTCATGGTACGACCAGCAGGAGTTGAACCAGGTCAAATGCTCTTATAGGGTAATAGTACTCCACTTCAAATTCATAATAGGAGTTCTAGGATTGATCACTTGTGCTTTATGAATCAATGCTAAGAAGTTTGTTGCTTCTTTTTGCTTGCTCATTCCCATACCCTACAGGTTTCCTCCTTGTTTGAGCTAATCCATACAAACCAAGTACTTCACATGGTGTTGGAGAGTGTAGACATTCTTCTCATGTGATTATTAATCCAATTTGCATGTGTGGGATGAAAGAGAAGAGCAAAAACACTCAATTTTGCGAGTGGGAGCTTCAATGGCTAGTTTACAGACAATTTCATCAATTACAGAAGTTCATACTCTTGTTTTCACCTTCATGGCAATGTTAATGAAGGGATAGCATGTTGTGTTTGTATTCCATTGCAAAGTGATCATCCTTCTCCAAGAAAATGTAGACTTAAGTCATCCCTAGAAGGATAACTTAGTCATAATCTAACATGGTCGGTTCCCTGTAGGTATTCACCTATAGTCAGGTGAATGAGAGTTTTGAGCATAGTCATGGAGTTGTAATGAAGAGTTTTCCAAGGTGTTGAACACACTCTTAAAGCATGAGCAATCAAGTTGAGCTATGTAAATGATGTATGATTTACTGTGACAACTAATTCTTCTATATACATGGTCTTGTATCCTGATGTGCACCTATAGGTGCCCCACAAAGGACTAAGAGAATTAGAGTATAAGTGTTTGAGACTGGATTGAACCTTCATTGAGGTCTTGAAACATTGAAGGTGTGATGGTGATCATAGTAGAGCCATAAAATGGCAAACAGACTTGAAACCAACATCATATGTGAAGAAGATAACTTAAGGGACACCTTACCTTAAAACCTCTGAAATAGGATTTTCACCTTTCTTTTGATCCTTCTAGTGAAAGACATGAGGTATAAGCAGGTCTAAATGTTCCCATCATGGAGCCCTATCATAGGGGCAATGATTTGACATGAGAACTTGGTTGTTTGGTCATGTAAGCAGAATGAAAGAAGGTCTCCATCTTGAACATTTTCTCACTATAGAACGATGGTGTTCTCTACAACATTTTGAGTTTCAAATGACCTCACAATCCAAGGTAGCATGATAGAAGCATATCTTCATTGCAAGTGACTGTATTGAGATGAGGACACTAGTCGCTCAAAGAACACTGAAAGGAGTTGAAGTACAGGGTCTTGACCTATACCATCATCTAAAAGGGCTCTTTTATCCTCGAAAGTACACCTACAGGTTGATTAAAGAATGGTGACATATTAGAACATGACAATTGAGTGCTAGTTTCAAGCTCTAGGCAAGCTATGAGTATGTTTCACCAACTCATTGAGATCAAAGGCTTGTAAGAAAGCCTAAACATGAAATGGCCTATGCATAACATCCTACAAGGATCCCTTTGTTATCAAAGTGACCACCTATAGCTGAACTGTGTACTGATAAGGCACTAAGAGTATATAACTAGGAGGTTGACTAGCCTATGCGCAGAGACAAATCCAAACAACTAAGGAGAGGACTTTGATTACTTCAAGGAGATCTTGGAACATGAAATACAGGGTCTAACTTGAAATGTTCACCTACAGGGTTGCCCTCTTTCTAAGTAAACACACAGTACATAGTTTGCTACGGTAGACTTGACTAGGCCTAGTCAAGTAAGGAGAGATGGATTGAGGAGACTAACATGGGTGATGACGAGTTTGGATCTTAGAATGCCTTCACTATGATGATGTTCACATCATGAAATGCTCAGGTTATGGAGACAAGATGAAATTGGATTTCAAGAGTACAACCTATAGTCATGACCCAAACTATTTGCACAGTCACTATTACACAAAAGTTTGCCTTGGGTTTTGTGATGTTTAGGGGTGCTAGGAATGTGATCCAGACCTAATATTTTATATAGAGGGTCCTTAGGACCTATTTAAACCCCTCATATACTCAATAGTTGAGCAGACAGGGGAAATGCCCTCTATTCTGTCTCAGACAAAGGGCACTCCAGGAAACAAGAAGACTGCAAGTTTAGTATGAATATGATAAAGAGATGAGTTAGAGATTGTTGAAACATTGCAAAAGGGTTTAGGAAGTGATTTCAAGCAACATGATTGAGGCCTCATAGTACTGAGAAGTCCAACATGGTGGCCTAAACCCACAGAAGTATAGTCAGGCCTATTAGGCCTTGACTAGGCCGAAAACCCTAAAGGGGTCTAGCCTCATCTCTAGCACTAGATGAATCCTCCAATGCATTGGATAATATTCATGGGGAGGTATAAGGTTGTTTGGTGCCATTAACTTGCAGGGAGATCACACAAGTTGGTCTAATTTGACCTTTTTCACTTCAAGGGTACCCAACATACACTCCCAAGCTCGAGAAGCCATCTTCAAAGGCTCACATTGGTACAAACACTTAGCATGGAGACCTAAGGAGTTAGGAGATGTTGAAGAAGGTCCCTAGCATGATTCTAATGGAATTTGTTTGAGGTTTCAACGTCAAGATTGTATGAACAATCCTTAAGAGTCAAAACCACTTAAAACCCTCCAAAACCCTTGCCTAAGACCTAATGGGAAAAAATTGAGTATAAAGGCACCCAGGAGGGCTAGTTTGGTCAGAAAAGTGATTTGTACTTGTAGAGAACTCCCCCAAGCTCCTTCCCATCAGATCAGTTGGTACCCTACTTGTACAGACAGGTACATAATTGGTTTTCTTGACATATTTTGTGTGTTTTGCAGGGTCAAGGGAGAGTTGAAAGATGAGAATCATTAGACGGGATCAGTTAGGACCTAAGCTAACTCCCTATATCCATTTCTTGCTTCAATCAATCACACAAACACCTCTGCAAGCTCCTTCACTCCAGGAACTCTGTGGATGACAATGAGAATGGAGGGTGACCACCAAGTGAGAAAGTGATAATTCTAATTGGGAGGCCTTTTAAGCTCTGCCTAATGGATTGGGACACAAGAGGACTCGTGACAGGGATCATAGCACCCCCTACATGGATTTGTTTGGAAAATTGTAAGTCACTTGAATGACAAGTGTGAGGAATGAGTGAAAGAAGGATAATGGTGACTGCAGGCAGTGAGAACACTTGTTCAAAAGAAGACTAGTGGTTAGGGACACATCTAATGCATGTTGCAGCTTGTTCTTAACGCCTCCTTCCCCCCACCCATCATAGTGCACATGTGGCAACGTTCCCTAGTCTGCTTTGGAGCATTCAAGAGAAGCCAATGATGAAGACAATTTTCAAGGTCATTGAAGGGTCCTACCCCTGTTTTGATGAGTTTTCATGTCTTGGGAGGGACATTTGTTCAAAAAAACCTTTCATGGTCTGTTTCACATTCCAACCCTCTACGACATAACTGATTTTCATGCCTTGACAAGTGGCATAGTGACCCTTGAGCCCCACTTCTCTCTCTCCTCTCTCACATTATATAAATACTAGTCATTTTGGCTCTAGTTTCTAATTCCACACCTGGTATGGCGAAGCCTTGCTAGTTTGATGTTGTACTTTGCCTTTGAATAATACATGCAATCTGATTTTGAATTCATAAACATCTTGTCTAAGTGTGTGAAGTGATGTATGGTGAGGTCTAGTGATAAACTTTGCTTCTCTTTATTCTTTCATATTTGGTACAAGAAGTTAAGAGGTCATATGGAGTGTAGCTAGCATGTTGGACTTCCTTCAAGTGTGCAAGTAGCCTTAGTGTCTACAACTGAGCTACGAGCCACTTACCTTGAATAGTCTCATGCATATCACCTCCATATTGAAATAATAATGTTAGAATCTTCTAGGACTTTGAAGCTAGTGTTGTAGGTCTTGTCTCTTAGTACAAGAGTATGATGATCTTGTGGAGATCTTCATGGTGTGTCACCCCCTTAAAATAGTTTACTTTCATACATATTCCTACCCCTTTTCACACAAGCAATCAGTTAGAGTAGGTGATAAGCACTTAAAGGTCAATCTAGAGAACTAGCCCTTAAACCTAGAAGTCTACCCTACTATAGGCAACCAACAAGGCTAGAGGTATTCCAATTGTTGCCCAAATCTTAGAGTAGGCTTGAACAACCTCCTCTAAGGTGCAAAATTTAGTGACAACAGTTACATTTGAATTAAAATGTTCCTCTTCATTGGTATCTCTAGGCCCCTTGAAGGTTTATATGGCCCTTGTTCCCAGATTGGTCTTCAAGATTATCCAAATTAAGGGTTGGTAAAAATTCCATATTTTTTTGCCAAAGGTTAGTTATATACCATCATTTGACTATCCTTCTTTGAGTGGGTTGCGTGTGAGGCTTTTGTTGGAGCTTAGTTACTTTCACTTGTAACTTACAAACTGATTCTTCCTTTATTAGGAATTTTATGAGCCCTTGCAATATTCATTTATCATCTTAACTATGAGTTAACACTGCTTTACAAACAACGCAAGGCACTGTGTTATAATGGTAAATAAAGATAAATGGTGAGCAAGGAGATACAAGTTTAAGACCCTAGTCCCATGGAAGGGGCAAACTATTTTTTCTTTGTAAACGTTGCGGAGTAAAAATAAGAGTAATTTGTAGTAGTAGTCTTATGGGATTCCTTATTTTTCTCAACAGAGGAAAAATAAGAGTTTTTTGTAGTAAGACGGTCCCATGAAGTTCAAAATAATAGATTGGCCGCCAAAACCACCACCCGATTATTTTTTGGAAGGAATTAAAATTTCACCCACATGCAGGTTGCCACAAGGCAGAGAAAAATTATTTGCCGATATATAGATGCAGATTCCCCTCACTGCTACTAGGGGCATAAAATAACCCCCCTAAATAGTCGTTGCACCACGTTTTCAGCGGAAGGATTTGCTTTCTGCAATTTTTGAACTAATTGATTTGCATGGGACCCCCTTTTGCAAAAAATCTGGTGGAGTTATCCCCTCCATGGGGACCAAGCTGTAATTACCCTTGTGTAGCACATGCCCAATGACTGGCCCATTTGTGTCCCACTTGATTGTAGGTGCCTCCCCCTAAAAACCCACATTGATCAATTTAAGGAATGCACTAGATATGAAAAGCGTTATATAACCATTTCCATTCAAGAGATATTGAGCACAAAGTTTTTATTATTAGCATTTTATATTTAAAAGGAAAAGCACAATAGGCAATTGACCATTTTTTTTTATATTTCAACTTTTAATTTCCAAACAAGCCAGACTTAGGTTTTTCATACTGTACAAAAAGCCCGATTATTGACTTGAAGCAAATTTCAGTTCCAAAGGCAATATTGGGCTTTGTAGTTTTGAAAGCATAGAACATAAAGTATGAAAGCAGCTAGAAATTTTGTACAAATAAGGACAATTCAATACCAGAGAGCATTATCATCATTTTTTTCTTGATGTGTGACCAATCAAAATTAGATTTGTGAAATGTCACATTGCAATGATTTCAGCTTATCCTGGCAGTTTGAATGTATTCTATGGCAAAGGCCTACACAAGTGCATCACAGTCCATTGTAAGGGTGACATAAATGCATTCCATGAGTTACTGCAATATAAATAAACATATCCGCCGAGTTTGTGTGCTCGTCAATGTATAATGCTACAAGTGATCCATATTAAATTTCAAAATCCACTGTCTGATATGGTACTACGAGGGGGAAACTCAAGCATAAATCCAATTCGCCACAACCCATTTCCCTTGGTGCTCATGCATTTCATATTCATTCTCGACGTTAGCTGGAAAAAAGGCACCAAATAAAAAAGATTCAAGGTTTAAAGACCAGACAAGCAGAGCCCATTTTATCCATCTGTTTCATCACAATCGCCTCTAGTATACCATCAGAACCAAAATTGCCTGTAAATTGTCTGGGCTCTACAGGTCCTGGCAACTGGAAAGACACTGTAAAAGGACCAGGTGGACACAGTGACTGAGTTTTCATGTGAAATGTACGAGCCTTCTTGATAATCTTCTGTTCTCCTGTTGTAATGATGCCTCTAATTACCACCGTCCCATCAGATTCAACCTCACAACTGAATTCACCTGCCATCAAAAACACCGAAACAAAATTAATTCAGGAACTTAGCCATTCAGATTAAACAAGGAGAAACACAAATTCATCCATCTCCAATCCAATCTGCCATATTTGTAATTGTATATGTCATGACTATGCTGGTACAAGGGAAAATATTTACGTTGATCTTTCTTGACACCTGGAAGAGCCATCCGAAACAAGTAAGCATCCTCACAAGTGCCAATATCAACAAGACCAACTGAAGGGCCGGCTTGACGAGCTGTTGCTGTTCCTGTAAAAAGAATCGAAGACTTAGCATCATTTCCAAAGCTATTCCATTGTTCTATACTAGGGGCTGAAGAAACCATTAACACGGTTTTTCCCATATTGTCAGGGTATTTCATTGGTGGCTTCTCCTCCTTCGGTGGCATAGCTGATGTTCGCATATCTGGATTCACCATTGGCTCCTTCCTCCTCCTCCTTGTCTTTGTCTGACGGTCCTGCACACCGTCTGGCATAACAACAGCCAGTGGCCTACCATCTTGCATGTAAGCATATGGACCAGCATTAGCATGGACTCGAAGTTGCATGCCTTCACCTCTGTCTGTCTTTGGCCCATAAGGATGACGATAATTCCGTGCCTCCTCTTTATCTATCTTCAAATCATTCAAACCAGTCAGCCGTTTGAACCTGTCTAAATCTTCCAGTTTTATGTATGAAACATCTGGATCATATATGAAAACCATGCCCTCAAAAACTTTGAATCTTCCCTTATGTCTGATCTGCCTATGCAAGTGCTGGGGAAAAAGGCTTGTAAATTGACGATCGTCTTCAATAACCTCCTTTAAAGGTGGAGTAAGACGACCTTGAAAGAACTTATAGAGAGAATGAAGCTTCACTGCACAACTTGGGTGTGCGTTTCGTAGAATATAATAATATATGCTCTCAACTTCTGAGAGTTTCATGAATGAAGCTTCCAAATGATCAGAAGTATATGGAGGAAGAGATTTTGCTATTCTTTGCAAGACTGACATTTTGGGTACATCATTTTTCAGATCTGGCCCAAAGTAGGTACCCATGATAAAGATTAACAAAAAGCGCTGATCATTTGATGATGGCCCAGCCATAGGTTTATGTAGATTTGCAGGTTGAGATATAACATGACCTTGTGACACAGGATATTGCTGGATAAGGTCCGTGTGGTGATCTCCTGCCATCATCGTAGATCTCAACATTCACCAATCAGCTCCTCCACAGTTTCTCTGCTTTGATGAGGAACAACCAACTTCAGATAAACCAGATTTCATTTTGTGACAAAGAAAATAGAAGATCAGAAAGCGTCAATGCACCACGGCTATCAGTCTCCAAGCAGTAAGAAATATTCAATGAAGGTACATGAACTTGCAATCAATTCATATACCACTAACTGTTAGGATTGAATTCACGATAAAGGGAGAAAAAGACAACTTTCCAGATTACACTATAAGTGTAGAAAGGTGGAAAAGGAAAAGGGATGTAAGGATGCCACAATTGCAGCAATTAATTGATAATTCAAGACATCTTGATTTCTGACGTCTACAGCATTCAAAGACAATCTGAACGACACAAGATGAACCATAGTCACCTCGAGACGTGGGGGTACAGGTACAGGTAAGGGAACACCATTTCAAATCACGGTATGGGATTAAATGAGTACGAGTATAGCTATATCATATATAAATATAGTCATCAGTAAATGTAATTATGGGGACGGAAAGGGACCTTTGTCCCTATACCAGAGTTTCCTGGTGGCTATAGAACTTCTTCACATCTATAATTGTCATAGTTGTATGAATAAATCAAAATTGGGAACTGTCCGTATTATCTTCACATATCCAAAGAATTGATTTTGACCTGCAGCCATTGCTATGACTCTTTCACTCCCCATAAATACCAATTTAACACAATCCTTACCATGTTTCAGTTTTTTTTTGGTTCGATAGGTCCAAATTTATATTAATTGAGTAATTATCTTAATTAAGTTCACCGTGTACACACAATAAAAACAAAATTGTACACATCCTAATTTCCCACCAAAAAAAATAATGTGCATTGTCCCTTTCTAAGCTCTGTGCATACTCACCACTTTAATAAAGTTTGGAGGGTTCAAGTGTAGAGAGGTCTGACAAAGTTTTGGATTTTCGAAACAGTTTGAAAGGTTTGGAAGAGAGAAATATGTAAACCATATATAAAAATTAATATATCACCAAGAACAACAACAAAACAACAAGATAAATACATGCAGAAACATTCTTCATTATTTACAAGTTCATAAATCATAGAATTCATCAATAAACGAATTAAAGAATAGTGTTTACAAATTGTTTTATTGAAGAAAAAGTATTCATGTTCAAGAGCAACTAACCGATTTAGAAATGGAAGGCTGAAAGAATCGCATGATTCTATGGCAAATCTTAGATCAAAGGAATGACTTATTTTCTATCTTTTCAAAGCATATGTTCTGTCCCGATTGTTCATGTACTGCAGGCTTCTCTACGAGTAATGATCATATAAGGAGGCAGAAACCGTACTTCCTATGCCAATTTTGTTTTGCCCCGGGTTCAGTATGGTTGTGTAAAAAATTATAGCTGAATAAAATAAACTAATCATAATATGCATAAAAAAAAAAGAAAGCATAAATACTAATAATTGATAATTCAATGTTAGATGTC
Organism: Torreya grandis; assembly: GCA_037957365.1. Lineage (NCBI taxonomy): Eukaryota > Viridiplantae > Streptophyta > Pinopsida > Cupressales > Taxaceae > Torreya > Torreya grandis. The sequence goes on from JARHVA010003248.1 coordinate 581,579, forward strand.
AAATGATAAATCAAAATGGTTTATATTATCTAATGTAAAACAATGAAGTTGGAACACTAGCTTTGATGTGGTTTCAGCTCTGAGAATTCATGGAAGTGTGAAATAAGAGGTGAGTTTGGTGTTTCTAAGTTTTGTAGATTTTTTTTAAGTTTTAAAAAGCTATATTGAATTTTTTGCATTTTTTATCAGCAAAAAAACTTGGCTTTTTTTTAGTGTGAAATTCCTGCATGTACAACCCAGGTTCATCCTATAACCCTGGTTACACCCCTCCCTGCTCGGGTATGCCCCAGGTTAGTCCAAGATCAGTACCCAGTTCGAAGTGGACCAGGATCAGGGGCAGAAACTGGAAACTAGGGCCAACATTGTCTCCAGTTAATAATGATTTTAAATGGTTCTTATACCCATATGGTGTTTCTAATTATACTTTGTCACTTGTTTTGCAGCAACTTCCACGGAACTTCAGAAACCATTGCAAAAAAAAAATCATTTTGAAGTTCCCTCTTACTGGTTTCTCTAGCTCATATAGCTCCTTGTGTAAGATCATGATAGTTGCTCCACCTTGCCCAATTCAAGTGGGATGAGACAGTTATAATGCCAGTGATTCCAAGACACCTCAACAACGATTGTTCAGATACAACTGCTTGTGCTTTAAAACATCTAAGGCTATTTAAGACTTCAATTTCTACACTTATTCTAATTTATTAGCTGAAATCCTGAAGCTGAATAGAAATGCTAACCTCGGCCAACCAACATGTTGAGATACAAAATTAATAATGTAAAGCATTTCGTTGGCCCTTTTAAGAACTAGGTAAAAGAACAAATTAGAAAAGAAGCCATCCCCCTGTTTTACATATTTTGGCATAAAGAAGAAATTTGAGTGATAATGCTCATGATTGACATGAGCAACACTCTCCAGATTGGTGTTTGTGCATATCAATTCAAATAATGCCAATCATATTCCTCCTCAATTACTAACGCTAAAGTAACCTCTGACATCTGCCATGATTCAAGAAACAGTAATAATATTAGGCACGATGAGATAAATTTCTTGAAATTTAAGAACAGACTTGTACAATTGTCAAAGCATCATATGTATATGAGACCTCAAGAACCTTTTGATGGAACATTTATCCTGTAAATAAAAAATGTTCCCTAGTAATCTAAATTGGTATCCATAAATAAGTTAATAACCCTCTTCCAATAACCTAACGGTAATTCTCAAAAGGTAGGCACAATGAGAGAAATTTATTGAAATTTAAGAACCGACTTATACAATTGCCAAAGCATCATATGTATATGAGAGGTCAAGAACCTTTTGATGGAACATTTATCCTGTAAATAAAATATGTTCGCTGGTAATATAAATCGATATCCATAACTAAGTTAATGACCCTTTCCCAAAAACCAAACGGTAATCCTCAAAAGGCATTGTTTCATCCAACCACACAATGGAGATGCAAACCCCAGTGAATGTCGTTCACTTGTATTATGTTGCTTGTAACAACATGTGCCTACTTTAAACTATAATAGATTAGACTGAATTGAACAACTTGTAATGTGATGATATAATTCAGCCCTTACTTTATGTTGAATATAAGCCCTTATTTATCATGAGTGGCAGGAAAAGTAGATAGAGACAACTTTAAAAAAAAACAAGAAAGCTAGATAGAATTTTCTGCCCAATATATGAATTGCAGAGAATTATATATCAATTGAGCTCATTCTCTGCTCTCTTTTGTACATTTCTATGGGACAACAATGCCTTTTGTATCCAAACACTAAACAATAAAACCCTCCATAGTACCCCCGTATGCAATTAGCATAGAGGATGAAACTAATGTTGATTGGTGTTTTAATTCTGCCCAATTTGTGTGAAAACCGTACAAAAAATTGGGATTTGAACTTGAAATTTAAGCGCTGATAGATTTAGAAAGAGCCAAGCAACATCATTATCCTTCTTGATAGTCACTTGTAGACAAGGGTTTGGGAAAATTGGTATAAGGTGTAGATCTAGGTCATCAAGATAGCAAAGATGCCTATAAGTTGTCATAAACATCAGAAGACTCAGAAAAGGCCAATTTCAAAAAATTTGGAAAAGAGTAAAAACCAGATCATCCTCCATGTACGTTTTGTTGAAATATAGTTAGAAACATAAAATCTACATTAAAAGTATGGGGATGCGAAGATAAACTGACATTAGGTATTATAATTATCATACAGTTACAAGCACGCACAAGTACAATAGTAAAAAAATCTGACACGGAATTCAATCAGCTCTCCATAGTCCATACACAGAAATTAGGATCCTTTCAGCTCTGATGTAATCTGCAATATAAAGGCATTTATGATTTCACTTTCAGGGTCAGGCTGACTAAAGCATATCCAGGCAACTTGGAAGTCGGTAGTTGACTTACTTTGTTGGAAATATGAGATCCACATGATGCGTGGGATTTAAAATCAAGGCCTATTTGGACTTTCCACTCTCCAGGTGGCAGCTTGGTATTGTTCGCTGGTAATATAAATCGATATCCATAACTAAGTTAATGACCCTTTCCCAAAAACCAAACGGTAATCCTCAAAAGGCATTGTTTCATCCAACCACACAATGGAGATGCAAACCCCAGTGAATGTCGTTCACTTGTATTATGTTGCTTGTAACAACATGTGCCTACTTTAAACTATAATAGATTAGACTGAATTGAACAACTTGTAATGTGATGATATAATTCAGCCCTTACTTTATGTTGAATATAAGCCCTTATTTATCATGAGTGGCAGGAAAAGTAGATAGAGACAACTTTAAAAAAAAACAAGAAAGCTAGATAGAATTTTCTGCCCAATATATGAATTGCAGAAAATTACATATCAATTGAGCTCATTCTCTGCTCTCTTTTGTACATTTCTATGGGACAACAATGCCTTTTGTATCCAAACTTGTATCCAAACACTAAACAATAAAACCCTCCATAGTACCCCCGTATGCAATTAGCATAGAGGATGAAACTAATGTTGATTGGTGTTTTAATTCTGCCCAATTTGTGTGAAAACCGTACAAAAAATTGGGATTTGAACTTGAAATTTAAGCGCTGATAGATTTAGAAAGAGCCAAGCAACATCATTATCCTTCTTGATAGTCACTTGTAGACAAGGGTTTGGGAAAATTGGTATAAGGTGTAGATCTAGGTCATCAAGATAGCAAAGATGCCTATAAGTTGTCATAAACATCAGAAGACTCAGAAAAGGCCAATTTCAAAAAATTTGGAAAAGAGTAAAAACCAGATCATCCTCCATGTACGTTTTGTTGAAATATAGTTAGAAACATAAAAACTACATTAAAAGTATGGGGATGTGAAGAAAAACTGACATTAGGTATTATAATTATCATACAGTTAGAAGCACGCACAAGTACAATAGTAAAAAAATCTGGCACGGAATTCAATCAGCTCTCCATAGTCCATACACAGAAATTAGGATCCTTTCAGCTCTGATGTAATCTGCAATATAAAGGCATTTATGATTTCACTTTCAGGGTCAGGCTGACTAAAGCATATCCAGGCAACTTGGAAGTCGGTAGTTGACTTACTTTGTTGGAAATATGAGATCCACATGATGCGTGGGATTTAAAATCAAGGCCTATTTGGACTTTCCACTCTCCAGGTGGCAGCTTGGTATTGTTCCTTTTCTTGCTAGCAAACAGTCAGCTCGATCTTGCCCCCGTTTTTTGGGTGAATGGCTTTCACAGAAGGGAAATTTTGTTGGAGTGACCTTTGGAATTATGATGGTATGTGTGGCATGATCTTAATTGCTCTTTTATGCACTTCTTTAGCGCAGACAAATCCACTTATCAAGTGATTTGTGATATGATTCTAAAAAGCTGTATTTTCAAGCTAAAGCTTCCAGGATCAGTTCCATATTGGAGAGATTGGATGTGGAATAACAGGAAGGATTTTTTCAATTAACAAGGATTTGTATGACCGAAATGGGCACACTTGTAATATTTTTTCACTGCTGAACAAGTGTTGGCGATGCAAGACACTGAAACATGGCGCATAGAGGCTTTCAATCAATTTGGAAGTGAAGGTCCTCCTTTAAACATGAAGTCTTGGAATGGCTAGTGATCTTCCAATGTTTGGCAGTCATATCAAGACTTCATTAGGTTGGTATCAGTGATTCATTATGCAGTGTTTGATGTAAAGAAGAGTCAACAGCTGTGTCTTCTGGGTTTACACTGTTTCTAAGACCTTTTTGCGGTGGTTCCATGCTGTGAATTCCATTTTATATATGTTTCCTCTCTTTCTTGGAATGGAGCGCTCATGGGGGACCATTGGATGATCATAGACAGATGTTAAGTCCTCTGGCATACAATTAGGTTGGCTCTTATTGGTGTCTTGTGGAGGTCTAGGTAAGGCAAGTTTTCAGCAGGACAGACCCCTCTCCCAGTTTGGGGAAGTTGAGATTGTCTAAGCAAGATGTAGTTCTTCTTGTCAATGTCAGGTTTGCTAATTGTTGTATAGATGAGTCGTCTCTGCTGCTTGAGGTGCAGGCCCAGATGTTATCTTTCTCACCTTTTTGACAGGGATTTTTCTTGTAAACATGTTAAGCTGATGTAATCTTCTTGCTTTCAGATGTAATGTAAGATGCATTTCTTCCAAAAAAAAAAAGTGGTGTTATAGATCAGGTATAAAATACACTAAAAATTTACAGAATACAGAAAGTATAAAAAATAATACAGCTCAAAAAAACCAATAAAAGTCATCTAACTGAAGCATTATCATACCATATACATCTTGGCAAATTAAGTGCCTCAAACTCAAACAACTCAGCAAGCCAGAGAGTTGGAAGTCAGCTTGCCACTTTGCAAAAATTAAAAACCAGGCAAAGTAAAAAAACATGGAATATTCAAATTCTTACAAGAAAAATTAGCGATTTCCACTCCATGACAGATTGACTTCATAGACATCAAATTAGAAATGAGCTTGTGTAGAACTAAATTGTATGAAGTTATATCTAAAACAAAATTAAAATCATTATAAATATCGCATAGTTTATAGCACAGAAAAAATGTAGAGAGTCAAAACCATGGCATAAGAAAAAGTTAAACGAATGAGTTTCCCTGCTGCATTCTTATTTCAATTGGCAACTTCTCAACTCATGAATGGAACAGTATATCCCTACCTCCGATGTTGCTACCAACACCATATCCAATTTATTAACCCTAGCCAAATTCTATTCAAAGCACCATTGATGACTGTTTGAGAGTATAGTTGATACAAACAGCAATAACAAATCCGAACTTAGACCAGTACTGGAAGTACAGAAAATCTCCCATAGATAGATAGATAGGTCAAGATAGGGATAGCATTTTATTTCCATCTCTATATGGGGGAGATAAAGATAGAGGTTGCATTTATTTCCCCGGTCGAGCACTCAACCATTTATGCATGCAGATAGAGAGAGCAATTATGCGCTCGCAGTCGGGAGATAGCATTTTAGGTCTATAGGATCGCTTTTCTTCAATCTCTTGATAGTGGGACTATCGACTTGCTCCCCTCACCCCCGTTACTCGGTCATAGTCTTGAAATGGAATGATTCGATCCGGTAGGGGATCCTATGTGGACATCCGTAACCGCATGACCCTATGTGGATATGAATCCAGTCGTTCACCTTTATGTTATTGTGTTCCTAATGGTGAATTTATGTTATGGATTGTCCCCTAGATACTTGCAAACAATGGAAAAATACTTCTGCAAATCCGACAAAGTCCATCAAAATATTTCATTAAAAACCCTAGGAATGGCCTAAAAAAAATTTAAAATATAAAATGTTGGCAAACTTGCCTTGAAAATTAAAAATCAAAAAGTAAACAGAGATTATCGAGAATATTACATTAATAACTTCTATACCTGAATAAGTCAGATCTACCAACAACTGGAAAAATTGAATTAATATCAAAATGGGATTCAATGCATCAAGTGTCGACATTTTTTTATGACATGGCATTTACTTTCACTTTTTCCAACTTTTGGCATGCAAGAACTCCATATCTTCACTTTGGGATGCAAAAAGTCTGTATATTCTACATTGCAACACACAACAGTGCAGAAACTTTGCATTACAAATAGTAAAAATCAGGAAATATTTATCACATCACAAAGACACTTAAATCTTGCTATGAATCTAAAAAATTCACATTTCAGCCCAACAAGTCTGTAAATACCCATTTTTTAATAATTGGGGGAGTTTGTACGGTTTTATTTGGCCTTTTTGCATTACTCTCAGATTTTCAAAGACCCAACATCATACAAGGCCAAACTCTTGCTAGTTCATCATCTTGTAGAGACAACACACCATTCGAGTATATATTTTCCAATCTTCAGCCAGCCAAACACACAGAGGCTGCAGCCAAGACCTCACTTCACCTCCAGTAGTCAGAGATTGTAATACTGATCCAAATATAACTGATGCAAGAGCATCCAGGTCAACTATGATGCTGGAACATCTGGGTCCACAGGCAAACTTGCATCAACCAAAAAAATAGGTAGTGTCAATATGCAGTACGAGCAGCCCTTTGGTGTGTACAACCCTATCTGGTTGGTTGTTGGTGAATTTCAGCACATCCTTTATGGCATTTTCGGGAGCCTTTGGACTGTTTTTGGAGCTCGGGAAGTCTTGGCACATAGCTAAAGTTGTGTGAACTTTTAAGTCAAAAGCCAAGCTGTAATGAAATTACTTGATGTTTGCACAATAGAATAATATATCGCAAAAATGAGAGCATAGATAATAGATCCACAACAATAATTGATAGAAGAGTAGAATGCTTGATAAATATAATTGAGCCAATTCGATAGGGCAACCTCAACAACAATGCAATAAGAGCAGAATGCGCAATATGATAATCACATACTAGCCACTACCTCCTATATATAGTCTACTTAGCCATGGTTATTCCATAGGTCGACCTTACTAAGAACATGGAGAAATATGACAATATACGAAGTATGTAAGCCATAAGCCACAAGTCAACAACACAGATCCCTAGACATGCCATCGGTTAAGGGTGTAGCACAAGCTTATTGAAAAGATATTATAGTCCAAAATCGGAGAAAAACCAAACACGTTAGCCCCAGCAAGCTTGCAAGTTTTCTGAAGTTCTACGCAGTCCTTCTGCATGGCGCTTTGTTTGCACACAACCTTGTTTTGTTGAGAGAATAAAGACTTATGTCATCTCACAACTTGGAAGCCCTGCGCAAGTGTTTGGAAAGTTCTACACATTGTGCACAATAGTATTTTGGGAGACTTGCATGAAGGTGCCTAATCTCTACAAGCTTTGTGTAGATGGGTTGGGCCTTGTGCAATTATCTTACACAACAACTTTTTGAGATTTTTGCACCCTCCCCATAGATGGATTTCGACTGGTGCACCAAACGAAGTCTTGTGCAAGAGATTTGGTCTTGTGCAACACTACACACGAGAGGTGTTATGTGTTGGCTGCACAATCACTTGAGGAGGTTCCTCGTGTGCCACCTTTGGGGTGTCTGTGCATTGTTACATTGTGCTTTATGAAACACATAATGCGTGGTGGTTGATTAGTGTTCATATCGTAATGGCAGATGTCTTGTGACATGACTTGACTTGCACAACCCTACACAGGCACTTCGTGGAAATTATGGTGTGTAGTTCATTGTTTCCTACACATCCCTGCGTAGTGAAACCATCTGCACACAACATTTGTTAGTTGGATCCATGTTGACAAAGGGTGTTGTGTGTCAACACATGATAAGTTTGTAACAATCTCGACAGTAGAAGACACATAACTGGAAGAAGATGAAGAGTCATACGCTAATGATTGGGTGACAAGGAAATTGAACTGCCTCAACTTCCAAGTAATTTCTCTTTTGCCTATAAATTTGGGGATCAAAGGCCATTTGGGGGGTTGGCTAAGTTAGTGGGAATCGACTAGGCTCAAATGATGAGTGTCTGAGCTCGTGAAGATCGATGACGAGCCAAACCAAAGAACTACTCCCGATTCACGCAAAGATTTGTGGAAGCCTGCAAATCTAGATTGTAGTATGTCCATTTGGGACTGTTGTAACACTACAAGTAGTTGAAGTCTGTAATCAGACCTTAGTGGTGCATGTGTGTGCTCGTAGTTTGTAATTTCCTCAATTGAAAGCAATAAAATTTATTATGTAGTTTTCTGCTGCGCGTGGGTTTTTGTGAAGGTCCATTGTTGTTTGATTTTGTGGGTTGTGTGGACTACAACCATCCTTCATTGGACTTTCTAACTACAACTGCATCATATGGTATCAAAGTGCATTGTGTCCAACTTATGAATTAAAGAAGTTGTTTTCTGCATCTGCGAATTTGCGTAGAAAGCAGTGAAGGCATCTTACAACATAGAGTGTGTTGGGTAGGTGGTGTTACAGCTGAGTGTCCTCCATTACAAGACACTGGGTAGAGTACCAGAGAAGGGGAAGCGATTGCTCTTCATATTGGTAAGATGGGTAGAGAAAGCAAGAAAGCAAAAATAGTGCACAAAGGAGATTAAACAGCTGGGGTAACAGATTTGGCAGCCATGTTGAAAGAAATCCAAGGAAGATTCAATGTTGCGGAGACTATGCATCGCAGAAGAGTTATTGCAGATATGAGAAGAGATGAAGCACCTAAAGTGCAAAATGAAGAGCTGATCGAGAGTATGAGAAAGGGAAGAACAAAAAGAGAAAATGTTGTTGTTGCTGATAAGAAATATGTAGAGGAAGGTGCAGGCAAAATTCCAAATGTGAAGCAACTCACAATTGAGAGAGAAGATGAACTTGTTCTCCATCGTGCATCAATGGGCAGAGAATAACAACGGGAAGGCTCAAAAAGAGTCAGGAAAGAAAGCAAATGTGACTCAAAGTCACACATTGCAGCAATGGAGAAAATGTCGGAAGAAATGGTGTCTAAGCTGGATGCCACGGAAAGAAGACCATCACACAGAGGAAAGAAACCTGCAAGGGTTGTGGAGAAAGGAGATGATCTCACTAGCAATACCATTTTGTTTTTCGAGTAGAGAGAGCCCGAAAGAGCTTGCGAAATGGATAATGGTGCTAGAGTGTTGTTTTGAAGTGCAAAATATTGAATACCCCAAGAGGATCAAATTTGCGTGCGATTGTGTGGGGTTGAAACTATGTATTGGAGAGTTCTCCAAGAGAGAAGGCAAGAAATAGAAAAAGGAAAGGTGGAGAGATGAGTACATTTTGTTTCCTGTCAGGGCAAGATTGGAATGACAATAAAAACGAGATTTGGTGCCAAACCAAAGTTACTGCATATTGCATTAATGAGAATGAAAAGATTACAATATTATATAGCCAATCAAGTGACTATTCCTTTCATATTCCATGAAGACTCCATCTATCCATGGAGACTCTCTAGCTACCACTATGAGACAAAAGCTCGCCTACAATTTAATGCAATCACAAAGAAGAGAATCGAATTAAGGACAGCCTTTATGCCCATGTTTCAAGAGTTTCAGGGTTCCATGGACACACATTTGCACATATTCAAACTTGACTCAAAATATGCAGCATCTTATTATATTCAATAGCTTGTTACATGAGCAAAATACACATCCCCACCAAAGTTATTGCATATTGCATTAATGAGAATGAAAAGATTACAATATTATATAGCCAAGCAAGTGACTATTCGTTTCATATTCCATGAAGACTCCATCTATCCATGGCGACTCTCTAGCTACCACTATGAGACAAAAGCTCGCCTACAATTTAATGCAATCACAAAGAAGGGAGTCCAACTAAGGACAGCCTTTATGCCCATGTTTCAAGGGTTTCAGAGTTCCATGGACACACATTTGCACATATTCAAACTTGACTCAAAATATGTAGCATCTCATTATATTCAATAGTTTGTTACAATCCCCACATACTTACAAATGCCTCTATGGGCTTTTTACATCCATGGATATACTTAGACCTCCTACCATCCATCAACAACTCGGCATTCTTTCTTTCGATCTTCCCAAAATCCGTATTGAATTCCATCTAGCAAACTGTTCAGCTTATGTATGTTCGCCTTTCGTCAGTGTTTCTTCCGCCGCATGTTCTCGTTTGTTTTGTGACCTGAGAATATTCTCTTTGCTACCATCATTTTCTTGGTTGAATGTCTCTTCAAATTATCTCCTCCACTTGAGAAAACGTCCTATACATGTTAAAATGTCTTGGGTCATAACATTCTTTCCACTTGGACATTCCTAAGGATTTTCTTCACGTCATAATATGTCTGCCACATGGACATTCATAAGAATCTACCCAAACATGAAGCTGTATAGAATTTACAACCTTGCACCAATGTACCATCAAATAAATGTATGAAATCTCATGTAAACACCGTGATTTGAACTGGTCAATGAGTAACCATGTCAAAACAACAAACAAACAAAATAAATCACACAAACACACAAGCACTTTGTTTTTTGTTGATGCAAGATTGCACAAACCCTTGGATGCTCCTACATCAAACACTCGGGGTATAAAAATGTGAGCTCTTGCTCACATGGATGGAATAAGTGGCAAAACCACTCTTTGGCCACGAAGCATAATGGCCATGGCATTCCTGTCCAACAAACCAAGTGCTTCTACTGATTTTCTTTCTTCCTTCTCCATTTCCAGCGCCTTATTGGTTTCATTTTCGTCCTCTTCATCTTACCTCTGCTCTTTCCTTCTATTGTGGGATTAGACCCACACAATCCGACCACCTCCACCAAAAGCTTATCTTCTCTCTCCATCTACTTGTTAGCTGAAACCCACCTTTGTTCAACCAACTCTTCTAAAACCTTCTGGACTTTGCTTCCACATTGTCCAACCCATTGTATTAAAAAACGCAGAGGAAAACCTAATTTTTTTTGCAAAAAGGGTAGACAATTGAGTAACCGCTGACCAGTTACCAGGGCAAAAACCGCAGTTTTATGAGAGCGGTTACCCACTGAAAACCAAAGTTTTTGGCCTAATAACCAGCCAAAAACCAACAACCTAAATAATTTAATAAAAGTGCAAAACAAAATGGTGATTCATTATTTGTCGCCTTTTTTTCCTGCTGTGTGTTGTGATGTGCGTTAGTGATAGGTCATGCCCCATGTTCGAAGGAAATTGTTGTGATGTGTTGTGCCTCCACCAAGTCGACTACATTCAAAAGCTTTACTTTTATTATTTGATTTTAGCATCTAAGAATCACAAAATTATTAAAGAGAAAGAAGGTGACTCAAGTGCAGCATATTGGCGGTGGATTTGTCTCCTACATGCAAATGGTGATGCATTTGTTTTTTAATTTGTAGCAAATGCAAAATATAATCTTCTGCCAATAATATGTAGCAAAAGGTCTTTATGTCCATGGTCCACCATCTTGTAGTAATGTGACATTCAATTGTGTTTTTATTGCAAATATAGCTCATTGTTGCCTTTGCCTAAACACAAACCCTTTTCCATTGATCCTAGAAAACTTTAAAAGTTTAAATGCTAAGCATGACTTTAATAACATTGGATGTGAAGTATTGGCCAAGGGAAAATAACACAAGTGTAGTCCTCTTTTTGTTTCAAATAAAGAATTCGACATTCACATTGTACTCTTATTTACTTAAAAACTAATATAAAATATGTTTATGACACTGAGTTATGTGTTCTTTGAATCTCTACATTCATTTCATTTTCTTATGTATTTTAGTGTATTTTATGAATTTATATATTTTTTTTAGTAGCGATAAAAGTGTTGAGTAATTGCCAAGTCCCAAGTATGAGTCACAATTTTTGACTACCAAGTAACCGCGGTTCCCGAGTTTTTCTACTATGGTCCAACCTATTGTTGGATCCTTCCTCAAGTCACTCTTCGTTGTTTTCAACACTTCTCTCATGATTGCCATCTCCTCTTTCATTCCCACTATCATTATATCAAATTCAACATACATTTGAGAATCCAAACGATAACCCATAGCTTCTAGTACCACCTCAAAGATAGTCTTTACCTTCTCATCTTCCGCTATCCGCATTGCTATGTCAAGCAACTACTTCATCTTAGTTGCAACATCATTATCTTCTCCACATACTATGGCTGTCATACAAATCAGCAGTTCCTCCTTACATTTGGTGAGCTCAAGAAACTCACTCTCTTCACCTTGGAAGTCCTCTTTCAGTGACTCCTCGCTCTTCATCTCTACACCTGATACATCATGCTTTTCAGTATATGTTTGGGCTGATATCAATCTTAACTGCCCCGTCTCATCCTTAATCTCCATACCATAAGCTTGCTTCTCATCAAGTTTGGCCTTCCTAAATCCTCTATCACTTTGACTGCTCCTAATAACATCATTCAATTGTTTTTGTGTCAACTCTCATTCCTCTTACCAATCTTCTTCACTTGACCTTGTCAGAGTATTTTCTCCCACCTCTAACTGCTGAAAATGAGCTTCCTCATGTATAACTTCTTGAGAACAATCTTGTTCCCACGCTTTCCCACTCTCCCTTGTCTCCATGCTAACCTGAAGACAATCCTTCATTGCTGGTATATCATTACCAACCAGCGCTTCAACCACTGCTACCATGCTATCCTCTTGTTTAGATTCTTCACTCTACTTCTCATACAAATGAGCATGCTGGACTGCACCACACTTTGTCATTTTTTTCACCATTTTTTCCATTGTTGGACTTGCATATTGAACAACAATATTAAGGGAATCACGAGTTACCACAAACATCTCATCAACCACTTCATCATGCCCCAAGGCTTCTTCATTACATGCATGTTTCTCATGGCTTCCTCTCATCTGATGGACTCTCAAAGGCCCAATATCAGCAAACTTTATGGCTGTTTTCTCCTTACCCTCATTTTTGTTTTCATCTCCTTCACATGGCTAGTCTTCAACCATACTCTTCTTGTGTGAATTAGCTTGCACATCCACCGCCTCTATTGTTTCTTTCATGGAAACCTGCAACTCTTCATAGTTGCTCTCTTCTTTCACCTCCGTTGTTTCCTTCATGGAAACTTGCAACTCCTCATGGTTGCATTCTTCATTCCCATCTATTGTCTCCTTTACGGAAACCTATAGCTTTCCTTGGTTGTCCTCAACCCTTCTTCCCTCCAAAAGGGAAATGACAAACTCATTGCCTTCAATAACCAAGGATGGTTATTATTTTTCCCACTCACGAGACACTATACACTCTTTCCCATCATCACACAATGGGTCTCCTTCCGGTTCAACAAATATCACTTCCATATCCTCTTGCATAAGAATTTTTTTCTCTATAGGCTGCTCAAAGCTCTATTTCACCTTTTTGTTATAAAAATCAGATTTGGGCTCCTCAAATGGAAGCCTCCAATTCTTGTTGTCTTCCAAGACAACCTTCTCTTCTACGCACTTAACCTTCTCCATGCTACTCCTCAAAGTAGACTTTGGCTACCCACATGGCAACTTCCCATTCTTATTGCCTATCTTGGCAATCTTCTTCTCATCTCTCTCAAGTCTTGTCACATGAAGCTTCTTCAACCATTCTGGGTGCAGTTTTGAATGTACAAAACGACCCAACAACTTGGAAACCATATGTTCCTAACCACTCACCTTACTCTTAGCTTTCCTTTGTCTCCTCACTTAGAGATCTTTCCATTACACAACTGCAACTCCATATAATCTCTTGCATGCAACTTTTACCCTCACGGGATCTTCAACATTATCAACATCAAAATATATTTCCAACTCAACTATACATTCCATGAGTTGTTTTGGACTTTCTTTTCCACAGAACAAAAGAATATCACAAGGAGACTTACCTATTTCCTTCATCTTGACCTTTGTTGGTCTCTTTCTTTAGCTATAATATTTTCCTTCGCTGGCTTGGCCTCTCTCCAAAACATTTAACCTTGCTTGTAAAGACAACCACCCCATCAAAATTTCCTCTTCATTCTCTTCAGTTACAACTGCCACATCTCCACATTGTGCAGTCATCTCCATTATTTTTAATCTTGTTTGGAATTCTTTCAGCATCTTTGTCAAGTTGTCCACCTCTCATGCTCTTCTCTCGTGTGCCATATCTCACCACAATGAACATGTTCTCTTTCACAATCTGCAACAGACTCAAAATAGAGCCTCTCTCATACTCTCAACACTTGCAGGATTTCTCTCACACCTACAACAAACTTATGCAAGCTTATCTTTCACAACTTGCAGCTCACTCAGCACACTTCTCTTTCATAACCTGCAACTGACTCATCCAGAGTCTTCACACACACAACCCGCAAAAAAAAAAACTTTACTCTGATACTAATTAATGCAATCACAAAATAGGGAGTCCAACTAAGGACAACCTTTACGCATGTGTTGCAAGGGTTTCACAGCTCCATAAACACATTTGCACATATTCAAATTTGATTCAAAATACATAGCATCTCATTATATTCAATAGGTTGTTACAATGAACAAAATACACATTCCCACACACTTACAAAAGCCTCTATGGGCTTATTAAATCCATAGAGATACTTAGACCCTCCTACCATCCATCAAAAGCTCGTCATTCTTTCTTTCATTCTCTTCTCGAAATCCATTTTGAATTTTGTCTAGTGAACTGTTTAGTTTTCGTCGGTTCGCCTTCCATCAATGTTTCTTCTGCCAAACTTCTGTTGCATGTTCTTTTCCATTTTGTGACTCGAGAATCTTCTTTTTGTTTCCATCCTTTTCTTGGTTGAATGTCACTTCGAATTATCTCCTCCCCCACTTGAGAAAACATCATCTACATACTAAAATGCCTTGGGTCATAACATTCTTGCCGCTTCGACATTCCTAAAGATTTTCTTCACATCATAATGTATGCCACATGGATGTTCATAAGATTCTACCCAAACATGAGGCTATACAGAATTTACATCCTCCCACCAATGTACCAAATAAATTTATGAAATCTCATGTAAACGCCATGATATGAACTGGTAAATGAGTACCCATGCCAAAACAACAAACAAACGAAATAAGTCACAAACACACAATCACTCTATTTTTTATTGATGCAAGATTGCACGAACCCTTGGATGCCCTTGCATCACAATTATTCCTAAGATTTACAATAATATTGCATCCCCCTTTAATCTATATGAATTATTATGAAGACCAAGCATGCCTCTAAACTTTTCAAAAAAACATCATACCAACACTTTTGTCAAGATATTTGTTGGTTGCACTACAGTAGGACAATGTAGCAATTTTACACTGTCGTCTTTCACATAATACCAAATCAGATAAAATGTGGCGTTGGTGTGCTTGGTTCAATTGTGAAAGATTGGATTCTTTGTCATTTGAATTGTAGATGTGTTGTCAACCATGAGAGGTGTTGACAAACCTTGTTGTTCTTGCAAATTTGAAAGAACCCATGTGGGCCACAAAATTTCTTTGGTTGCCTCTACTTTTTTGACTTTTAGCTAACAACTATTGTTCCCAGATTCATTAAAAAACCTGAAGTAAATTTTTCATCTTCAAAATCACTAGCATAGTTAGAATTTGAGTATCCGACCAGTTTAAAGTCCCCTGCCCTACAATATTTGAGCCCAAAATTCTATGTTTCTTTGAGATATCGAAAGACTTTTTTGGCTACTACCCAATGTTTTTTTCTAGGTTGCTTGAATCAAGAAAGAACCACAACAGCGAAATAAATATATGGTCTAGTTTTGGTCACATAGATCAGACCTCCAATATGAGCTTTATGTATTTAGTAGCGTCTACTAAATTTGTGGCATCTTCTAATATCATTTTCAAATTTTGTTCCATGGGCATATTGAGAAACTTGCAATCTGTCATTCCAAACTTGCTCAGGATTTTGCCAATTTATTTTTATTGAGTGATGGAGATATACTTTGGTTTTTGAATCACTTCGATACCTAAATAGTAATGAAGATAACACAGATTTGTCATTTCAAAATATTTCATCAACTTTGATTTGAATTTTGCAGTGTATCTCTCATTGTTTTTGTGGTGAGCAAATCATAAACATACACCACTAGAAACACAATTGTTTTGACAAAAAGAGTTGCATCTTCAAACTCAAAATATTTGAAGTTCATGTTTAAGAGGTCCTCAGTGAGTTTGTCGTACCACGCTCTTGGGGCTTGTTTCAAACCATACAACATTTTTTTCAATTTACACACTTGCGCTTTTGGTCTTTTACTACAAAACCTTTGCGTTGAGTCACGTACATTGTCTCCTTTATATCACCATTCAAAAATGCAATTTTGACATCCATTTGGTGAACTTTCCATCTATTGTAAGTTGCCAGAGTCAACAAGGTTCAAATGGTAGTCCATTTTGTTGTTGGTGTATAGGTTTCATTGTAATCAATTACTTCTTTTTATGCAAATCCCTTTGCAACAAGCCTTGCTTTGTGCTTGTCAAGTGAGCCATTTGCTTTGTGCTTGTTGCGAAAGACCCACTTGTAGCTAATAGGTTTATAGCCGATTGGAGGTTCAACCAATTTCCAAGTTCCATATTTGACCAATGCATCATACTCACTTCTAATTTCATTTTTCCATGCATCCAGCGTTTCATCTTGTTTGAAGTGGGTTCCGAGTCAAAAGCAACATTGACTTTTTCTTCAGGGGGCTCTTCCAAGGTAAGTTTTTCTATCTTATCTTGAAGTTCATCTAGGAACTTCTCCAATTGTTGTGCAGTCGTGTGTGCACTTCTTGTGCTTGTTTTCCCAACCTCATCAGGGTTGACATCTTTCAATGTTTGTTTGGCCCATTTTGGAATCTTTTTTTGTGTAGCTTGCTAAATCACAGGTACCTCATTTTCTAGATTTGAAACTCCTTCTGACATCATATCATTCTCTGATGAAGTTTCACTTTCTTCTCCAAGGGGATTGTCATTTTCAATTAAAGGAATCAATAGAGATTCAACTATTTCTCAATTGCAGGTTCCCCCTTCATTGTTTGGAACTTCTATATCAACCTCCTTGAAAACATCAAATTTGGCATATTTTACCAATCGAGTCGATTGTCGACTGATGCTTGTTGTGTCCTTTAAAGTTTCACAAAAAATGACATCTTTTGCAATGAGAAACTTTTTGTTTTTCTCATCAAATAACCTATATGCTTTTGAAGACTTTGAGTATCTCAAAAGCTTGTATTTACAACTCCTATGTTCCAATTTGTTCCTTTTCTCTTTGGGAATCAATGCATAACATGTGGATCCGAAAAATCCGAAGATGTCACACTAAAGGAAGATGACCACACTAAACTTTATTTGGAACCTTCATCTGTAAGGCTATTAATAGTGACATGTTGCAGAGGTATATTGTTGTTTGAGTTGCTTCTGCCCAGAAGTGCAAATTTACCCCTTTGAAGTACAACATTGTCCAAATCATGTTCATGACAATTCAGTTCATCTATTCAACCACTCCATTATGTTGAGTAGTGTATGGCACTGTAAGATGACGCTTGATTTCATTCTGCTTGATATACGTTTCAAACACCTTTGAAGTGAATTCACCACCATTATCAGTCCTGAGTGTCTCAATTTGGGATTGGGCTTCATTTTCAACCATAGTTCGAAACTTTTGAAACATTTTGAAGGCTTTTGATTTCTTCTTCAAACAATTTATCCAAGTCATCCTACTATAGTGATCAATAAACAACATGAAATACTTGTGACCACCAGTGGAAAGAATTGGCAAAGAACACAAATCAAAGTTCAAGAGTTGTTAGAGAAGGGTTTGATAAGAAAAAGTTTGAGACCACGTGCAGTTCCAACAATGTTAGCACCTAAGAAAGGTGGTGAATGGTATATGTGTACAGATTTAAGAGTCATTAACAATATTACAATCAAGTATAGGTTTTCATTGCTTCAAATGGGTGGCTTGATGAGTTGTTTGAGTGGAGCAAAGTACTTCACAAATATTGATTCGAAAAGTGGATATCACCAAATCAAAGTTAGGGAAGGTGAGGAATGGAAGACGACGTTCAAGACAAAGGACAATTTGTATGAATGGCTAGTTATTCCATTCGGATTGACAAAGTCACCAAACACAATCATGAGGCTCATAAATAAAGTGTTGAAGTCATATTTGGGTAAGTTTATCATTGTTTATTTAAATGGCATTTTAATATTTAATGAAATAAAAGAAGAGCATTTGTTGAATTTGAGGCTAATATTGCAAAAGTTGAAAGACGAATAGTTGCTAGTCAACTTGAAGAAATGCAGTTTTATGAAGGAAAGTTGATATATTTGAGATCTATGATCTCACATGAAAGGTTAAGAATGGACCTATAAAAGGTAACATCTATTGTTGAGTGGCCATCACCAAGAAGTATGTTTGAGGCAAAAATATTTCATGGGTTAGCAAATTTCTACTAGAAATTTTAGTAGGATATGTGCACCCATTACAAAAACAATGAAAGGTGATAGGAAAGAGTTCAAATGGACAGTTACAACAGAAAATTGCTTTCATATTTATAAGAAGGTAACTAAACAGCCATTGTTAGCATCGACGGACTTTAACAAAGTGTCCCAATTTAATTGTGATTCTAGTGGGACAGCAGTAGGAGCAGTTTTGAGTCAAGAAAGTAAGCCCATTGCTTACTTTAGTGATAATCTGAATGAAACAAAGCGTAAGTATTTCGTTTATGATCAAAAAAATTATGCCATAGGGCAAGCTCTCAAGAAGTGGAGGCATTATTTGTTACCCAAGGAGATATATTGTACGCAGATCATCAAGCACTACAGTTCATAAACAGTGAAAGTAAGTTGATAAAAATGTATGGATTGGTGGAATTTCTTCAAAGTTATCTATTTGTGTTAAAGCATAGAAGTGGCGAGTCAAATAGAGTTGCAAAATGCATTGAGTAGAAGGTGTCTTCCACTAAACGAGATAAAAGTAGAGGTTGTTGGGTTTGACTCGATGAAGGATTTGTATAAGGAAGATTTCGATTTTTGAGATGCATGGGCAACATGCAAGAACCGAACTGGTATGAATAGAACTCCATGGCTGGAATTCTTTTTGCAAGATAGTTTGTTGTTCATGGGACAACAGTTATGTATACCTCAAGGGTCAACGAAGGAAATCTTGATAATAAAAAGGCATAGTGGAGGACTCGTCGGTCATTTCGACTGTATAGGCCTCGATCTTGGAGGAATAATTCAACAAATATATTCAATAACAATGCATTATTTTTGTACATAGAAGGTGAGCTTCAAAAAGCCTATGGGAGAGTTGGTTAGGAAAAACCAACTAACAGGAAAAACAACTAACCAAACAACATACTAATTAAACTAAACATTTGGATCATTAAAAAATAATCCAACAAACTCCACCTTGATCCAAAGGGGTATAGCAGATGAATGAATTTGAACAATGACTCTGAAGTCATCAAAAGAAACCTGAATGCAATTGCAAGTGGCATATTGTACCTCCTAGTACTGATCAAAACCGATGTCATTCCATACAGAAGCCCGCCCTACGAGTTGTGGCATAAAATGTTGATGAACACGATCAAGGCATGCTCATCCCCTATGATCATCGTACCATATTGTAGTAGAACCCGATGAAATCCTGTCCAACTACATCAATCCACATAATGTCCCACACATGAACCCATCCAAATGACGAACCCGTACTGTGTATGTCACATCTCCCTGATGTCCAACAAACGCTAACAACCTTTGCTCAACACTGAAGATGCTAGCAACCCCTATCAACTCGTACTGTCACCGACGACTGATCGAAAACCAACAAATGCAATATCTTCTCCCCTTATTAGGGGAGAGGTGAGAAGTTGTGCACCAAGAGAATCAAAATCAACTAACACTGCCTACTCCATGTCATGAAAAGCAAATGAGAGAAAGCCAAAACTGAAAGAAGCAAACTACTGCTACCAAAATTGCTATTCAAGCATGATCCCAAACTCTGAGAGAATGGCTAACTAGAGAAGGGAATAGTCCTCCAGCCTCCAACTGATCCTCCAACCTCCAGTCACTGATCATTCAAAATATGTTGTCAGGGCCATCGGGACCATAGACCTTGGCCATGAGGGACATCTCCTGATCCCAATGAAGTGTTAGAATATCCTGAATAACTGGAGTAACTAGAAGATTTGCCACTAGAATGACCCACATAATTTGCTTCAGCTTTATTTTTTGCGTGAAGAATGGGTTCGTCGAGGACATACATCTGTAAGATGTTCAATACCACCACATTTGAAACATCTAGGTTCTTTCTTCTGTCCGTGAGATCCAGAAGAACCTAAATCACTAGAATAAATGAGAAGAGTGCTTGTGATGATGCCTACGTTTGGAAGACCCTGGAGAGTGTCGATGTGAATGTTGTGGAGACCATCTAGAATGGTGTGGAGAGTGCCTCAGAGAACGACTCAAAGAGTGTTTCTGAAACTGTCGTTGTACATGACGATGATTTCTGTGATGTGACACGTTCTTTGTATAGTGAGCCTCTTCAATAAGTGTACTCTTCTTCCTTGCAAACTGTCTCTTATGCTAAGTTAATAACTCACAAATAAAGTCAAATGTGGCACCATTAAGCTTATCACTAAGCTGCAACATTTCAACAAAATTGGTGTATGTGGAATTAAGCCCATTAAATGTGATAGAAATCAACATGTCATTGTCAATTTTGCCCCTATAGTACAATACTCTTATTTTAAAGTTTTCATGAGTGAAGAATATTCAGAAACATCTTCATCATATGTCAATTTATTGTTCAAAAGTTGCATAAGAAGGTCAATCTTTTTGTATGCAGGTTGTTTGTCATATAAATCTCTTAATGTTTTCCATGTTTTCCATGCCCCAAATTTAACGGCTTCAATGTGAATAATCACCTGTGCAGTGCAAGAAGATTTTAGCAATGCGAGTGCGCGTTTATCACGTTTTTAGTATTCAACCAACTTTGCGGGTTCAATGGGTGGTGTGGTTTCTTTCTCTGTTATTTCCCACAAATCATTAAAAACAAACGTATTTTCCATGTTCATGATCCATTCTTTGTAGTTTTTAGGTGACAGTTTTCCATTTTCAGATATGAGATTGACAATTTTAGCCATGATACTAAAAGAACAATCAAAACAAGAAAAGGAAATACTATTTAAGGTTTTGTCTTTACCTTCAAAAATAGCTTTTGATTTACTGATAAGCCTAGAACTTATCAAAAAAATTACTCATAACTCTTATTACACCCTTATATCACCATTTTCATTGAAAATATTATTTTATCCTTATAACTCATTTACATCAAAATTTAGATCAAAATACCAAAAAAATTGATCAAAATACAAGTTCAAAGGGTTTTGAACCCTTACCCTACTTTTTCATGTGCTTGTAAAATGTGTATGGCCAACTTCGCTACAATTAATATTGAAATTCCTTTGGAGGATTTTCAATATAACTAAAGGTTATCTGATTTTTACAAAATAAAACCACATTTTAAACATGTTAAAAAAAAAAAACACCTTGCTTATAAAAATGGCGCTTTTGATGGAGGCCTATTCTCCTCTCGACTTTCTCATTGTGCTTTCTAAAGATGCAGCGAAGAATAAAAAGCACGAATATGAGTGTGTTAGGGTTTAGCAAAGTTCAATGTAAACGGCAATGGATATGAGCGTGTTAGGGTTTAGCAAAGTTCAATCTACACGACCGCTGAGTAACCACGTTGACAATCTTCATAAAGAATCGCAAATTTTTCAAAACTTTCAATCCTTTTTTTCTCCTACATATCTTCTGATCGTGACATTATTTTCTATCAAATGAGATTTTCTGCCATTCAAAGACTTTATATCTGTTGCCCTTGATTTCACTTACAACAGAGCAATTATATTCTATTATATAATGCAATTGATCAACTAAACAAAATTCACCCCAATTCCGTGAATCAAAACGTTGATATAAATTGTGAAAAACTTCACATAAAATTCATCTGTCCGACAAAATACTTTGGGTTTGAAGAAGCGAGCCAAAAACAAAAATTAGAATATAACCTTCATAGAAACTAGTTACCGGAAGTGATTAAAATAGGTTCAGTGCACATCTTTGGCATCCAATGTCTATCGCTTTATCGAGCTTCCAGGGCTTCACCATGTGCATCAGAAGATCGTGGTTTGGCATAGAGGCCTTGTTTGCATTAGTTTTGTCTGGAGCAGCGGCAGCAGCAACTCAATCAATGTGAAACCTCTGCCTAATTCCCATGCTCTGATACCACTGTACAGGCCTCGATCTTAAGAGGAATAATTCAACAAATATATTCAATAACAATGCATTATTTTTGTACATAGAAGGTAAGCTTTAAAAAGCCTACAGGAGAGTTGGTTAGGAAAAACCAACTAACAGGGAAAACAACTAACCGAACAACAAACTAATTAAACTATAACATTTGTATCATTAAAAAATAATCTAACATCGACATGGATAAAACATTGGCACAACTGAGTGAGAGTTACTATTGGCCAAGGATGAGTGTGGATGTGAAGAAGTTTGTGCAAGGGTGTAGAGTTTGCCAACATGCTAAGGGTAAAAGTTTGAGTGCAGGTTTGTATCAGTCATTCACAACACCGAAAGGACCGTGGAAAGACATAAGTATGGATTTCGTTCTTGGGTTGCCAACGACACAAATAAGTAATGATTATATCTTCATTGTTGATCATAGATTCTCAAAGATGGTACACTTCATTGCATGTAAGAAGACAAGTGATGCCACGAACATTGCCAATTTGTTTTTCACAAGACATGTTTCCAAAGAGCATAAGTTTCAGATAGAGATACAAAGTTTGTTGGTCACTTTTGGAGAACTTTGTGGAGAAAGTTGGGCACAAGGTTGAGTTTCAGTTCAGCCTATTATCCATAAACGGATGGGAAAACAAAGGTAATGAATAGAAACCTCAAGAATTTGTTGAGATGCTTGGAAGGGAACAAGCCCAAACAATGGGATGTGACTTTGGCACATGCTGAGTTTGCTGACAACAACTTAGTCAATAGAAGTACAGCCAAGAGTCCTTTTCAGATTGTGTATGGCTGCAGCCCTAGAAGGATTAGTGAGTTAAGAAGTACAGCGGAAATGAGTAGAAGTGCTGAAGTGAAGGACCATGCAATGTATATGCATGAGAAGCATAGGGAAGTGAAGGAGAAGTTGGAACAGAGAGTCATGGACTACAAACAGCATGCAGAATTGAAAAGAAGAGAACAAGAATGTCAAGTAAGAGACTTGGTTTTGGCTCATTTGAGAAAAGAAAGGTTCCCAAATGGAATGTATGACAAGCACAAGTGGAAGAAAATTGGGCCATGTAGATTTCTGAGAGAGTTTGCAGCAAATGCAGAGCTACTGGATGAGGTTCATATCTCGCCTATCTTCAATGTAGCAGACTTGCATTACCATAAGGGACAAGCAAATGATGAGGGGATGTCTATTCAGATTCTTCAAGGGAAGAGATAGAGATGGTGATAGATTCCAAAATTGCCAAGAAGCCACGAGGAAATGAATACAAAGAATATTTGGTCAAGTGGAAAGATAGAACCACTGAAGATGCAACTTGTACGAGTGTGTTTGAGATTTCCTTGCATGGGTGCGTCTAAAATTGCCAAGTATGGAAAACAAGTGGAAGAGCTCACTCGAGATTAATGAGCAAGAGCTCATGGATCAATTTATTTACACAGGATGTATGATGCAAGAGCATCAGGGTCAACTGGGAATCGTGCATCAACCAAAAACATGTCATATGTTTGTATGTGCTTGCGTCATGTCGGCATTGTCAACATCGTTGTGTGTCAAAAATGATCAAAATCAGTCCAAGGAACATCGTGAGCACCCCAACACCTTAGGAACATCAAGAAGCACGATTTTCAGTCATCTCCCATAGGTCAATTGGACCTCTTTCACTAGTGGTTTTACACGCAAAGGTTGCACAAGTAAAGTAATTGCCTAGGATAAAAAAAAACTCGATATGTGGACCCATTTCTAAGAACAAGGAATGGAGCTACTAGATGGGATTAATATCTTGCCTATCTTCAATGCAGCGGACTTGTACCCTTACCATAAGGAACAAGCAAGTGATGAGGATGTTTTCTTCAATTGTGGATTGGAGACAACAAATCCCTGAGAAGGCAAAGGAAGAGATAAATATGGTGATAGATTCCAAGAATGCCAAGAAGAATCGAAAGGGTTGTAGTCCCACTGGTGAGGATGATGTTGCTTATATCCATCCACCACGGTACAAATCCCTCTAGATACCCGACATGGAGAGTCAAGCAGTTAAGGCTAGGATTGTGCCTTGGGTGATTTTGACAGTGTGGATGCCCTTTATTCAAGGTTGCTTAGCCAAAGGAGCTCATTGATTTAGATGTATGCTTACTCAGTATTGTAAATCCACTATATGTTTATTTCCAAAATATTAGCAGAGATGCCGACATTCTATGTAATTCAGTGTTTCCATGTAATGCCTTCAAGCATATCAAAAAAAACGCCAAGAAGACAAGAGGTAGTGAATACAAAGAATATTTGGTCAAGTGGAAAGACAAACAGCTGAAGATGCAGTTTGGATGAGTGCGTCCAAGATTTCCAAGTACGTAAAACAAGTGGAAGAGCTCACTCAAGGTTCATGAGGAGGAGCTCATGGATCAATTTATTTATCCAATGCATATGATACAAAAGCATCTGAGTCAACTAGCAATCTTGCATCAACCAAAAACATGTCATATGTTTGTGCTTACTTGAGGCATGTCAGCCTTATCAACATTGTTGTGTGTGTTGAAGATGATCAAAACAAAGAACATCATCAGTTCCCCAACACCTCAGAAACATCATGAAGAGCAGGTTTGATCATCTCCTAGAGGTCAATTGAACTCCTTTTGGGAAGATGACAAAACTGCCGCTTAATGCGAGCAGCAATTACGTAACCCCCAGTCTATAACTGTCGGTTTCGCCCACAAAAGTTGTACAAGTAATTTCCCAAAATACAAAAAAAACTCAACATGTGGATCGTTTTCCAAGAACAAAGGAGCTGGAAGTCACTGCAGAGTGTCTGAGTAGTCATGGAAGATCCGGATTCTTCAGTTGGGAGCAGTTCAGTTGCAAGGGAAAGCTTGGTTTGGGTTAGCGCGCACGAGAGAGAGAGAGAGAGGAGGGGTCTTGTGAATGTTCGTAACATGACAAAGGGTATAACCAGTCCAATTTTAGGGTTGTGATATACATGAAGTCATTTTCATGTGTGTTCAATAAGCGAGGCAATAGAGTGTGTAATGAAAATTCTATAACGTTGACATGATAAAATATGAGTTTGTTTCCAAGTTTGAGAGAGTGGTGTAGGATTTTGTGTGACCATTTGGAGAGTGTAAGTCTAGGTTTATAAGTAAGGTAGCCATTAACTTGGCCCCCTTATTCCCCTCTGCATCAATAACACTCTAATTTGTTGGAATGCAGGTTTGTTAAAAGCAGACGAAAATCATAATAACAATTATAGTTAAAAGATAATTGCATAACTGAACGGTGAATAAATAGAGAGCAAAATATTGTAGCAGAGTACACAAGAACAGAAAGCAGAATATTGTAACAAATTACACAAGAATAGAGAGCAGAATATTGTAACAGAGTACACGAAGAGATAATGTAAATGCAACTATTTGTATTAGCATAAACTTTGTACATAAGTAGAGTACATGATATGTCAGCTTGGTGTAAGGAATTGTATGTTGTATGCTTCTCAGATGAACGATGAGACAGTAGTATGATAAAAGTCTACAGACACCAAGGGATGTACATGGACTCCTGTACTCCACAACTTAGGTGTGCATGGACTCACCGTACACGAGATTGGAATGCATATGCAAAGGCTATGGTGCCAATGTAACCGAATTTATATTAATGAAATCAATTTCCTATAAAAATCTCATTGAATGCACATGGAAAAGACAATTTAAAGCATTAAAATTTGCAAAAATCTTTATATGCCTTCACCGAAATTTAATTTTAAAGTCTTTGTTTATGGATGATTGTATGCCAACCTTCTGCACTTAAAACAAATGCATGGTAGAAGTATCATTGTTCCAAGTCTAGTTTGCAAGTTCCATGAGATTGCCCATTATCATTGTTGGACAAATTCCATTGCTACGTTGGCTTCACTCAAACATCAGTACTAACATTCCTGCATTTCTGCACACTAAGAACACCGAAATGTGTTTATGCAAGTGCCTCTCTTTGTGTATCTTCTGCAGAGATTCAAAGGGTGAATTGACTATTAGAACATTGGCACATGGAAAAGAATTGACAGAAACGGGTAGTAATTAGATTCAGAATCCATAATGACAAATAACACCACTCTTAACTCTAGATGGTATTGCAAATGATGTTAAAAACACAAATCCAAAGTTTCTCTTAGGGTCTGGTAAAAAACATAAACTACTTATTGGAAATGGCACAGTTGTATCCTACTTACAATGCAAGAATTCAAAGATCTAGCAACCCAAACATTGTAGGTACACAACCATAGCCCATTCTTTACTACAACCACATTGATCATTAGTGATAAAAAATGATCAACCAGATAGAGGTGTTAATAAGCATGTACTGTAAGTGAAAGGACATTTTGTTGAAATTTTGCACAAGTTCATTTTCTCATCGCACCAAATCAATGATTTGCCTACTGCAATGGGTAAGCTTAGCCTTCAAAAAGCAATCCATTAAAAATTTAATATTATTGATGATACTATTAAGCAAGCTGTTGTCATTATTATCAATCTACATTTTATGTTTTTGAGTGTAATGATTTGGGAATCAACTTCATTCACAGAATCATAACGTATGTGAACATGCCAAGGGATTTATTTAAGTCCGAGTTGCCATAAGTCATTTAGATCTATTGATGTGTAGACTTCAAAAGGGCATCCCAACCAACTTTCAATAAAACTTTCCTTTATACCCATGTTTCGTGTGGTGAAACTATGTCATAAATCCCATGATTCTACAGCATATCCACATTGACCGAAGAGGTGATTGTTGCCCTATTTATTAAGAAAATTGGGGAGATGTTGTCTTTACAGAGACTCCGACAACTCTCTATCCACTTTCTTTAGATACTTGGACCAACGATGCCTAGTCCTTTTTCTTTGAGAGGTTGTCACCCTTTGACGCAGGTCCCTGTAGAGGGCCCCTAGAGTCCTCAAGTTGATCACTTCTTGCTTTCAACCCATCATAGAGGTTGGCGGCATTAAGCGTCCTTTGGATACTATTGCTTCACACACTACGGGGTAGGTCAATGAGTCAGTGCTCATCTCTGCACAACACTACTACTAAGGTGCCTTGGTACACAAGCTCTCGGCGACAGGAATCCACCCCTCCTCGACGTCATGGATCTACTCCTCGACGTCATCGATCTACTCCTCGACGTCATAGATCTGCTCCTTCGAAACCGATTCCCAAGCCACGGGGACAAGCACAAATTACAAGTTTCTTCACTGCCTCGTGAAATTCTTCAACCTTGGATGCTAGGGAGGGATTCTAGGGTGAGTGCTTTGCTTCCTCTGAGGATTATGCAACCTAGCCCCCTCAACCCTAAACACTCCCTAATGAGCAATATCAGATCTTACATTGGCCCTTTCACAATGATAGATGATGACACAACTGATTCATGTGTCTCGGGCATGGTCAAACATGTTTAACAGGACTACCATCCAGTCTTTACAACTTTCATCGACCCCTGCTTTTTAAGGGTTCTTGCTCCCCGCACATGGCTATTTGTATTGGTACCCTAACCATGTAAGTTGGGGGGTTTACTGCATTAGGTTCATCCCTTGTTTATTTTTCAGTGCTTTTGTTGTTTTTTTAATTTAATTAGTCGTTGATCCTAGGGTCCTTTTACAGTTTTACCCTAGCACTTTCTATTGTAATTGGATGTATTCTCGAGTTCCATTGACCTACATTTGGTCATTAGTGGACATTAACATAATTTCTTTCTTTCTATTTGAGCTCTTTTCACATAATATGTATATATTCTGACATATGTATTATCTTCTTTAATATTTATCATTTGAATGAATTTTTCCTTTAATGAGCTACAATAAAAATATATAAACACTTGGCGAAGGCGCAGGATTCCATATATTCTTTGTTAAAGGTCATTTTTCATGACTTTTGTTATCTTCTTTTAAAATAAGTTGGGAATATCCCTAGACTACCAAAAATTGGAGATCCTAGCTACCTTTTCCATCCGACGTAACCTCTTTCATAGAGATGTTTTGTCCTCTTCTATAATTCTTCCCATAAGGTATTCCTATACTCTTGCAAAATAGAAGAAGGCCAAGAGCTTTGATTCTTCCACTTCCTAAATACTTCTAATAAGGTTTTATGTTCTTCTCTAGTTTCCCAAAAATCAGCAACTCTAATCTACCCTTGATCTATACATGATTGGGCAATCGGAATCCATTTACTATCTTTGATTAAGGGAAAAAGGGTGTGCCAAGGATCATCCCAAAATTTCGCTCAAGTCTCTTTCCCAAGTATCCAAGTCCATTGTTCTCTTATTAATTTATATGATGATATAAGTTGCTTCCAAATAAAAGAGTGTTGATCTGAGAAGCTTTGAATCAAGATTTTTTTAATTGGTAGGAAATGTACTAGCATATATCGCATGAGGAATAGTGGTCCAAAGAGAATCATTATCTTTGGGACATCTCCAGTGAATTTTTGCCTTCAATGCTTTGTACATGAGTTGAAATCTTTGAATTCCAAATCTCCCATTTTCCAATGGGTAAAGAAACATCAGTCCATCTCACCATTATCCATGATGACTCTTTCCTAAGCTCCATGCTAGAAGAAATTTCACATCTTGGACTCCAAATCCTTGATAATGTATTTGGATGCCGTATGAAGGAAATTTCGATAAACCACCATAAGCTTGGAGGACTAATTTCATTTTTATGAGTCTACACACCTTCGATAGGCATCTAAAATTACGAGTATTCAAATTATATGTATTTTCTCAACCAGGACTTTCCACTCAGCTCTACTATAGGCCTTTCCTATAAGTTTAAAACCAAGCCATGGGAGTGCAAGTTTCGCTTTTGGAAACCAAAAATATTTTTTTATCATATTTTGCAAAATTCCATAGGTAAAAAATAAGAGTCAACTTTTGAGAGTCAATCTCAATCCCAGATCCATCAAAAAACAGAGTCATAACCTCTTTTATATTTTTGGCCTCTTTTATCATGGCATCTTCCACAAGGAGAGAGTCATCTACAAATTGTAGATGTGTTATTGAGCGATGCCCTCTAATTGGTAGAACTCCTTTGATACTCCCGGTTTAGCAAATTGAATTCCTAAATAGCAATCCATGGATACAAATTCACAGTATTGCAACTACAATAAGCTATAATTTGTGTTTCAAATAATAGTTGTTCTTTGTTATACTTGTTACCCAAGATTGTTCACAGCTATAAGTAGACTACCTTTGCATGTGCTATATATAACTGCAAGGTGAGGCAATTCTGAGTAAAAATTGAAGACATAATTCTGAGTAATAAAATTGAAGACATAAAAGGCTTATTAAAAGATCCTATAGCTGTTTGAAACGGCAATTTGATCTTCTCACTCTTGAAGGTAAAAATGTTGAGATTCGGTTGAAGATATAATTTTTAAATAGTAGGGAAAAAGTAAAATTGGGCTGAATTATTCTTAATTATCTACGTGTTGAACTGTGCTTGAGCTGGACATTTGTGTTATTTCAATTCCAGAGGGGTATATAGAAATTCCTTTTTTAAATTGACAAGCTAATTGAATACCTGTTATCAGTATTTTTTCTATGTCTCGAGTACCATAGATATCTGCAAAATTTGTGGTTATCTCATTTGTGCCAATGTTGTCCTTTAAAACCTTATCAAAACAATAGGGAGTGACCATTGGTCAGAATTTTTTCCTCTCCTGTTCTAGGCAATCTATTATTGAATTGCTAGAGATATATAGTGATTCTCTCACATCAGCTAGGCGAGATTTGCTTTACACACATCCTTGCTCTACATTTATAGTGTATTACACTCTCAATCAGTCTTTTTTAAGTTACTCAAGCACCCATTATATTGTTATGTAAATGGTGAAGCACTTCTCTACATTAACACCAAGACGTTGCACTATCAAACTTAGAATAGCCCATTTGGGTAAGCAACCACATCCTAAGGGCATCATTGTCCATTTTTGTCTCGCATCAATCACAAGCTATGTTAACATGGGGGGTGAGCCCAATGGGGTTTGAATCCATGTCATCAGCACAGCCACTGCTGCACCTTACTGTTTGTTCACTTCAAAAATCATGTTCTGCCATTTTTCACCAATTTGATGACTCTTTGAAACTTGCATTTGGATGTTAGAATGTTAAGGATAATACTTTGAACCTGTCTTGATCTAATGTTTTAAGTTTCATTGCACAGACCCAAATGTTTATAAGGACACAGATTTACAAGGACCATGGGAGACAGATATGGGTACATGGACAGGACATTAATTTTCAAACAGGATATGGGAACACATCATAAGAGTACCCTTACGAATATATTACATTTAAATTTTTTAATATATTCACTTCATCATGTGGGTATTGGGCTGGGTCCTTGCCTCTGAAGCTGAGTTTCCTTGTGACTATGGGATGCATTACTTTATCTCCGGAGTACTGCTGACCTCATTTGAGAAAAAAAGAACCCCCTTGTTGGGATTGGTAGACAGTTCCTACCTACTAGTTTAGTTTCTGCCAAGTTTACCTCTTGATTACTCTAAGAGGAGAGTGATGATACTAATGCCCTTGAGTATGTCTTTCATCTTACAACTCTACACAAAATTTCATCGCTCTATTTTCATGGAAAAATTATGTATCATATCTGACAATCTCTATAGAATCCAAAAAAACGGTTTTTGTCATTTTCCAAAATGGCCCACCGGCATAATCCACACTTTTGGCTTTTATTCAGGATACATAATCTAGTGTTATTTAGAGCTCTTCTTCATGTTTGCATTACACTTAAATTTAAATGGCTGTATATTCAATTCTTTCCGCTGTACCATACCTACAAGGCCCGCTGCCAATATCAAGGTCAAAACCTACGAAAAAAAGTCCAATTTTTTATCAGTTCTTGTAGAAACCTGCAGATAGTTTCTCCATTTATCTTATATATTGTCCAGCCAGTGTACAACCCTACCCTTTTTCAAAGAGAATTGCTTTTCTATGTATCCTATAAATATTGTGTTAATGCATTAAAATGTTCTGATTAGTTGTACCCACATTTCAAACACAACAATGGGATCTCTGCTTAGTATGACACTGATCCTTGTAGAGAAACTCCAGAGCCAACTGGTTATGTTTCCTAAACTAGTGCTACTCTACTTACTCTAAGTGCATGGAGGTAAATTTGGAAGGGAAAAGGGGGAGAGAAATAATTATAAAATAGTGATGCATTAGAATGGAAATGGGATGATTTCCTATCTATATAACTATGTAGCTTACCAGCAAGCAAGAAGGGAAATGAACAAAACATAAAAATAAAGTGCAAGGGTCAAGATACAACCCATTTGATCATGGAGTGGCACCAACAAGACAAGGGCCAAGGGGGCGGACAAACAAGGGCCACAGTAGCTTTATTACTTGCAAAAGTATGTGCAGTCACATTCTATTTCAATGAGGGCTTGGGATATTCTTACATCGCAAAATAGTAAAGGCTCAAGTCTGAATTCTAGGAATTCAGTAGACTTAGAAAGTCCAGCTAATCAACCCTTTTCTTAAAGGAGCAAATTACATTATATAGAAGACAAGGAAGAAAAAAGAAAGCGAAGAGCATTCAAATTTCAGTTTTCCACTGCCAGACTAGAGAAGAATTGAATGAAAGAACTGTAGTTTGCCCCCTACTGTCCTATTTTGTCCATTTTAGTCACTCAATAAATCTTCCCCGATTTTCCCAAGATGCCCATGCTTCCTCGTGTACTTTACTAGTTTTTGCTTTGATTTTAGCTACCTCTTCATTACAAGAAGCTTTCTTTGAAGATTTAAACTAAGTAGCCAATACAGGTACGGGTACGGGTACAAGTATCGGGTACGTGGAGACGGGAGATTTTTTTTGGGGGGGGGTTTGGGTACAGCTGGGTACAGCCGTACAAAAATATATATATAATTTTAAAAATATAAAAATATAGCCATATAAGCAAAATTAACCACATAATATGCATAAAGGAAACATAATAAGTTAAATAACCAAAAAAAATACTAATAATTTGATGCCAAATATCATAATATTCAATTGTCGAACATAGATTAATCTGATTACAAGTACATAGTGCAAATGTTACAATGTATGGACAAAAATAAAGACAAAAGAAAATGCACTCTCTGCAGTTTGGTGAAGATTACAATGAGATGACCTGGTGTTAAATCAACTTAAGAACATGGCCTGTTCTCTTCTTTGAGCTTATTCACGAGTTGAGCTTTTGTATTATACCTGTGCAAATGATCTTACTGTATGTACTGCACAAAAAGAGTCCTGGAGAACCATATTTTTGGGACATGGATAAGCAAAAAAAGACATTATTGATTTCAACCTCTCCCTCATCTTGATCATGTTACAGACATTTATTCCCTTTATTTTGGCAAGGCTGAAACACGATCAAATAACTGGAAGACTTGCTGACTTGCTCTGGCAACCTTTATAGCTGTTATATACAGCCCTAATAAAGAAGATACAGATGAATCGACTGAGGCTCACGTTTTGAAAAACACGGCTAGCCATTGAAACAGCAAGAGTGAACAAATATGCAATGGGAGGTCAAA
Organism: Torreya grandis; assembly: GCA_037957365.1. Taxonomy (NCBI): domain Eukaryota; kingdom Viridiplantae; phylum Streptophyta; class Pinopsida; order Cupressales; family Taxaceae; genus Torreya; species Torreya grandis. The sequence goes on from JARHVA010003248.1 coordinate 614,390, forward strand.
ATGCAATGAAAGGTAAATGTGTTGTTATCTTTTGATAAAATAAGTGTGATTCATGCTTTTAGGGTTGCAAATTAACTTTAAAATGTTTTTAAATGTTTTTTTAGCTCCATATTTGACTTTGACCGGCAAAATAAGGAGGAAAATATTTTAAAATATGTTTTTTTCTGGATGGTATGCCAGCCCTACGCCCAGGGCATGCCCCAGCCCCTGCGGGTACACCTGGGTACATCATCAACATACCTGGGCATACCCGCAAGAGCTGGGGCGTGCCCTGGGCGTAGGGCTGGCGTACCACCCCCCATACCCATATCCAAACCTACCATACCCGTACCAAGTGGGGCATATAGGCATATCCGGTAACGTAGGATTTAAATAAAACTTTGGTGGGCCTTTCACTTGCAGCTTCCTTTTGCTAGCTAGCTTCTCCTTTGAATACGACGTACCCGGGCATACCCGCCAGGGCTGAGGCATACCCTGGGTGTAGGGCTGGCGTACCAGCCCCCATACCCATATTCAAACGTACCATACCCATACCAGGTGGGGCGTATTTGCATATCCGATAACGTAGGATTAAAATAAAACTTTGGTGGGCCTTTCACTCGCAGCTTCCTTTTGCTAGCCAGCTTCTCCTTTGAATACATGGGCTTCCTTATTTAAATCGTGGGGTGAGCCTACTATTTAAATTTAGCAATTTAAATGAAGCTCATTTACATTTAGAGAATTAAAGAGGCCTAAATTAGCCCATTTTCTATAAGGAAAATTAAACTAGTAAATAAATGGAACCTGGTGCAGAAATTTTAACAGATTGTTTTTCTATTTACCTTATATAATATTCAAGGAAGTGTACAACCTACTCCCTTTTGCAAGAGGATTGTATTTCTATTTACTTATATACAATCCTACCATGTTGTCTAAGGGGATAGTTTTTCATTTACCTTGTATATTATTTAAGGAGGTATACAACCCCACCCCCTAGGAGGTACACTTAGGTGGCTTAATGGTGAAGAACTTGCATAACTTGTGTTCTTGAAAGGGAGGTTACAATTTCAAAACTTGAGAGAGTAAAGGATATTATGTACAATCAGAAGTAGAAAAAAAGTTATGGCCCCCACAGTTACGTATAGTCAGAAGAAATTTTAAATGGGTAGAAATTTTTGTGCCCCCCCACACTTGCCTGGGATGGAAACTCATTTCCAAATTAGCCACTGCTCAGAAATTCGAGGAACAATTTTTTAAAGCCACAATAATACATTTTTATTTTCATAGGACCATATTTTTCAAATTTATATGGACAATAACCACCAGCATGGGACCTCTACCTCAGCTACTTGCAAACCCTAAACAAGGAGCCGGAGCCTGATATTGTGAACCTTAAAAAAGACTTTCCTTTCCTTTCCCCTTCTAATTCGAATCTGTGACTCACTGTACGAAGGACACGTGCATTCACCATGAGACTCACTCAAGTTGTAGCCCTTCCTATATTTGGCTACATAAATATCTAGTTCAAGAATATCTCACAATAGATCAATGAAAACATTCTGCTCCACACTGTGACAGACATTTGAGCTCCCCCAAGTTTGAATAAGACCCACAAATGGCTCAGATGAGGGCAGTTTAAAGCCATCAGTAAGAAAACCAGGCTGATCCTACCTCCCCGACATCCTCAACCTCTCACCAAACTGCATACCCTAACGACTAAAACCCCGTGACTAATCGTGACAACATACTTAAATGTTTAATTTTCAATTTCCATAACCCAAATAACCTTAGATCTGAGCTATCTATTTACCAAATTCTTCAGCAAAATGCATATGCGCGCAGCGATTTAAATAGAAATTTTTAGCGCCGTCAACATTTTTTAAAAAAAACGCATTAAACTGAACCGAAATTAATGGAGATTAAACGGAACGATATGTATACCTTATTCGGAAAAGCTTAGCTTCGCCTTAGCCTTAGCGTTATGCACATCATCCCCCAGGCAACAACACCACCCCCCCTCCATTTTGCAATTTACAAGCTTACTACCTTTGCCCAAGTATTCTCGTCTGTTTTAATTTTTATAATTATTTCCCGTACTTCTTCTCTTTCTCATTAACGTGCCCATTTATGTTTGATATGGCCGCATTTGCAGACGCACATTCTTATTTTTGATAAATGTGATGAATGTGTTTCTTGGGAAGGGTCTTTGTCGATATGGAAGCATTGCTTTGATAGTTCACGGTGCTTAATAGTTTTTTTAAATAATTAACTAGCACCTTAAGTTTTAATAGAAGGGATATTAAATTTATTTATTTATTTATTTTTTAGGTAAAGTGGAATTTTGTAAAGTGAAAAAGTGTAAATCGATTACATGAAAATTTTAGTTGTTTGAACTCATTTCATTTTTGTACATGAAATGTTAAGAAAGAATAATTTGATATTTTTAACGAAGGTGGTGTGTTACTTCATTGGCATGGTAATGAGCTATGTGGGGAAGAGACGTCATGTTTCACAGTGAACTTGAGCAATGGCAAAGTGATGGGAAAGGGCAAGGCCATAAAGAACATAAAAGCGGTAAAATGTTTTAAAGTTGGTTGGGTAATGATGGTGAGGGACAGAGAGAGGGTATTTCAAGGGATGGTCATGAAGAAACTCGCACAGAGACACGTGCAAAGTTTAGTGTGTAAGATGTAAATTTTGAGCAAATAATCTATTAGATATGTAATTTTAACCAAAACTACTCAAAATAACAATATGCCCTTAAAATTAGAAACCATTAGATCAGAATGCAATTAAATGAACATTTAAAATAATATTTTAATCTAAAGCCAAATGTTCCCAATCAAGATTCAAACAAAAAGATTAATTGATTATAGATGGAGGATTGTTACCATGTATTCATATTTTTTACAGCATGTGATTAGCTTGATTCAAGCCTTCGATTAGATGATTGTTTGACAAAAGACCAATGAATTATGATTAAGAGATTGACATAAAGGTTCGTGAAATTTTTAGTTTTTTTTTCATTGTTTGAAATGGAGAGAAGCATGGTTTAAATATACAACGGAGGGAGATTTTTCAATGAATTAAAAATTCATTGGAAGCCTCTAGAAAAGAAGACTCTACAAAGGAAGGAGGGAGTTCTAAGGAATTAAAATTTCTTAGAATTAACTAAAGAGAGGAACTCTCTAAAAAAAGAAAAGGGTGATAGAGAGTTCTACATTCCATTAGAGAATCTAATGATAATTAGAGGAATATTAAACTATATTAGAAGAAGGGTTATGTGAGGAGTAGGGTAGGCTTGTAGGAAAGTCTAGGAGTAGGTACGTAGGTGGGTTATGAAAATTTTTAATTCTCAAATATTAGACAAGTGAGATTAGTTAGTAGATCATGGGGACTTAGGCGAATTAATTAGGAATGGGATGTTATAAGGTTAGTGTAGGATGGGGGATATATTATATTAGGACTAAGAAAATATGATATTATGATAAATTAGATGAAAATAGATCAAATTAGTGATGTTAATGATGAAAATAGTAAATTTAAGTGCAAACATTTTGCCCTTCTTTGAAAGGGCATTGTGAGTGGATGAAGTACAAGGAATAATGGTCTTTCAAAGAAGAAAGACACTCATGGATGAATGTTAGTAAGTCATGTTAATGGATATGATGCCCCCTCGAGGAGACATGCGGAGAAGAATGAGACAGATGGTCACTCTAAAAGAAGAAATGAAGGGCAAGATGTGTCGGGTAGACAGGGGATGAGATGCTAGATGTGAGATTGATGATGAAGAAAATGAACTCAACATGAGTAGTGAGCTACAAAGTGATGATGCCCCTAGTAAAGACCTATGCAGAGGGAGCGAAAATGACTGTATCATGGTTGTCAACACATCCTAAGGCAGAATCACCCATAACATGATGATGATAAGATAAAAAATTGTAAATTTTCAACATACCCAAGCAAGGACACATGTTAAGGAGAGATACATACCAAGATGATAAAGGCCACGAGCTTTCAACATATCCCAAGCAAGGACACATGATAAGAGAGCATCGAGCCAAAATAAGATAATGATTTGATAAGATTAATCGATAAGTATAGTTCAAAGCTAAAGGTGAATAATAAGATGACAGAGATGAGAGAGGATAAATGATATGATCAAGTGACCACAAGATGAAGGGCAAAAATTAAACGATAATGCATCAAATCAATGAGCCACATTGTGATGAATAGTGATGATGCTCCTAGTAACAACACATGTAAAGGAGCGAGAGATGATAATAAAGTTATGATCCTGGTCATTTCCTAATCGAATGATGAAACCATAAACTTTAAATGATGAATTGACCAATGAATGACAATGGATGACTGATGGAAGAAAAGATGGATGTTGTGATTTGTCGAGCCCAATTAATGAGCGTGAGTGATTACCAAAAAGATTAGGGAGATGATTGTGGGGATGGTGATTGATCAATAGATCGATTAGTTAATGATTGATATTATAGTTCAAGGATTTGACTCATGCAAGAGTTGAGGATGATGAGGGATAAGAGAGATGTGATAACGAATGATGGAGAAAGGGGAGAGAATGGTCGAGCTGACCTTAGATATGTTACGTGACTAAGTGCTACCTACATAGTCTGAAAAGATTTTAAGGTAATGTAGCTCATACTAAATGATAGATGACAAGAATGACTAGCGTGGGAGGATGACAATAACTATTAGACATATTAGTTGTTAGATAGAGGATGTGACTTAGATGTTAGACATGAAGATAGAGGACTAAGATAAATGATGGGAGATGAGATGTTAGATATTGAGATGTTGATGACTAGAGAGATGATAGATGATTGACTAGAGGATATAGACATGATGATAAAGGAATTGGAGTAATGATTGGATACTAGACAAGTGGACTTGGATGATCAGATTAAAAATAGAGGACTAGGATAAATGATTGGATATGAGATGTTAGATGTTATGGCAGGTGATAGAGGATAGGAAGAATGATGAATGTGTCTATTATCAAGCCATCATTGATGTAATAAGGTCTCATCATAGTTTAAGCAATCCGATGTAGATATAGCATTAGGCAGTATGACCCATGATATCAGTATGGCCAAGAGGACATTATGCCAAAGTGCATGATTATAAAAGGGCAAATGATGAACTCTACATCATCGAGGGCACCTAAAAGCATCATTGTAGATTTTAGTGTCATTATAGCATCCCCATTTATTACATAATAGACAAAAAGATTTATGCTATGAAAAAGATCAAAACAAGATAAAAAAAAGATATATACAAACAAACATTTACAGATAAGCAAATATAGATAAAAAGACAAATAAAAACACACAGATCATACAAATAACACACACAAATATATACACATCAAGCAAATAGGGTTTTGTCCATTTTTTAAATGTATAAGGCTGGGATGAATGGTGATGATAATTTGATGCCAACAAATGAGGATGGATAGACTTAATGTATAAGGATGGGATGAATGGTGATGATAATTTGATGCCAACAAATGAGGATGGATAGACTTACCTTGATCAAGATTAGGATGGGTGAATAGGGTATGTTTGAGCAAATTTCAACTTAAACAAAGGGGCTAGTCAACTTCTGGATTGACTATGTTTTGAACTTAAATGATAGACTTAGGTTTTATCAAGCTAAAGTGAGACTAGGTCAATGCTAGCTCGATATAGACTATATTTGCCCAGGTTCAGAATAGGGGATGAAAGATAATAGTAGTATGGATGGCTATGTAAATGAGAGGTGAAGGGTATGGATATGGATTCAAAGGGATAATAGGCATAAGACAAGACATCTTGGAATATTTTTGGATTTTTTTCAAATTTTATGATTTTTGGGATTTTTGACATATTTCAATTTTTTGGACTTTTTGGAATACGAATATACACTATACAAAGGGGGTTACTAGCAAAGGGAATACCATGCCAAGAAAATAGTATGAGGATGAATGGAATAATGATGAGGGTGATGTTGAAAAGGGGATGAGGACAAAGGAATAATGGACCAGGGATTGGTAATGACCATGTTGTGAGGGAACCAAATAACTAGTTTCTTGAGTGTTCATTGGAGGATATTCCAAGATGATTCCAACACATTTCCTAAGACATCTTCCACTCGTTTATAAAGGTCAATATTAGAAAAAATAATATTGCAGATGATGGGTAGGAACAAGGGATAAGATAGACAATGATGACATGGATGGGATTGATGGATTTTGCCCCCAAGTTTTGAGGTATAATGTAAATAATAAACTATTTTACCATGACGTTGGAAATTGGTTTTCATCATGGTACTTTCCCAAGGTGCCAAAAAACTAGTTTTCACCATTGGAAAAATGATTTATTATTAGTATTATTTTATATTTTATTTTTATTTTTTTTACTTTTTTATTATTTATTTTTTGACTTTTTGGGCATCTCATTTTATTAGAGGTAGGTGAGATGAAAGAATGGTGACACTTTCATGATCTTTAACCAATTCATGTTCTAGAGATATGTGATACTAGGATCATGTTGTCAATGTTAGATGTATTGATGTCATTGTGACCTTCTTTGACTCTTGATTGAGACCCCTCAAGACACCTAGACCAGGTGTTTTCATCACCTTTACAAGAGACAATGTTGCCCAAGTTTATGAGGCATGGAATGGATGGGTTTAGGGTTTGGATTTGATGGTGATGTATAAGAATTGAATGGATGATAGGATCATAATAGGGAGGTGTGATGGATGATTAGAAAGTGGGACTAGTAGTCACACACATTGTTGGACATGTTGGATGTTATGTATTTGATTGGTACTATATGATAAAAAACCTTAAGAGATCCAAGACACTTTAATTTTGTGGTTCATCTTTAATCTAATTATTTGAAGGATTTTTGGCCATCTTGATACTAATTTTGACATTATTTTTATTTTTAAACTTGTTTATTTCTTGATCGCCCCCTAGTGCCTGACTTTAGGCTTCATTAGAAGAGATTGATTTTTTATTTGATAGATGATGATTATTTTGACAGAAGAGATTGATTTTTTATTTGATAGATGATGATTATTTTGATTTGATGGTTCCTTAGTGCCTCAAAGAGGGTTTCACTAGGGGAAGACACTTTTTTATTAGGCTAATGATTTGAGTTTTCTTGATTGTGACTTGTTGGATCAAAAGTGATTTGATCATCATGTATGACTTTTTGAATATGGTTTAAAACCTTTGTATTTATGGCACATATTATGTTGTTCAAGGAAGGGTCCAATGATGTATGTTCGTGTTTGTCCCTATGGAGGGAGGTGATTAAATGATCATTGACATGAAGAAAGGGGTCTATGATGGATGATGGTGGGGGAGATGGTAGGATAATGTCAATGAGTGGTGATGGGGCAACATAGTCCTTATAGGGGTTCTTAGGAGACCCAGTTTTGGCATTGGAGAAAATCTCCTCGAGATCAATAAAATGATCACTAAGACTAGTTATAAGGCACACATCTGATGTGGGGTCAAATCTACTCTGACTATCTTTGATAAATAAAGCTTGCAAAAACTCTATTATGACTTCATCATCTTGATTGGGGTCAAAATATATGCCTTATAATTAGTTGACATCTGGATTGGAGGTATACTCAAAAAGATAGACATAGTCACCATTTATAACATTAATCAAGGATGAAGATTTTGACAAAGAATATGATTCAGATACCAGTGTTAGACATGATCCTGATGCAAATAAGGTTGGTGTTAACTCTAATATTATCTATGATATATATGATGTAATGTTTCCAATAAAGCATTCTTTGTCTGCAAATGACCTCTCAACATGGGGGCTTTGATATGATAGATGAGAGAAAGATGATGAGGAACAATGGATTCACCAAAGATAGGCCCATGGAAGAAGGACTCATGAGAGAAGGGAGGACTAGGTTCATGGGAAATGAACTCATCCTCAATGGAGGCTTTTTTAAATATGGGGGGACCGTGGAATATGGATGTGGTGTATTAGCCTTGGCTTGGAAAGGTAAGGGATTGATCATGATCAAGAATAGAATCTTGGCATTCCTCTTCTTATTCACCCTTGGATGTGGACCCATCTAATTCATTATCGATTTTGATGTCACCTTGGTCTATAAGGTCTTGGACATAGTTTTGAAAATTATGACATTGATTAATGGTATGCCCTTAGGTTTGATGATACATACATTATTGGTTAGCTTTATACTAAGAGGGCTTACACTTGGTAGGATCAAAATGTCATATGGGTGGATAAACCATCATGTCAGTGGTAACAAGTTGATGGAAGAGGCATTTTAAGTATATAAGAAGAGGAGTATAGGGCCTCTCTTCACTTCTTGACTTGGGTGATGAAGTATTAGACTTTAGATTAGATGTGTGTTGACATGACTGGGTAGGTGGACTAGTAATAGATGACGTGGCCAAGATTGAACTCCTTTTGCTAATAGAAGAAGGGGTAGATTACTGGGTATGACTGGTAGATGGAGGATTTGAATGGGACTAGGTAATATGAAGATTGGGAGTTGATTGATAGGAATGGGTGTGGAGTAGAGGTAATGTTGGGTGGATAGGGTTGAAGTCTATAGGACATGGAGTGTTTATCTTAAGGAGGCAAGAAAGGAGTACATCCCTATTGGCCATGAGGCATTTCTCAATCAAGGTATCGACCAAATGTTTTTTAGATGACATGGATCAAGATGGGAGTAAGTACGAATGATGTGGTTTGTTTAACCCAATTGGTAAGTGCATGGGATTGAATGAAAAGATCGAGACAAAGTCTTGATTTAGTCTGATCTCAAGTTTGAATAGATGTTCAATGTGATGTGGTGTTTGATGAGGTAAGACATGATCAAATAGACCAAATTAGGATGTGAGCTAAACTTTGATGATTTTGATGGATTCGATGGGGTGAACTACGATAAGTTATAAGATTTGACAAGGGGATAGACTGGCCCAAAAGACTGATTTTGACTAGGGATTGATTGGATTAAGACTAATTCAAGACTAAGATGATCGACTAAGGAGGATTAGATGATGGCAAGATTATTTTCAAACTTGATTGAACTTAAACAAGCTAATAATAAGGACCCTGATGCATAAAGAGTTATTTACCAATGTAGGTGAATACCAATGTACAACTATAGACTTGACAGGATGACTAGTATTGACAAGGTCAGGTTAGACTATGACTAGGATAGATTATATATATAAGGGATAAGGTGACTAGGTAAGATAAGGTCAAGATAAATGACTGGTTTGGACTAGCACCCTAGGAGGTAATATGAGGATATGGTGACAAAAAGGACCAATATGTGATTGGTTATATATAGGGTGGATTTTAGTCTTAAGTGATAAATATGAAACTAGGAAAAATTAATGTTAAAGCTAAGTGAAGAGCGTGAGTTTAGACTATGATAAGATGTGATAGAGGGATGACAAGACTAGATTAAGGTATGTAAGTGATGGGGGTATGACTAGTGCTAGATGGATGAGACTAGACTAGGATGTGACTAAGATGAAAGAGGTGATGAGAGATATGACAAGATGTAATATGAGACAAGCTTAAATGATGTACACGCATGTACAAATAAAATATGCACAAGAAGATATTAACAAGGATGCACAAAATGATACAATGATGAGATAAGGATATACAAGATGATGATATGTGAAGGAGACATAGATAGGTATGTATAGGCTTGGGTAAAAGGCTCACTCAACTCACAAATAACACTAGTCTAGCACAACACTCACCAAATAAATTAAACTACAAACCTATCACTAGTAAATTGATTTGGATGTGTAACTCAATGACTGTACTATCTAATGGTTTTATGGGTGAGGTTGTAGATTGGTGATCCATTACAAAATATATCAAATTCTCTCAACCTCATTTGCACTTAATGATCACTTGGGAGCTGATACTCACTCCAGTAATAAGTCACTTGTTATGGTCGAAGGTCTTAGTCTAGGCTATACATGCTCACTAGGCGCATCCCCAACATACACTAGGTACATGGGGCCCAACTCCATAGAGGATGTTGTCTGAGCTTGGATCAGAGAGATAACTCTTTCCCTTCATCGAAGACCTATATAGGGTCAATTGCTTAGCCTAATGATAATTTTTTTGATTTTTATACTCCATCAGAACACAAAGTGTGGTTGAATGCACAATGATAAAATTCACATCACCAACCCCTAAGATTATGGTAAGTGCATATGTTGAGTTGTGGAGCTAAAAGCTTCACTAATGTGCTAATGTGGAGGTTGTTGTGCTTACACAGTAACCAACATCGGTTAAGGGCCAACCAACATCGATTAGTGGTCGACCGACATCGGTCATCTTCAGATAGAACCAACCGACATCAGTTAGGGGTCAGCCGGCATCGATCATCTGTAGACCGACACCGACTTTTGTGCATTTCCAGAATTGCTAATTTTAGTAAAACAATTAATTAAACTGTTAGAGTTGCAGTTTGCATGTAAAGACTAAAATTAGTCTTTGATTTGTTTTTCTAATTATTGTTAGTTTTCAAATCTATTTAATAGACCCATTGGGTAGTATTGTAATTAGGGGGGAAGACATCTCAGTAATTGAGTTGGTTGTAATTGATTGAGAGAGAGAGAGAACTCTTGAGAGAGAATTACTGTACATCTTCGAGGTGTGAGGAGAGAGAGATTTCTTCATTGTATTTCCTTGTGGAAGAGTTTAATATAGATTGGTTGTTTCTCGTATCTCTTATTATTTGTTGTTTCTGATTTCTAGTTACTTATTACTTCTGTTTCAATTTCGTGTTTAGTTGCTTATACAAAAGTAATCAATTGTACTCTAAGATCCTAACAACATAGGTGTCACTTCCACATCACTTTGCCCCCTAAAAATAAAAAATGGGAGGGTTTATTAGTGGTTTTTAATCCTCTAAGACTTGTTGCTAGGACACAAGAAGGAAAGCATGCACCACTGTAGCCCTCAGGTACAAACAAGAAGATAAAAAGTTGATTAACCAATTAATTAAGTATGATATATACAAGATAGTTTCAAAAATGCCAAAATCTTTGACATGCTTCCTATAAATCAAGTGATTAGTAGTTTTAATTTGGCAATCTTGATGGGCAACCTAAAAGACAAGATGTCATACAAAGACCAAAATGTGACCTACAAGATAAGTGGTTAGTTATTTAATAGGTAAAATCAAGTGAGACAAAACAACCACCAAATTTTTCCTTGTAAAAATTAAAACAAGATGTTAGTCTAATAAGCCTTTATAAAAACACTAAAAAAAATCATGGGTTTTGTACTATAAATTTTTGAATAAGGGGATAAGACGTGGGGATTTAGGGGTGACAACCCCCAACAAGGTCAAGGGGTAGCACCCCTTATGAGGTCAAGGGGCAGTACCCCTTGCGAGGTCTAGGGGCAGTGCCCTAGGGAGCACCTCTTATGCCAAAAGCAATTTGATACTTAAGGGATGCTTGAAATGACTCAAAATTCACCAAAAATGATCTAAAAGGGCACTAAAAAAGACATTTTTAGGCAATTAAAAGGCAATTATGAATTATTAGTTATGCAAAATTAATATTATGGTAATCAATATCACAAATACACAGTTAGTGTTATGCAAAACCACTTCCAAAAAGTCAAAATCATAGATAACATGTCAAAAATAAAAATATAGACAAGCAATTTTGAAAAATGATTAGGTAGACTGTTAGCGATCAGGGCAAAATCGTGACTGTCAGAGGCAAAATCATGACTCGAAATAAAAAATGTGATTGAACCTAAGTGATTTTGAAAATTCACCAAAAATAAAGATATTTATAGATTTACAAAAGAATGAAGGATTTACAAAATGTGTTTAGACATGATTTTATCAAATTGTGATTATTGATAGTGATTTATAGGTGTTTACAATGTTGTTTCCAAAATCAGCGCAGCTCATTTTTGGAAACAACCCCCTACAAAACTTGTCTGTTTCACCCTCTGTCTCTCTAAGTCTATTTTTGAGACGAGTTTTTCTCATTCTCGTGCTTGCTCAACTGTCACCGTTTGAAGTTCGTGACGTCTTTTCGTTACATTTTCCCCAAAACGTGAAAGTTGTTACGGTCTCGATACGATCAGGGGACCAAAATTTGGCTTTATCAAAGTTAGTGTTTTTTTATTTTGTTTTCGTGCACGGGCGGCATTTTTTGCCGTCAATGCATTTTTTTCTTCCAACATGCAGGAGCGGCACATTTTGCCGCCCTTGCATCTGGACGTGCAGGAGCGACAAAATTTGTTGCCCCTGCATTTTCCTCTCTCACATGCAGGAGCAACAAATTTCGCTGCCCCTGCATGTCCTTTCACTTTTCCAGTGCAAGGGTGGCCAATTTTGCCGCCCCTGCACTGCCTCAATTTTCACACATGAAATTTATTACCGCGTGCGCTAGGTGGTTGGGGTCAATTTTTGCCCCATTTAATCTGATTTGCACCTCATTTTGATTCATTCTTTCCTCCCATCCTCCTGCCTTTTATCTCTGGACGATCCAGTGAATGGGTAAAAGTGCATTTTGACATATTTGAGCTCACGATGCGCGTGGTTTTCTAGGCAGGTCTTATTTTTAATGTCTTTTTCTTTTTATTTCCTCTCTTTTAGTTATTTTCTAATTGTTTTTATTGGGGTTTGGTTTTATTTCTTCCCCTTCACCATTGGCTTCCTCTCTTTCTCCCTTGTCGGGGCGGCGAAATCCGCTGCCTAATCCATTATTCCCCCCCCATCTTTCCCAGTCTCACTTGTAAATAGGCAGTATTTTCGCCGCCCTAGTCGTGCCCTATCCTCATGACCTGCATCGGTGGTGAAATTTGTTGCCGATGCAGGTCAAGATGCACAGGCAGCGAAAATCACTGCCCATGCAAATTCTCCCCAAAACATGGGCGGGCGGCGAATTTCACCGCCCGTGCTCCTTTTTTCCTCTTGGCCACATGCGCAGGCAATGAAATTCATCGCCCGTGCATGCAAACCTGCCCACATGCGTAGGCGGCAAATTTTGCTACCCTTACCTTTTTCCTCCAAATTTCTCCAACTCTGGAGAGATTTTAATCTTTTTTATTTTTTCCACCTCCTTTCCTTTTTCCCTCATTTTTCAACCTGGTCCTATTAAAGTGCCCTTCCTTAGTCATGATCACCCAATGTGCAAATTTCCCAATTTGCCCACTATTCCCTAATCACACAATCATGATTATGATTGTAGTTCCCCCTCGAAGATTCTCGTTCGTCAGCACCCGCCCAACCAAGACCAGTTCCAATGACTGAGGCTTCTCCAAAAAAGTCAAAAGCCATGAAGTACCGGTACTAGGGCATTTTTTTGATCACCTCGGTCACCTCTAATGTTGATGACATTAGAGATACCAAAATTGGCCATGTGGATATGGTTGAGTTCATGACCAGAACCAAGGCAACAAACTTGAGTTCTAAAATAAAAAGGATCATCGAGAGCAATATTCATCTGGTTGTCACTTTTCTAGTAGCGATACATCATACAGAGTTCATCCTCTAATGCACCCAATTCTACAATAGAGAGACTAGATCGGTCTCTGATGCCAGTGGCAACGTAATAATTCATCTAGACCCCAAATTTATTGATAAAGTCTTCATGTGCCCTCTTTCTATTGAAGTGCTGAGGATCAATTTCGTCGAGGCACAGAAGGAGTATGACAAGGACCCCGAGAGGGCAAAGAAAGTAATGAATCACAGGTGGCTTAAGTCCCCCAGAACCAACTTGTTCAGATGGCTATGAAATTTTACGAAGAGTGATCGTATTGAAGAAGTTGGTGACTTGATCACCCTTCTCAGCAGAGTGCGAGGCCTCCCATCTTCCTCACAATTCCATGAATGGATGTATCCCTTCATCAAGATCATCCTTCAAGGGAAGCAAGTCATCTTTTGGAGTGAGCAGATCAGTAACGCTCTTCACGAGCAACTTACCAAGGTATCAACCACTTTGAAGTTCTATATGACTTCATACTTGGTGTTCATAGCAGCTTTAATGCGAACCTTTCCAAGTTTGACGATTGAAGGAGACAGGAAGACCACCCCAGTCTACTCATATTACCCCAATTAACATTGGAAGGATCAATCCGTCATTTTAAGAGGATAAATGATGCCTTTTTCATAATATTTATGAACCTCTTTGACCCTCAGCTTGAACAAAAAAGGGTATCTGATGAAGCTTGGGTGGTCGTCAACGACTATGGCTGTATGTTTTTACAATTTCCCTCCTTCTGCTATCTTCAGGTTGGCTTTTTCTAAGGCTATCCCTATATGCTCCCCAAGTTTCTTTTTGATAAGTTAGTCCTAATGGATCTGTGTAGACAAATGGTGGTCATACACACTAGACAGATGGAACTGAAGAAGCCAGGTTTTAGATTTCTAATTAAAATTGGCAGATACTCGATTTTGACAATAGCCAAAGCCAAGGTTATGGAGATAGAGATGCAACTGGTTACTATGAAATAGTTCAAGAGGAGGGACAATTTTGACTATAGGGGTGTCAAAGACATAATCAGATGAAAGACTCAGTTTCATGAGCCTATGATCGAAGACATCTGGGTAGACTTGAGGACAACCGAAAAAATTAAGAGAATGGACTATAGCAGGCTGACCCTGGAGCAGATCAAATATCTTGGGCTTGCACATATTTCCTCTAACTTGGTCGATGACAAGAGCATTATCAATAGTAGATACCTAGCTGAAAATGTTGTTGACTCCCCTCTTCCTCCAATTCAGTGGTCTCAGAAAGAATTAACTTCTTTGAGGAAAAGATTTGAACCAATATTGGCTAACACCAATGATTGGTTAGCAGCCAAAGAGATCACGCTGAAAGAGTTTACTACAGGATTAGAGGCTGAGTTCCAAGTAGAAATGAGGAAGAATGTAGAAAATAAGACCAAGAACAAAGGTGATGTTCCTTCTCCGTCTAGGCCTCACAAGCCTAAAATCATCTTTATTTCCAAGAAATCGAAGGTTGTTGAGGAGCCAGAATCAACGGCTAAGAGAGTTAGAGAACAAAGCTCCCAAAAATAGGCAGCTCAACAAATAGAGACAGATGATAGGACCTCAGAGTAGCAAAGGACTAAGCCTCTACCTTCTCAAAAAGGGGCACAACCACTTACAGACATCTCTCCTTCTCCACCTCAGTCTCCTGTGGCATCTCCTTCGCCTCTTTCTCCTATCAGTGTTCCTTCTTTTGGAGCTGCCTCTCCTTTTAAATTCTTGTTTGGTGATCCTCAAGGTGCTTCTGTAGATACTCTTCACTCCTCTAGATCTATTCCTAGTCTAGCATTTCCTTCCTTCAATCTAGGAGAAAGCTCTACCCTTGATCAATCAACGACCGGTACAGTTTCACCAGTTACTCCAATCGCGACCACTGTTACCACTAGCAGTATAGATGCCACCCTGGTGACACCAGCTGCAGGAATCATTGCCACTTTAGGTACTTCTTTTCTCCCTCCTTGGATGTCAGCTTTCACGCCCAAAAGAAAGATGTTAGCTATTTTTATAGATGACTTTGATTTTGGCAAGATAGTGTCGGTGAAAGCTAAGGTCCCTAAGAGACCAAAGATTCTTTTAAAATTGGTTGAGAAAAAGGGGCATAATTTTTTTGAAAATAGCTAAAGCACCGCAAGACGCAACCCTTGAAGGTTTTGATATGAGCAACTATTCCATTTTTCGTGTTGAACTTGAAAAAGTTACTCATGAAGGGGTGAAAAGCGATCTACAGTCTACAATGGACATCATGGTCCAGAAATTTGACAGAGAAAAGGAGATGAAAAATTACTATAAGGCCAAGGCAGAATAAATGACTGCAGTAGTCAAGAAATTCACCCTTGCCCCTAAAGCAGCAACCCCAGATGCCTTTTCTATAGACGACCTTGTTATTCAGAAAGCAGAGAAAACCTATATAAAAGGGAAAGTGTTAGAGGATTACATTGAAAAAATGCACACTTAGGGAATTTCCTTACTTATAGAGGTTACTGAGAATATGGACAAGATGAAGAAGGTGATGACTGATTTAGAGGACTTTGTCTCTCTTATTTCTATTGATATTGACAGTATGGAGAAATATCTTAGCAAGTGGAGGGAGATGAAAGATCTGAAGAAAAACACCTTGATATCCATCGGCATCATTGCCAGTAAATATTCCTATGCTGAGATCAAGGAATCACTGATATACAGGATTCAGGTACTCAAGGAGTTGGTTGAAGATCTCAAGTCTTCCAAGGATGCTAGCGAGAAAAGCGATACAGGCCTGTTGAATAGACTGAAAGAACTGCCTTGTGACCTCACCTCCATAAATAACCAATTTCTCTCAACCGAAGAGACGATTTGAGAATTCAAGGGTATGATCCAGAGGGATTTCGAAGAAAAAGCATTCTCCATGACTTCTATGGATAACATTTTAGATACTTAGTTAACCCTAGATAATCTAAGATCCAGGTTAACGAGTCATGCCAAGGCAATCACAGCATTGAAGGGCGTTATAATTAGGGCCAGGGTCATTTTCAAGAACACCATTGCGCCAGACAGTATAAAAATTTAGGCATCTATCGCTATGTATGATGCTCATCTGAAGAAGTTCGACGGCAAGAGCTAAACCTTTTTTCCCTTCTCTCTTCTTCTTCTCTTCTCATGCACTTTTGTCATGTAAAAGTGCATGAAATTTTGTAATGTGTAATTACATGTAAAAAATCTGAAAAAATATCTCAAAAGTCAAAGATGACTCATCTTTGACTAAGATATTTTTGTATTTTAATCCTTTTAATTTTGAAGGTTTCTCCCTATATATAGAGGGGACCTCTTTTGTAAAAGCTCTCAGATAATTGAGAGCAAAAAACTCTACTAAAATTGAGACACTTTTTGAGACTTTGTGCTTAACTTGTAAATCATATTTTATCAAATGAATGAGAAACATGTTTATTTCAGACTTTGTGTTAAAGTAATTTGTGTTATTTATAAAATGGTTCTTATGTCTTCTTTCCTGATAATCTCTTATCTATTTGATTTAATAAGCAAAGTGTGTGTGTGTTGATATTATTTGAAGACATTTCTAAAAGATAGAAGAAAGACTTTGAGCTACTTTTATCTTGGTGATCCTTTTATCTTTTGTAGTTTTAGGCGAAGACTTTGTGCTTTGTTTCACTCTACGGTTACGCTTGTTTCGAATCAGTGAAGGAGGCAACGAAAGACTTTGTGCTTACGTGGGTTTCCTTGTGAACTTTGTCACTATTTCAAGGGATTTTCTACTCTAGGCTAGATACTATTCTTGAAAGAAGAGGAATGTTCTTAGCCAACGACCAAAATTTTTCTCTCTTATTCCTTGGACATCATCTCTGAAAAAAGAGAGGTGGATGATGTTATACTATCCTGAGTATTATTTTTTGCTTACTTATATATACATATAACATGTAAATATTCATAGGGAACCTCCCCTTGATGAGAGGAGAGATTTACTTCATCCAAATGTGGTAAACCCACACTTTTTGTGGCATAAATCTCTTTGTGCTGTGGTTGATATACCCATTTTGTCATCAGTTAGTTGACGACAAAATATTCACCCAACAACTTTTTGGCAACTCTGCTGGAGAATACGAACGTGCATTTTGAAGCCTCAAGCTTCAACTTGAAGTAATTTCGATCCCTTTTTCATTTGAAATCTGGAAACTCCACGCTACACAAAAAGCTAGAGATCTAAGGGTGTTTTAACCATATATTTGAGTTGGCACAGTAGAGCAATTTTGATCTGTTTCCTCCACCACCTTTCCTCCAACGATCTAAGAGTCTTCCTCCAACCCTTATCGGGTCACCAACACAAGGCAGAGCTTCTTTTCCTATTTTTAATAGAGCCCTGCCTATAAATACTCCACCTAGATTTATTATCTCACCATTTAATCATCCTATCATAATGGCTCAAGGCCCGTGGGGCAATTCCTTTGGTCTGCTTAATTTGACCCCACCCTTGCATAAACTACCTCGTAGTTTTAAAAAAAAAATTAAGTTTTTTGGTGATGGGAAGGTTCATCCCGATGAGCATATTGTCGCCTTGTCTATAGCATGCGACGTAATCAGTGTGAAATTTGAGGATGTAGCAGTGAGACTTTTTGTAGAAAATCTGCAAGGCACTGTCGTGAATTGGTTTTACCACCTTCAAGCTCAAACTATAACTGACTGAAATACACTAAAGTCCAAATTTAAAGTTAGATTTAAACCTGCTAAAGATGCACATGCCTTGTTAGCATAGCTGACACAAATGAAAAAGAAATCTCACAAACTCATGAGAGATTTCATAGCCAAATTTAACAAGTTAAGAAATTGGATTCCAACTGTTGCTCAGCCCACGCCAAAGAATCTTAAGTGCTTTTTTATCAACTCGCAACTTCTCGAAGTAAGTTTTCTTTTGAGATGAGCTGACCCTATGGATCTTGCATTGGCTCAAAATTTGGCTATTGAGATTGAGGATGATCTTATTCTGGTAGATAAGATCAGAAAATATTCCAATAAAAATAGATTCTCTTCATCTGCTGAAAGCTCTTCTACAGGCACTATAGATCTTATGATGTAAAAATTGACAAATAAACTGATAGCTTTGAAGAGACAAATGGCTCAGAGTATGTCTGCTCCTACCTATCGAGATATGCCAAGAAGAACATTTTAGAATCAGTAATATCAGGGGAATGCTACTTGAAACCAAGGGCAACCAAATCGCCTACCTCCCCCTCCAAGAAAACTAGCCATTGAAGTAGCACCTGCCAATTCAACGATTGATTATCTAGAGGCTGAATGTGAATTTTTGATCCAACTTGAGTTGGACCAATAAGATGATGCTAATCTCTTCAAAGAGAAGGAAGAAGAATTAGCTGGTGACTCTAATATTAGTTTCCTAGATTACTAGGATGAAGCTGGAAGTAAAGGAGAATGGTTGAATGGATCTTATGCTATTTTTACCAGATCTCAAAACCAGTCAGCTCCATAGGCTGACAAAGAAAAAGCAGAAGAAGAACCTCTATCGGTGGTCTCCATCGCTAAACGAGGGACTCCATTGCCTCCTCAATCAAAAGATCAGGTAACTCACAAAAAAGAAGTACTTCCAACTGTCCCGTAATTTTCACCTCTGTAGCTCAGACCAGTGCCACACCCACTAAAGACCTAGATGATGGACCCTCTTCCTCTGTCTCAAATTCTTTTCAATTATTTGATATAATTGATCATGCTAGAAAGACTAAGATCCAAATGACAGAGATTGAGTATTTGAGAGCTAACCCTGAACAATTTGATAGGTTAGCGGAATATGTGAAAAATAAAGCTGTCCCCACAAGACAAGATTCTTCAAAGGCCGCTCATGATCCCCCCAAAGACAAATTCACACAAAATAATCTTGTCGTGACTCCTCCTGTTGCTCTCAAGAAAATAAAACCTTTTTATGTTTCCATGCTAATAAATGGTTACAAATTGAGTAATTGCATAATAGACTCTGGAGCCTCGGATAATGTCATGCCCGCCAAGGTGGCAGATTCTCTTGGTCTAACTTTGACCAAAACTTTTGGAAAGTGTTTTTTTATAGAAAACAAGAAAGTCCTACTCCTTGGTTAGATAAAAGATGCCCAATTTGCTTTCGCAGCTTTTCTAGAAAAGAGGATAAAAATGACAGTTCTAGTGGCTGATGTTCTAGCCTCTTACGATATCCTACTTGAGCGAACTTTCTACAAGGATGTTGGAGGTGAGTTGAGCATGGACTTGTCAAAGGTGAGGATCCCAATTCAAGGTGTTATGAAGAAATTGCTTCCTAAAAAATAGGGAAGATATGTAGTCACTCAATCATCAGCACCAGAAGCTCAAATTTTATTTGAGTCTTCTGGCATGGGCAACTACTTCCTATCTACGAACGAAGTCCACGAGGCATCTGATGGAACTCCTACAGGTGATAACTTGGAAATGTGTTCAGCTGACACAATGGGAGAATCGACAAAGCAAGATGAATGCATGGAAAAACTTCTTCCCCCAAATGAAGAAGTTTGCAAAGGAAAAGCGGTGTCTAATGAGGTATGGATCTTAGAATTTGATGGCAGCTGCTCTTCTACTAGTTCAAGAGCTGGAGTTGTGTTGGTATCTCCTCAGAAAGATATTGTTTCTTTATCTTATAAGTTGCAGTTCAACAACACCAACAACACAACTGAGTACGAATCCTTGTTACTTAGATTACAGGTTGCTAGAAAAAAAGGTATTAAATTACTCTATGCTAAAGGGGACGTCGAATTGGTGGTTTGCCAGGTAAGAAACCTCTACCAAATCAAGAATGAAAGATTGCACCACTACCGCAATCTTGTTTGGGACCAAATCAAATTTTTTGATGCTTTCAGCATCTCTACCATTCCAAGAGAATTCAATGATCGGATGGATGCATTGGTTGTTTTTGCTACCCTCTTGGTTCCCCACCCAAATTTTAAAAGAGATAAGTACACTATTGAACTGGTCTTTCAGCCAAGTGTACCTGATAATGCCAGCCATTGGCAAGTATTCAATAATGATGATCAAATCATTGTCTTCTTGGAGCAAAAAGATAGCTTCGAACAATTGCATTTTGAAGGCAGTAAATTTCGAGAATGTGAAGCAACTTTTGAATCGAATGCAAACACAGGTGAGGATTTCATGTAGCTTAAAGGGAATAAGATTCCCAAAGGTCTGGTTTCTCTAGAGAAATTGTTTGATAACCATGATAGGTTCATCAAATAACAGTGAATAGATTAAAACTCCTCCCAAGATTTTGATCAAGTAAACCTGGGAACCAAGGGAGATTCTAAGATGGTAAACATTGAAAAATGCTGCACTCTCGAGGAGAGATTCAAGCTAGTCGATCTACTCTGCCAATATATAGATGTCTTAGCTTATTCTTATGATGACCTGAAATCACTCAGGGTTGATGACATTCGCCACGACATTCCTCTTAAGGCAAACTCTATGCCTTACAAGCAAAAGTCCAGGCAATATAATCCAAAAATCTCAGGTACCATTTTAGCTGAGATATAAAAAATACTTGATGCCCAGATAATTTTTCCAATCCATCACTCCACATGGATTGCCAACATAGTGCCTGTCAGAAAGAAGAATAGTGAAATCTAGATCTGCGGGATTCCAAAAATTTGAATCAGTTATCTTTAAAAGATAACTACCCTCTCCCTATCATTGATCAAGTTCTACAAATGGTAATAGGTTTATAAATGTTATCAATGCTAGATGGTTTTTCAAGATATAATCAGGTTGAAGTTAGAAAAGCAGATCAGCATAAGACTGCTTTCACCACACTTTGGGGCACCTTTGCCTATCAAAGAATGCCTTTCGGTCTGATAAACACAGGTGCCATATTTTAAAGAGCGATGGACCTCACTTTCAAAGATGAAATGGGTAAGTTCATTGTAGTATACCTGGATGATTTGACGGTATTTTCAAAGCATCATTCTGACCATGTCCACCATTTACAAAGAATATTGGAACGTTGTCGTCAGAACGGTATTTCTCTAAATCCAAAAAAATCTATCTTTGGGGTGACAGAAGGGAAACTTCTCAAACACATTGTGTCCCGAGAAGGTATTAAAATTCACTCAGAAAGAGTCAAGTCCATCCAAGAACTTACTCTGCCTACCAGTAAAACTGCAATTTACTCTTTCTTTGGAAAGGTGAATTTTCTTCAAAAGTTCATCCCTAAGTTCGCTGAGAAGACTCGCCACATCGTCAATATGATGAAAGGCAATGCTACCTTCAGGTGGACTGCAAAGGGCAAATCAGCCTTCAGAGACATCAAAGAAGCAATCGCTCGTGCACCAATCCTAGTTTGTCCAGACTACACCAAAAGCTTCAAAATATATAGTTATGCTTCTGAACATACACTCTCAGCCATTTTAGTTCAACGGAATCAAGAAGGCGTATAATCTCCTATTTCTTTTATGAGTTGTCCACTCAAGGCCCATGAGCTAAAATATTTTAACATGGAGAAACATGCATATGTGGTGGTCAAAGCAGTCAAGCATTTCAAGTTTTATATCTTGAACTCGCACACTGAGGTTTTGGTGCCTGATACAACAGTGAAGTCCATTTTGACTCAATAGGAGTTTGGTACAAAGAGGGGTAATTGGATCGCCAAGATTCAAGAGTTTGATCTGGACATCAAACCTACCAAACTTGTGTGGAAAAAGGGTCTTTGTCAGTTGATTGCCAAAAACATTCTCGATGAAGCAGAAAATGAAGAAATAGAGATCAAAAGCATGCCTACAGTCCTCTTTATTGCCACTATTGATGAGTGGTATTCTGACATTGCCCATTTTTTGACTTATGGTGAGTGTCTCGCTCATCTCTCCTATAAAGAAAAATGAAATGTTAAGCTAAAAGTTGTTAGCTATGTTCTATGGGATAATGGTTTGTACAAAAGAAACTTGGATGAGGTATTTTTTCGTTGTGTCGATAAGGTACAACAAGATAAACTCTTGGAGTCTTTTTACAATTTGGCCTGTGGAGGATATTTTTCTACACTAGTGACAGTGCACAAGATTTTGTGAGTGAAGTGCTATTGGCCTATATTATTCCAAAATGCTTACAAATGGGTGCATAGATGCGAATTATGTCAACAATTCATCGAAAAGCCCAAACTGGTTGCATTACCTCTTAAGCCAGTAATAATTGAAGAGCCTTTTTAGCAGTGGGGGATTGACTTTATTGGCACAGTCAACCCATCTTCGAGTGCCAGACATGATTATGTCCTCATGACAACTGATTACTTTACCAAATGGGTGGAGGCCATCCCAACCAAGCACGCTATGTCTGAAGTGGTGTGCAATTTTCTTTAAAAAAATATCATTTTCCGGTTTGGGGTCCCACTCAAAATTGTAACAAATAATGTGGCCTATTTCTCTTCGCATGAAATTACTCAATTCTATTTTTATTATGAGATTACCCTATCCCACACTTCAGACTATTTCCCCCAAGGAAATGGCCAAGCAGAATCGAGCAATAAGAATCTGGTCACTATTATCAAGAAATTGGTAGATGATAATCAAAGAACTTGGCACAAAGCACTGTTTAATGCTTTATGGGTAGATAAGATTACACCCAAGAGGGCCATAGGTATGTCACCTTTCCAACTTTTGTATGGCTTAAATGCGGAGATACCCATCACTCTAGAACTACCAACGCTCAGGTTAGCCAAAGCAGTCGCATATTCAACTTTTAAAAGTTTGATCGACAAAAGAATCATGTGTCTAACCGAATTGAATGAGCAACGAACCATGGTGGTGGATCAGATTACGGTGCATCAGAATCAGGTGAAGAAATTTTTTGATAAAAAGGCTAAGGTTCATGATTTTCAAGTCAGAGATCAAGTCTTGTTATGGAAAAAGAGGCGAGAACCAAAAGGAATGCACGACAAATTTGACTCTTTATGGAGAGGTCCATTCACCATTCAACAACTCTGTGGTGAGAGTAGCTTCTTGCTGGAGTATCAGGATAGAACGCCATTTGCACTACCCCACAGTGGGCAACATCTGAAGCTTTTCAATCCTTGAAGTTTAGATGGATCCACTTGTATATATGTATAGTTTTTATGTTTTGTCTATTTTATTTCATTTTTAGCTTGACTCCGTAGCCCAATGGCTTAGATGAAGGCACTTAGAGACTAGTTTCTACTCCCATTGATCGATTCGATTAACAAAAGTTTCCCAACAAGAGCCAGCTGTTGTTTCTAAAATTAGCTCAGCTCGTTTTTGAGAACAACCCCTACAAAACTTGTCTATTTTGCCCTCTATCTCTCTAAGTCTATTTTCAAGATGAATTTTTCTCATTCTCGTGCTTGCTCAACTGTCACCGTTTGAAGTTTGTGACGTCTTTTCATTACATTTTCCCTAAAACGTGAAAGTTGTTACGGTCTCGATATGACTAGGGGACCAAAATTTGGATATATCAGAGTTAGTGTTTTTATCTTCTATTTTCGTGCACGAGCAACATTTTTTACCATTAATGCATTTTTTCTTCCAACATGCAGGAGCGGCAAATTTTGCCGCCCCTGCATGTCTTTTCACTTTTTCAATGCAAGGGCGATAAATTTTGCTGTCCCTGTACTATCTCAATTTTTTTGCATGACATTTATTGCCATGTGTATCAGGTGGTTGGGGTCAATTTTTACCCCATTTAATCCAGTTTGCACCTCATTTTGATTCATTCTTTCCTCCCCTCCTCTTGCCTTCTATCTTTAGACGATCCAACGAACGGGTAAAAGTGCATTTTGGCAGATTTGAGCTAGTGACGCACGTGGTTTTCCAAGTAGATCTTGTTTTTGACATCTTTTTCTTTTCATTTCCTCTTTTTTAGTTATTTTTCAGTTGTTTTTGTTGGGGTTTGGTTTTGTTTCTTACCCTTCACCGTCGGCTTCCTCTCTTTCTCCCTTGTCGGGGTGGCAAAATTTGTCACCTAATTCATTCTTCCCCCCGATCTTTCTCGGTCTCACTTGTAAATGGGCAGTATTTTTGCCACCCTAGCCGTGCCCTACCCTCATGACCTGCATTGATGGCAAAATTTGCCACCGACGCAGGTCAAGATGCATGGGTGGTAAAAATTGCCACCCATGCAAATTCTCTTTGAAACATGTGCAAGTGGCAAATTTCACTGCTCGTGCTCCCTTTTTCCTCCTGGCCACATGCGCAGGTGGCAAAATTCACCATCTGTGCATGCAAACCTACCCACATGCGCGGGCAGCAAATTTTTCTGCCCTTGCCTTTTTCCCCCAAATTTCTCCAATTGTGGAGAGATTTTCATCTTTTTCATTTTTTCCACCTCCTTCCCTTTTTCCCTCATTTTCTAACTCGACCCTATTAAAGTGCCCTTCCTTAGTCATGATCACCCAATGTGCAAATTCCCCAATTTGCCCATTGTTTCCTAATCACACAATCATGATTATGATTACAGTTCCCCCTGAAGATTTTCGTTCCTCAGCACCTGCCCAACCAAGACCAATTCCAGTGACTGAGGCTTCTCCAAAAAAGTTAAAAGCCATGAAGTACCGGTACCAGGGCATTTTTTTGATCACCTCGGTCACCTCTAATGTCGATGACATTAGAGATACCAAAATTGGCCACGTGGATATGACTGAGTTCATGACCAAAACCAAGGCGACAAACCCGAGCTCTGAAATAAAAAGGATCATTGAGAGCAACATTCATCTGGTTGTCACTTTTTTAGTAGCGGCACATCATACAGAGTTCATCCTCCAATGCACCCAGTTCTATAATAGAGAGACCAGATCAGTTTCTGATGCCAATAACAACGTAATAATTTGGCTGGACCTCAAATTTATTAATAAAATCTTCATGTGCCCTCCTACTACTGAAGTGCTGAGGATCGACTTCATCGAGGCACAAAAGGAGTATGACAAGGACCCCGAGAGGGCAAAGAAAGTAATGAATCACAGGTGGCTTAAGTCACCCAGAACCAACTTACTCAGATGGCTGCAAAATTTTTTAAAGAGTGATTTTATTGAAGAAGTTGGTGACTTGATCACCCTTCTCAGCAGAGTGCGAGGCCTCCCATCTTCCTCACAATTCCATGAATGGATGTATCCCTTCATCAAGATCATCTTTCAAGGGAAGCAAGTCATCTTTTGGGGTGAGCAAATCAGCAACGCTCTTTATGAGCAACTGACCAAAGAATCAACCACTTCGAAGTTCTATATGACTTCATACTTGGTGTATATAGCGGTGTCAATGCAAACTTTTTCAGGTTTGACAACTGAAAGAGACAAGAAGACCACCCCAGTCTACTCATATTACCCCCAATTAACATTGCAAAGATCAATCCATCATTTTAGAGGGGTAAATGACACCTTCTTCACAGTATTTTTGTGCCTCTTCGATCCTCAGCTCAAACAAAAAAGGGTATCTAATGAAGCTTGGATGGTCATCAACGACTATGGTTGTATGTTTCTATAATTTCCCTCCTTTTGCTATCTTCGAGTTGGCTTTTTCCAAGGCTATCTCTATATGCTCCCCAAGTTTCCTTCTTATAAGTTAGTCCTAATGGAGTTGTGTAGACAAATGGTGGTTGTACACACTAGACAGATGGAACTGAAGAAGCCAGGTTTCAGGTTTCTAATTAAAATTGACAGATACTCAATTTTGATAACAGCCAAAGCCAAGGTCATGGAGACAGAGATGCAATTGGCTACTATGAAACAATTTAAGAGGAGGGATAATTTTGACTATAGAGGTGTCAAAGACATGATTAGACGAAAGACTCAGTTTCATGAGCCTATGATCGAAGACATCTGGGTAGACCTGAAGACGATAAAAAAAATTAAGAGAATGGACTATAACAGGTTGACCCTAGAGAAGATTGAATATCTGGAGCTTGCAGATATTCCCTCTAACTTGGTCGATGACAAGAGCATTATCAACAGTAGATACTTAGCCAAAAAGGTTGCTGACTCCCTTTTTCCTCTAATTCAGTGGTCGTAGAAGAAATTAACTTCTTTGAGGAAAAGATTCGAACTAATATTGGCTAATACCAATGATTGGTTAGCAGCCAAAGGGATCACGCTGAAAGAGTTTACTACAAGATCAGACGTTGAGTTTCAAGAAGAAATGAGGAAGAAGGCAGAAAATAAGATCAAGAACAAAGGTGACGTTCCTTCTCTGTCTAGGCCTCACAAGCCTAGAATCATCTTTGTTTCCAAAAAATTGAAGGTTGTGTAGGAGCCAGAATCAATGGCTAAGGGAGTTAGAGAGTAAAGCTCCCAAGAATAGGTAGCTCAGCAAATGGAGACAGATGATAGGCCCTCAAAACAATAAAAGACTGAGCCTCTACCTTCCCAAGAAGGGGCATAGCCACTTACGAACGTCTCTTCTTCTTCACCTCAGTCTCCTGTGGCATCTCCTTCGCCTCTTTCTCCTATCAGTGTTCCTTCTTCTGGAGTCGTCTCTCCTTTCAAATTCTTGTTTGGCGATCCTCAAGGCACTTTTAGAGATACTCTTTGCTCTTCTAGATCTATTCCTAGTCTGGCATCTCCTTCCTTCAATCTAGGAGAAAGCTTTGCCCTTGATCAATCAACAATCGGTACAGTTTCACCAGTTACTCCAACTGCGACTATTTTTACCACTATCAGTACAGACGCCACCCTAGTGACACCAATTTTAAGAACTATTGCCACTTTAGGTACTTCTTATCTCCCTCTTTGGATGTTAGCTTTCACGCCAAAAAAAAAGAAGCTAGCCATCTCTGCAGATGACTTCGATTTTGGCAAGATAGTGCCGGTGAAAGCTAAGGCCTCTAAGAGACCAAGGATCCTTTCAAAATTGGTTGAGGAAAAGGTGTATAAATTTTTGAAAATAGCTAAACCACCGTAGGATGCAACCCTTGAGGGTTTTGATATGAGCAGTTATTCCATTTCTCATGTTAAATTTAAAAAAGTTACTCACAAAGGGGTGAAAAGCGATCTACAGTCTGCAATGGATATCATGGTCCAAAAATTCGACAAAGAAAAGGAGATGAAAGATTACTATAAGGACAAGGCAGAATAATTGACTGCAGTAGTCAAGAAATTCACCCTTGCCCTTGAAGCAACAACCCCAGAGGCATTTTCTATAGACGACCATGTTATTCAAAAAGCAAATAAAACCTATATGAAAGGGAAAGTGCTAGAGGATTACATTGAAAAAATGCACACTCAGGGAATTTTTTTACTTACAGAGGTTGCTGAGAAGACGGACAAGATGAAGAAGGTGAAGACTGATTTAAAGGACCTTGTCTCTCTTATTTCTTAGGATATTGATAGTATGGAGAAATATCTTAGCAAGTGGAGGGAGATGAAAGATCTGCACCTTGATATCCATCAGCGTCATTACCAGCAAAGATTCCTATGTTGAGATTAAGAAATCACTGATATACATGATTCAGGTACTCAAGGAGCTGGTTGAAGATCTCAAGTCTTCTAAAAATGCTAGTGAGAAAAGTGATACAGGCCTGTTGAATAGACTGGAAGAACTGCCTTGCGACCTCACCTCTAGGGATAACCAATTTCTCTCAATCGAAGAGATGATTCAAGAATTCAAGGGTATGATCTAGAGGGATTTTGAAGAAAAAACATTCTCCATGACTTCTGTGGATAACATTTTAGATACTCAGTTAACCCTGGATAATCTAAGATCTAGGTTAATGAGTCATGCCAAGGCAATCACAACATTGAAGGATGTTATAATCAGGGCCAGAGTCATTTTCAAGAACACCATTGCACCAGACAATATAGGAATTCAAGCATCTATTGCTATGTACGATGCTCATTTGAAGAAGTTTGGCGTTAAGAGCTGAACCTTTTTCCCCTTCTCTCTTCTTCTTCTCTTCTCATGCACTTTTGTCATGTAAAAGTGCATGCAATTTTGTAGTGTAATTACATGTAAAAAATCTAAAAAAATATCTCAAAAGTCAAAGATGACTCATCTTTGACTAAGATATTTTTGTATTTTAATTTTTTTAATTTTGAAGGTTTCTCCCTATATATAGAGGGGACCTCTTTTGTAAAAGCTCTCAGATAATTGAGAGCAAAAAAGTCTGCTAAAATTGAGACACTTTTTGAGACTGTGCTCAACTTGTGAATCATATTTTATCAAATGAATGAGAAACAGGTTTATTTCAGACTCTGTGTTGAATTAATTTGTGTTATTTAGGAAATGGTTCTTATGTCCTTTTTCCTGATAATCTCTTATCTGTTTGATTTAATAAACAAAGTGTGTGTGTGTTGATGTTATCTGAGGAATTTCTAAAAGATAGAAGAAAGACTTTGAGCTACTTTTATCTTGGTGATCTTTTTATCCTTTGTAGTTTTATGTGAAGACTTTGTACTTTGTTTCACTCTATGGTTACACTTGTTTTGAATTAGTGAAGGAGGCAACGGAAGACTTTGTGCTTATGTGGGTTTCCTTGTGAACTTTGTCACTATTTCAGGGGATTTTCTACTATAGGCTGGATACTATTTCTAAAAGAAGAGGAATGTTCTTAGCCAATGAGCATAATTTCTCTCTCTTGTTCTTTGGACATCATCTCTGAAAAAGAGAGGTGGATGATGTTATACTACCCCGAGTATTATTTTATGCTTACTTATATATATACATATAGCATGTAAATATTCATAGGGAACCTCTCCTTGATGAGAGGAGAGATTTACCTCATTCAGATGTGGTAAACCCACACTTCTTGTGGCGTAAATCTCCTTGTGCTATGGTTGATATACCCATTTTGTCATCATTTAGTTGACGACAAAATATTCACCCAACATACAATACTAAAGCATGATTAGATTGTGTTTGATTCAATATCACAAATGAATAGTTATGGTATTGCTTTAGAGTAGATTCTTGATTCAGTCCTACAAAAAAAATTTATAAATAGAGTGATATACATAGGTAATAAGAAACATATGTGTGGTTAGTAATATGTACAGATTTTAGGCCATAAAACCTCAAAATGTCTAACTATTCAAAACTACAAATGATAGAGTCAAAGTCACAACTGGAAATCA
Source organism: Torreya grandis (assembly GCA_037957365.1). Classification (NCBI taxonomy): domain Eukaryota; kingdom Viridiplantae; phylum Streptophyta; class Pinopsida; order Cupressales; family Taxaceae; genus Torreya; species Torreya grandis. The sequence continues at coordinate 643,992 of JARHVA010003248.1, forward strand.
AAATTGCGACTACAAATAAGTGATTTTGCACAAAACATAAGATATTTATAGTTTTATACAATTAAAATTCTTATCCTATTCCTGAAAACAAACATGTTAGATAGAGAGAGAAAATACCAAAAAAATCTAGTTATTAATGTGTGACAATCTGATTAAAGGTAGTTTATGAAAAAAATTGCAATTAAACAGTCACAACATAAGATTCCAACTTATCCTATTGTTGACCAAATTTGACCCTACAAGTCAAATTGGGATCCCTATAGGTAAAAACTTGACTTTAAGATGTTTTAGGGGGTCTAGTATCTTATCATGGGGTGTATAATAAATTATTTGATGTCATTTAATGTCATCTTAGCCTTGGTCTTAGTCATATTAGTCATTTTGGGTCATTTAGTGGGCTTTTAGGGGTCATAAATGCAAGTGGAATGATTCCCAAGGTGTCTATATGTCCATTTTTAATTTCAAGAATTCAAGAGGTTAGATTACCTATCAGTAATTTCAGTTCAATCAAAATCATACAAGTTATCTAACTAAAATTCAAAAAACTAACTGGAAAAGGTGAGTTTGGCACTTGTACGGCCCATGGAGAAGTGTGCCACATGGAGTAAGGTCTTGGAGTGCCTATTAATCTTTCTCAAACTCATATAAATGCTTGACATGCTTTGGAAGTGTCATTTTTGAGCCAAAACCATTCTCCTCCTTCTTTGCCTTTCTAGACATACAAAAGTGACCATCAGTTTGTGCTTAGTACGAACAACTGAAGAGGTTTTAGGTAAAATGATTTTGGGAGGTGATAGTACACTTATAGACCTTAATTTTCATAAATTTTTTTTAAATAATGGTGGGTTGTAATTTATGAACCATCCTCATGAAGTTGATCGTGCATTTTTGCTTGTTATTTCATGCACCCTATAGGTTTTGTTCCATTTTGGGAAAGCCTGTACTAACCAATTGGTGATGTTGATTCTAGATGATGTTAAACTCCTAAAATTATTTTCATTCTTATTTTCTTGTTTCAAGGTGTTTGGATAAGTCAAGTACATTAAAGTTGCAAGAGGATACACCATTCTGAGTTATAGGCACTTTTTCACCATTTTCAGGAACTTCATGCTTGTTCATGGTTTCAAATTATTGTGATAAGTCCATCACCATGTATCAAGTCCATATTTATCACCTCCCTTCATGTTTGATTTCACTACATCATGCACAAAATAAACTTGTAGTCCACCATCATACTCAGTCTTCTTGCTCATTCTTACTTACAATCATAAGGGAATCATGTGTTTGGACATGTTTAACATGATTCATAAATGTGTGATAGAGATATCATGACATTAAATATGTATATATATCAATAACATCAAATAAGAACCTCCAATTGGTATAGGAAGGGACTATGGCAGCCAGTCATTCTATTATACTCATCTACTCATCTACAAAAGTTTCTTGAGATGACTTCATGCTGGAACTAAAGCCTTAATGGTGGTTTCAATCTATTTTGCTATTATACTCATTTACAGAAGTTTCTTGAGATGACTTCATGCTGGAACTGAAGCCTTAATGGTGGTTTCAATCTATTTTAGGTGTGAATAATGCATTTTAATGTTTTAAGATGGATATATAACCCATTTAAGGCCAATCACAATGCATATTATTCATATTACCACTCACTACCTGTATGCATGATTTTGTCCACCTACAAGTGGCTTGATAGAGATATAAGAGGTGCTTGTATGAATAATATTGGATAATATGATTTTTTTTTAATTCCTAATGTGTTATGAGGATTATGTTAGACCTATTGAGAATGCTATATTGGCAGATTGAGAAAGGGATCAACTTCAAATTATGATGACTAAGTTTTGAGACCAAATTCCTAAACTGTGAAAACATAGATCCAACCCATTTTAGTGGAGGTCATATGACATGGTTTCAAAGATTTAAAATTCCTATAAATGATCAAAATTTGTAGCCTATATATATAGTATGAACTTTTCAAAGAATGAAGTTAGTAGAAGACAGCTATTGGGAGACCTAAAGATTCCCCTGAAACCACTAAAACCAAACAGTAATATCTATAGGTTTTGAAGGTACAAGGAGAGCTTAAAACTTCAAGGTGTTGATGAGGAATTATTCTTTATTTTCATTGGCCTTATAGATTGAAATATATACCAATGGACATAGATATCATCAATATAGGGTGATATATAGTGTTTTGTCCCATAAACACCTACATGTGTCTCTCCCTCTAGAAATTAACACCTATAGGCTGGCTGGAGGGTCATTATAGACTAAGCTTGATAACCTTGGTATTAGACCTTATTACAATAATTAGAAGGGTATGTGTAGTTAGATAATGTTTGGATGGTTTTAAGGGGGGTTACAATCCATAAGGCAAAGCCTAAAACATATATTTACACCTACAACTAACTGAAGATGAATGTACAGGGCAATAAGCAATGAAGGTGACGACTCTTAGGGTTGATGTATTAAAAAAATCAATGAATGAGTCCAATCATAGATAAATGAACATGGAGAGATTCAAGGAATGTTTAAACCATGAAATAATGTCTAACACATGCAAATAGCACCTACAGGGGTCCTTCTCAAGCAAAACATAGTCAACTATAACTATGACATACAGTGATCAAACTTGGAGATTGTGAGAGTGGGAGGTACATAAAGATGAGATAAGAAGTTAAAATAATTTCAAATGATATTTGGAGATTCTAAATGGATTTTTTTGCATGGAATTAAAGCTAAATTATGCAAGGTAACCTACAGGTGTAGTCCAAAGCAAATCACACTTAGGTTTTGACATATAGTCTTGATTGGTCAAGTGTATGGAGGGGAATTGTCGAGGTTTGGAGGGATTATTTAAGGTTATAAAACCTTAATAATAATAATATTATCCTAATAACACCATCATAATGGGTATATGTTAGAGAGGGGTCCAATGATGCAAAAACACAGTCCACACCAACAAACCCTGCACACAGTACTTTTAAGGAGTTTGTTTTGGGTTTTAAAGAGATTTTGGGGTCAAATGACCTAATAAAAGGCTGGATTTTTGTGTGGGATGTCCTTAAAACTTTATTAATCCCATAAAACATCCAAAATGTTTGATAAAATAGGGTAAGTGCCCTCTATTTTGTCTTAGATAGAGGGCACTTTCCCTTAGGCTTAAACTGGCCAGTTTGGAAAGATGGGTAAGATAAATAAACCAAAATATAAGGAGACCCTTAAAAAAGGCATGGAAAGTTAAAGGACATATAAACCAACATTAATAACCAAGCACAAAATAATGAAACCAAATAGAATGGTCTAGGGTGCTAGGTATGCAGGCAGGACTGTTTGAGGCCTAGAGCCCAATTGGGGAACCACTTTCATTTCTATCATGAGATAATCTATCTAACTAATTTGAACATGTTTATAGGGTGAATTTGGATGTACATAAACTTATGGAATGTATAAGAAGTACATTTAGGTCATATTTTGGACTTAAGATAACTCAGGCCTGTTAAGCAAGGTTTAGGCCTTGTGTCCAAATTGGGGGTCATTCACACTTATAGCCTTAGATATGAATTTAAACATATTGGAGTATGTTTTTTGGGTCACATAAGATGTGTTAAATATTTTTAAGTGCAAAGGAAACTATGAAAAGGTCATTTTTGGCTCAGAAACTAACTTAAACATGTAAGAAATAGAGAGACAAGTTCGATAGGATAATTTCAAGAACTCACATCTCTCTTGATACCTTGCATGGAGGCCAAAGATGTTTAGAATTATTAGAAAGGGTCCTAAAAAACCTTATTGTGGAATTTTTTTGTGGATTCAATATCCCATCTTTATGAATGAACCTTAAGAGGGTAAAACAAGCCTAAACCCTCCTAAACCCTTGCTAGTGACCAGTTTGGGAAGATGAAGCTATAAATCTACTGTAATAGAGTAGTTTAACAAAGAAAAATATTAGAACTTATATAATACTCTCTCAATATTCTCCCCACTCTTTTGAGTTGTATGGACTTGTATGAACAGGGTACAAAATAGGTTACTTTTGATTATTTTGTGTGTTTTTAAGGTTCTAGAAGGAGTCTAAAGATGAAAAAAACTTTGGGAGAAGTATTAAGACTTATGACAACCATAATTTACATTTAATTATTTATAACAAATCCTAATTGCCTCAACCAACTACTTCATCTTAGCCAGTCAAAACTGGCATAGTGACCAAGCTAGTGAAAAGTGTGAAAACTTCAAGTGTGAGCCTTTTTAAGGTGTGCTTGAGTAGTCTAAGGACATGGAGGGCCTTGAAAGGTGTCATCCACTCCCATACATATATTTTCATGGAAAAATAATTCCTTTTTGGAGGCCACATGTGCAAGGTGCATGAATGAAGAGTTTTTTGGATTATAGATGATGATGGCTCATTCCTAGATAATCTCATATGCCCAAGCCTACAACCAATGAATGGAGAGGTATGTATGAAATAATTCCTCATCACTATAATAATCAAACCTATCTCTAATTAGTTTTGGGATGTTTAAATAGGGCTAATCATGAAGGCAATTTTTCTGAGCTAGAATGAGAACTTTCATGCTAATTTGCAAGAGTTTCATGACTTGAAGAAACAATTGTTCCTTATTATCTTGCATGATTCATCCCACATCCTCTTCTCTTGCACAAGTAACTAATTCTCTCATCTTGATAAGTGTCCTTGTGACCCTTGAACTTGTCTCTTCTCTGCTCTCTCTCAAGTTTTATAAGAACTAGCCATTTTGGCCATTATGACTTATGCTCCACCTGAGTATGGTAAATCCCTGCTCATTTTCATACCATTTGATCAATAAGACTACTAATTTTTACCTCTTTATGATTGTTTATAGTGTGTTCTACTTGCATGATTGATTTTTCTTAAGTAATAACTCTTGTTTCCTTAGCATATTGTTTCATTCTTTCATCCTATTTGCAGTTGGAAGGGATTTTCTTGTAGGGCGTGTGAAGTGTTCTAGGAAGTGTCAAGGTTGAGTGAGTTAGCATATTCACTAGTGCCATTCAAGGCATCTTGTTTAGTCCTCCTAGCCTAAGCATTCATCCATAATCTCATAATGTAATATTGATGTGAGAAGACGCAGATTGGAGAAGTGTATGTTTGGTTAGTCTCTTGGTTTCATGTGTAACATGCAACTGGTTAGAAGTCATTAACTTATTTTTTGTATCACCTCCTTTAGGATAGTTTGCCTTCAATTTTTTCTCTCCTTTTCCCCACCAAAGGTTAGGTGTAGTAGTGATCCAAAGTGGTACATCAAGGGAGCTAGCCCTACATAGAGATTCACCTCATCCTTAGGCTACCCACAAGCCTAGAGGTGTTTCAATTATGCCACTTAGATGAGGAGAGATTATAAATCTCCTCAAAGGGTGAAAATCTAAGTGATAACAATTTTTGGCTTGTTTGGTGGGATTGTTAGTCCAAGAGGTTGAAAGATTTTTAGTGTTGTCTTTCAACAATTAGCCTTTGGAGGCATTTATCTAAGCATCAATGGCGACTCCAAAGGTACATCAGTTGGTCAAGCAGCCCAAGTTTTTCTTTTAAAGATTGTTGGTAATATATTTCTTTGTGTTTTTGCTTTCAATGAGGTTTCATGGCTAATTTTGGTGTTGAGTTTTGTTTTACATAAGTTGGTGAGACATATCAAGCTTATGACACTCCTTATCAGCCTTCGTGTGATTCTTATCAATCTTTCTATGACCATGGGCAACCTTATCATGATCCTTATTATAACTATATCCAACCTTATCATGAGTTGTATCAATCCTATAGCCAAGCTTCTCAATATCTTGCTTCTTCTAGTCAACCTAGCCACTTCTCAACTCAATCCATTTCAACCTTCAAGCAAACTCTTTTGGGGTATGAGAAGTATATGTTAGAGCTTGATACACTAAAGGGACATGGTCAAGATGTTCCTAGTAATTTCATTCATCAAGTGAGAGATGCATTAGAGCTGGTTAAAAGAGAGTGGGCACCTATTGAGAGAGCCAATTGGAAAAGGCTCGCAAGTGAGATGCTAGATGTGAATGGCCTAGTTTCATCCTTGGAAGATAGGCTAAAAGTTCATGAAAGGCGAAACCTTATTTTTGAAACAAATCTTGATAGGTAGATTGAGTTGGCTAAGATGCATATGCAGCAGTTCATGCCATCAGTAAAATAAGTGGAATTTAATCCCTCATTGCCCTCTCCAATTATAGCCCCACCTCAAGAGAAAACCTCTAGATATGAGATTCCAAGTTGGAGACAAGGTGGAGAGTCCAAGCCTAAAGAGATCCCAAATTTTTTAAAAACTTCATCCACTCCTCAAGTTGCACCGCTACCTCAAAAAGAGACTCTTAATTCCAACATTCTAAGCTGGAATAAGATAGTGGAGTCATGGGGAAAGAAAGAGGACAAAAGCCTTGATAAGGAGTGTGAAGTTGAGAAAGAGCTTGATTCTATGCAAGTCCCTCCCACCCTTCCTCAATAAGCTTCTTATGTTCCATGTCAACCCTCTTTTACTCCTCATCCTCATGAATATGCTTATGAACTTCAAGAAATACTTTTCCAAGAGAAACTAGCCAAGTAAATTGAAGAGTTAGAGTCAAGGATGAAATTGTTGAGTCAAGGTGTGATGGAAGGTTTAGACCCAAAAGAAGATCCTATGCCAAAACACACCCCATATAACCTCCCTCATGAGAGTGATCAAGCTAAATCAGATGTAAATGAAGTGATTTTCAAATGGAAGGACGAAAACCAAGCCATTTTAGCCCAAGTTCTGCCTCTCCTTCCTCAAGAGCTTCCAAAAGAATCCCCTACACTTCACTCTCAATCCGATTTTGAGTTCTATGTGTCACCTCCACATACTAGTTCATCTTGTCTTCACCCCATCACCCTTTACCTTGATGGACATATGGTATGGGAACTTAAAGAGGAACATTTGGTTGAAGAAAGTTCAAAACTCTTACTTGAAGAAGACATGACTCCTTGGCAGCCTCATTGGGTTAGGTCAAATGATTTCAAGATGCCTAGTCTTGGCATCACCATGAAGGAGAAAGAGATGGAAAATATTTCAGTCCTTGAGAAGAAAAATTAGGTTATGGTAGCTGATATACAACTTGAGATCCCTCAAGAGGTCCTAGATATTAAAGATGAATTTGTTATTAAGGATGAAGAACAATTTCAAGCCATCCCTAAAGAGGTTACAGTCTTAGAAAACTCTCTTGAGACCAAGGTAAAATATGTTATTCTTGAAGATGACACAATACCTCAGCCTGATCTTGAATCACCATCAGATGCATTGGAGCTTGAAGAACACCATCTTGATGACCTCATACATTAAAAAGAGAATATTGAAGAGGTAGTGGTTCTAGATGATAAAGAGGACAAAGATGATTGGCAATTGTAAATGAAGTTCTTTCAAGAGATTGAAATTTTTTTCCAAGTTGAGGGTAAAGTAAATGAAAAGGTGAAGAAATATTCTTCCATAGAGGACAATGAACAAGTTTGGGAAGAATATGCAAAGCTCCTTGATGAGATAGAAGAACTTGCAGAAACCCAATCTTATTAAGAGCACCATAGAAATCAAGAAAGAGGTTATAATTGAGGATCCATATGATAAGGTTGAGGCTATTTGGATGAAAGAAGAGTTCATTTATATATCTAATATATTTGGATCTACTTGGTTCTCAATGAACATCATGCCAATGAAGTTGGCAAACATCATGAAAAAGTTTGAGACATCAATGCTAAAGGATAAAAGGCTACATGTCTCACTAAATCCTTTATGTCATGAAGCAAGAAGAGTTTTTAAACTTCCCATTTGATCTAGGAGGGAGTTTTTATCTCAAGTTAGTTAGATTTTTATTTCATTTTCTTTAGTTTGGTGTGTGTGTTCCATAAGTGCTCATGAAGCACGTGTGTGTCTTTTGCTTTGTGTGGTTGAGGTAGTCATTATTATTGTCTTGATAAAAGTTTGTTTTCAAGGTCCTCTTATTGTGTCTCAGACTTTAGATGACTCCCTAATCCTAAAGGATTGATAAGGCTATGGGTTGAATTAGTATAACATGCATACTACCCCTATGAGTCACTAATTTGTTGACCAAATTTGACCTTACAGGTGAAATTGGGACCCCTATAGGTAAAAAATTAACTTTTATATGTTTCAGGGGGTCTAATATATTGTCATGGGGTGTATTATAAGTTAATTTATGTCATTTAATGTCATCCTAGCCTTCTTCTTAGATATATTAGTCATTTTGGGTTATTTAGTGGGGTTCTAGGGGTCATAAATGCAAGTGGCACAGTTACCAAGGTGTATAGATGTCCATTTTTCCTTTAAAGCATCTAATAAGTTATATTTCCTATCAATAATGTTAGTTCAATTAGAATCCTATAGGTTATCTAACTAAAATTCAAGAAATTTACTAAAAAAGGTGAGTTTGGCAGTTGTATGGCCCATGGGGAAGTGTGCCAAGTGGGGTAAGGTCTTGGAACACCTCTTCATATTCCTCACACTCATATAAATGCTTGAAATTCTATGAAAGTCCCATTTTTTAGTCAACACCATTATGCTCCTTTGCCTTTTTAAACATATAGAAATGACCAACAGATTTGTGCTTAGTATGGACAATTGAAGAGGTTTCAGGTAAAATGATTTTGGGAGGTGATAGTACACTCATATAACTTAATTTATATGATAATATTTTATAGAATGGTGGCATGTGCTTTATGAACTATCCTCATGAAGTTGACTGTGTTTTTCTACTTATTATTTTATGCACCCTATAGGTTTTGCTCTATTTTGGGCAAGTCCATACTAACAAATTAGTGATGTTGATTCCAAATGATGTTGAACTCATATTATAATTATTATTATGATTAGTTTCATGTTTCAAGGTGTTTTTATAAGTCAATTACATCAAAGTTGCAAGAGGATACACCTTTCTGAGTTACAAGCAGTTTTTCACCATTTTTAGGAATTTCATGTTGTTCATGGTCTCAAAGGATTGTGATAAGTCCATCACCATGTATCAATTACATATTTATCACCTCCCTTCATGTTTGATCTCACTACATCATGCTTAGAACAAAATTGTAGTCTACCATCATACTCAATCAAATTCTTGCTCATTCTTACTTACAGTCATAAGGGAATCATGTGTTTGGGCATGTTTAATATGATTCATGAAGGTGTGATAGAGATATCATGACATTGAACATGACTTTATATCAAGAGAATCAAACAAGAACCTTCACTTGGCATAGGAAGGGACTATGGTAACCAATCAACATAGTCATTCACAACCTTCTGCTATTATACTCATCTACAAGAGCTTCTTGAGATGAATTCATGCTGGAATAGGAGCCTTAGTGGTGGTTTCAAGATATTTGAGGTGTGAATAATGAATTTGAATGTTTGAATATGGATATATAACCCACTAAAGGCCAATCATAATGCATATTATTCATATTACCACTCATTACCTGCATGCATGATTTTGTCCACCTACAAGTGGCTTGACAAAGATATAAGAGGTGCTTGTACAGATAATATTAGACAAGATAAAACTTTTTTGAAGTCCTAATGTGTTATGAGGAGCATGTCAGACCTACTGGGAATGCTATATTGGTAGATTGAGATAAGGATCAACTTCAAATGATGATGATTGTGTTTTGAGACCAAATTCCTAAACTGTGAAAATAGAGATCCAAGGCATTTTAATGGAGTTCATATGACACGGTTTCAAAGATTTGAAATGCCTATAAATGATCAAACTTTGTAGCCTCTATATAAAAGATGAACTTTTCAAAGAATGAAGTCAAGAAAGTTAGTAGAAGATAGTTGTTAGGAGACTTAAAGATGCCCCTGAAACCACTAAAACCAAACTGTAATATCTACAGGTTTTGAAAGTACAAGGAGAACTTAACACTTCAAGGTGTTGATGAGGAATACTTCCTTATTTTCAATGGCCTTATAGATTGAAAGATACACCAATGGACACATATATCATCAGGATAGGGTGATATATAGTGTTTTAGGTCCCATAGACGCCTACATGTATCTCTCCCTCTTGAATTTAACACCTATAGGCTCATTGTAGGGTCATTATAGACTAAGCTTGATAACCTTAGTATTAGACCTTATTCCAAGCATGAGAAGGGAAAGTGTAGTTATATCATGGTTTGGAGGGTTTTAAGGGGGGTTACAAGCCATACGGCAAATCCTAAGACATATATTTATACCTACAGCTAACTGAAGATGAATGTACAAGGCAATAAATAATGAAGGTGATGACTCTTAGGGTTGATGTAGTCCAAACATCAAGGAATGAGTCCAATCATAGATAGATGACCATGAATAGATTAAAGGAAGGTTTCAACCATGAAATAAGGTCTAACTCATGCAAATAACATCTACAGGGGTCCTTCTCAAGCAAAACCTAATCAATTGTAACTATGACAAACAATGATTAGACTTAGAGATTATGAGAGTGGGAGGTACATAAAGATGATTTAAGAAGTTAAAATCATGTAAAATGATATTTTGATATTCTATATAGACTTATAAGCATGTAATTCAAGCTAAATTATGAAAGGTAACCTACAGGTGCAGTCCAAAGCAAAACACAGTCAGGGTTTGACATACAGTTTTGATTGGTTAAGTGTATGGAAGGGAATATGTAGAGGTTTAGAGGGATTATTGAAGGTTAAAAACATTAATAATAATCATATTATCCTAATAAAACCATAATAATGGGTATATAGTACAGAGATGGGTCCAATGATGCAAAAACATAGTCCACACCAATAAACCCTGCACACAGTACTTTTAAGGAGTCTGTTTTGGGTTTCAAAGAGGTTTTGGGGTCAAATGACCAAATAGAAGGTTGGATTTTTGTGTGGTAGGTAATTAAAACCTAAATAATCCCATAAAACATCCATATTATTTGAGATAATAGGGGAAATTCCCTCTATTTTATCTCAGACAGAGGGCACTTTCCCTTAGGCTTAAACTGGCAGGTTTGGAAAGATGGGTAAGAGAAATAAACCAAAAGCTAAGGAGAGCCTTAAAAAAGGTATGGAAACTTGAAGGACATCTAAACCAATGTGAATAAATAAATAAAAAAGAATGAAACTAAACAAAAAGGTCTGGGGTGCTAGGTATGTAGGTAGGATTGTTTGAGGCCTAGAGCCCAATCGAGGAACCACTTTCATTTCTATCATGAGATAAGCTCTCTAACCAGTTTGAACATGTTTATAGGGTGAATTTGGATGTACATAAGCTTATGGAATGCAGAAGTACATTTAGGTCATATTTTGGATTTAAGATAACTCATGCCTGTTGAGCAAGGTTTAGGCCTAGTGTCCAAATTGGGAGTCATTCACACTTCTAGCCTTATATATGCATTTAAAAATATTGGATTATGTTTTTGGAGTCACAAATGATGTATTAAAGCTTTTGGATTTCAAAGGAAACTATGAAAAGGTCACTTTTGGCTCAGAAACCAACTTAAGCATGTCATAAATAGAGAGACAAGCTTGATGAGATGATTTCAAGACCTCACATCTCTCTTGATACATTGCATGAAGGCCAAATACATTTAGAGGTGTTAGCAGGGGTCCTAAACAACCTTCTTATGGAATTTATTGGTAGATTCAATGTCCCATATTTATGAATGAACCTTAAGAGGGTAAAATAGGCCTAAACCCTCCTAAACCCTTATTAGTGACCAATTTGGGAATATGAAGCTAAAAATCTACTCTAATAGACTAGTTTGAATAGGATAGGAATTAGAACTTGCAGAAGACTCTCTTAGGCTCCTCCCAACCCTTCTGAGTTGTACAGACTTGTATGGACACGATAATTTTGATTATTTTATGTGTTTTGTAGGTTATAGAAGGAGTCTAAAGATGAAATAAAATTTGGGAGAAGGATTAGTACTTGGGATATCCCCTCATTTCCATTTATATCTTTAGAACAACTCTTAAGTGTCTCAACTAGTTGCTTCATCTCAGCCAGTGAAAACTAGCATAGTGACCAAGCTAGTGAGAAGTGTGAAAATTTTAAGTGTGAGCCTTTTCAAGGTGTGCCTAAGTAATCTAAGTCCATAGAAACTCTTTAAAGGTGATATATACTCCTCCCTCATGGATTTTCATGAAAAAGTAATGCCTTTTTGGAGGTCAAGTGTGCATGGTGCATGAAGGAAGAGTTTTTTGGACTGTAGATGATGATGGCTCATTATCAAATGATTTTAGATGATCAAGCTTAAAACCAATACATGGAAAGGCATGTATAAAAACCTTTCCTTTCATTCCAATCATCATACCTAGCCCTAATTAGTTTTAGGAGGTTCAAATAGGACTAATCATGAAGGCAATTTTTTTGAGCCAGAATGAGAACTTTCATGCCACTTTACAAGAGTTTCATGACTTTGAGAGCCACTTGTTCCTTCTAACCTTGCATGGCTCATCCCACATATTCTTCTCATGCATAATTAACTAATTCTCTCAGCTTGAAAAGTGTCCTTGTGACCCTTGGACTTCTCTTTTCTCCTCTCTCTCTCAAGTTTTATAAGAACTAGCCATTTTAGCCATTGTAACTTATGTTCCACCTGAGTAAGGGAAAGCCTTGCTCATTTGCATACCATTTGATCAATAAGACTATTGAATTTTACATGTTTGTGATTATTAATAGTGTGTTATACTTAGATGATTGATTTTGCTTAAGTGATAACTTTTGTTTCCTTAACATGTTGTTTCATTTTTTCATCCTATTTGCAATTGGAAGGCTTTTGCTTATAGGGCATGTGAAGTGTTCTAGGAAGTGTCAAGGTTGAGTGAGTTAGTATATTTACTAGTGCCATTTAAGGACTCTTTTCTAGTCCTCCTAGCCTAAGCATTCATCTATAACCTCATAATGTAATATTGATGTGAGAAGATGCAAATTGGAGAAGTGTATATTTGGTTAGTCTCTTGGTTTCATATGTAACATGCAACTGGTTGCAAGTCATCAAATTATTTGGTGTATCACCTCTCTTAGGATATTTTACTTTTAGTTTTCTCTCTCTTCCCCCCCCAAAAAAAATTTTATGTGTAGTAATGATCCAAAGTGTTACATCAAGGGAGCTAGCCCTACCTAGAGATTCACCTCATCCTTAGGCTACCCACAAGCCTAGAGGTGTTTCAATTATGCCACTTTGATGAGGAGAGATTAGACATCTTCTCAAAGGGTGAAAATCCAAGCAATAACACCTATAAAATAGAGGTTAGAAAGAGAAACTATATATATATATATATATATAGGAAGTAAATAACATATATGTAGAAATAAATAATAGGCTAAAAGCTTTACAAATTATCCACTGATCAAAATCATGACTACCAGTGTCAAAAACATGATTGAGAATCAAGATCATTGTTGACTATAAGCGATTTTGCACTAAATTCAAGTCTTTGATTATTTATATTTGATAGAGTCTTGACCTATTCTTGTAGCAAATTAGATCAGACAAAGAGAATAAAATAATAGAAAAACTAGATTATAACACTTGATAGTATGGAATAAAGTAGTTTATTAACTAAGATCAAAATCGCAACTAGATCAGTCAAAATCACATATAGGAATCAAAATCATGACTACTATGTTCAAAACTATAGATAAGAATAAATATCATAGATTATGAGAAGTGATTTTGTAGAAACTATAACAAAATAATTAATTGACTTGACAACTAGAGGATGATTTTCATGGTCAGATCAAAACAACAATTATCATCTTCAAAATCATGACTGCAAAATTGCTTTTAGTAGAGCAATGTCACTTTTCACCTATAACATGATATTTTTAAAATTTTGAGCCTAATTTCTTCCTGAATCCAACCCAAAAGCTGAATTTATACACTTTACAAATGTTGTACTCAACACACTCCCACTCTTTTTTTCCTAAGTAGGGACCCATTAGAGTTTGGAAGGTTTGTTCTATCTTGATAAAACAATTTCCTTATTAAGTTTCACCTATGTATCCAACTATATTCCAAGCTTTAAAAGTTTGTATACATTACATAAATGTGTCTTATTACAATTGGTTTTTTTTCTCTTATTGGCCAAGTTTTCATTATGTGATTTATTTGGACTAATCTAGTGGCAAAATTTTGGGAAGTTTTGCATGTATACAGGTTTTCAAATTTTTTGTCTAGAATTTGGTCTTTGGGTTTTTTATTCAAGAATTTCATTTGGAAAATTTGTTTGGAACTTGTGTGCAGAATTTTGTCTTTGGAAAAAAATGTTTGGAACTTGTGTGTAAAATTTGGTCTTCGAGAATTTCATTCAAAAGTTTTGTCAGAAGTTTCATTCAGGAATTTTGTTCAAAAATTTCATCAAATTTTTTTTCAAAAGTTTTATCGAACAGTTCAATCTAGTTTAGTTTCTATGATCACTTCGGTTCTTCCTACCATGATAAGTTCAGCCATGCAGCAACCAACTATGGGTTGGTCATAGTTTTCTAAGGTTAATTTTGTATGTATTTTACATGTAAAATTGATGAATGTAACTAAAGTATATTTTTATGTCACAAATGTATGTGATAGTTAAAATAAAGATTTTTTTTAAGCATACACATACTACATTACATTATAAGAGTGAGTCAATCTTTGAACACACTGTGATAACCAACTGTGGCTGTACATGTAGTTTTTTGCATAAAATTAAAACTCAATTTTTGATTATTTCAAGATGTAATATTAAGTTTTGCATGAAATTGGAAGATGAGGTAGTCCCTTCCCCAAGCCTATTTATACATGTAAAACCCTCATTTCAAAGGGTTGGAAAATATCAATACAAGAAGCAAGTTAAATTTTGATTATCACATAACAATGTTGGTGCCTTTTATTTCCAAATTCTATATAATCAAGTTTTATCTTTTTTTGGTTTTTTGATTAAAAAATTATAAGTGTGCAATAGCTATGAATAATTCCTTTTATTATAATTGATATATTAATTTTTGATGTGCAATGGCTATTGAAGAGTTAGCAATTATTACTGATTATATGTAAGTAAGTTGACTATCTCATCTTTCTGAGTGTGTAGAAGTATTTTCTTTGATATAGTCTTATATGTGTGTGTAGTATCTACCTTAGATACCTCCCCGATCTGGGTTAGAATCTTCTAAGCATAGGTGTGCAAAAGCTACTCCAAAAGGAGCAACCTTTGACTAAGATCTTGGAGTTCCCTATATCATTTTTCTCAGATTGCTTGACTATATTTGTATGTGTGTGTGAAGTAGCTGTTAGCAACAAAAATCAGTTTTGAAAACACTTGTCCATGAAAAATCCATCCCAAGAGGTAATTTTTGTAGTTATAGAGCCCTCTTTTTTGCTCTACCCTTCCCTCTTTTGGAGTTTATTTCTGATATCTACCCACTTTAAATTAGTATCCACTCATTTGCTAACTTGCCTAGTTTTAACTTTATTTTAGATATCATTCATCCACACATAACCTTGGTTAACAACCTACATGCTCTGCCTACTATTCTACCACTTGGTTATTCAACCACATACCTACAACTCATGCCTTGGAGTGGAGTTTACCTCCATTGTGATCCTAAAATGTTAGAGGCTAGCTCGTTATGATTTGGTATGTTTAAAAACCACATCAATAACAAACACAAGGTCAATCTAAAAGGAGGGATTCCATTATGGTCATCAAATGTAAGATATAAATTTTGAGAAAATAAGATTTAGATATGCAATTTTAACCAAAAATACTCAAAATAACAATCTACCATTAAAATTGGAAACCATTAGATCAAAATGAAATAAAATGAACATTAAGAACAACATTTTAATCTAAAGCCAAATATTCCCAATCAATATTCAAACAAAAAGACTAAATGATTATAGATGGAGGATTGTTACCATAGACTCAAATTTTTGATAACATATGATTGACTTGATTCAAGACTTGGATTAAATGATTGTTTGACAAAAGACTAATGGGTTATGATTAAGAGATTGACATGAAGGCTCATGAAATTTTTAGTTTTTTTCATTGTTTGGAATGGAGGGAAGCATGGTTTAAATAGGCAAGGGAGATTTTCCAATGAATTTTTAATTCATTGGAAGCTTTTAGAGATTAAGACTCTAGAGAGGAATGATGGAATTCTAATGAATCTACATTTTTTTAGAATTATCTAGATAGAGAACTCTCTATAAAAGGAAAAGGGTTGTAAAGAGTTCTAAATTTCACTAGGGAATCTAATGATAATTAGGGGAACATTAAACTAGATTAGAAGAAGGGTTAGGTGAGGAGTAGGGGGTAGGCTTGTAAGAAAGCCTAAGAGTAGGTAGGTAGGTAGGTTATAGTAATTTTAAATTCCTAAATATTAGACAAATGGGATAAGTTAGTAGATAATGGGGACTTAGATGTATTAATCAGGAATGGGATGTTATAAGGCTAGTGTAGGATGGGGGATATATTAGATTAGCACTAAGATAATATGATACTAAGATAAATTAGATGGAAATAGATGAAATTAGTGATGTTAATGATGAAGTGAGAAAATTTAAGTGCATACATAGTGACATGTGACATATGTTTGTTTTGACTATATAAAACTAAATTAAAAGACTTTAAAACCAATTAGATGAAAAATAGAATGGCTTCCTCAATAAAATATGCCCCTATATATTCTAATGCATTGATACAAGATGTCATATACAAATAAATATGGATACAAATATTTTCAAGTTTTGTCCATTTTATTTCTTAGTAACACTAACAACAACCATTGTATTTATAATAGTAGCATTCATTTCTCTTTATTTAGTGACTAGAGGAGAGGCAAAACTATAGAGAGGGCCACAAGCACTCCCAATTTTGGGTAGTATGTGAGTGAAATATAGATGTAAATTATGCTAAAAAAACCCTAAACTAAGTAAGATCTAATCTAAATTCAATCAACTAAATCTACAACAACAAATGTAAGAATAAAAAATATAGTATTATACCTTGTAAGTTCCTTCCATTGCAATTTTGAATTGATTTGCTCTCTTGGATGTGGTTACTCACTCTTTTCCAAAGTAAGGGGAATTGGATAGTGTTTCAGTATATGAACCTTGGATGGATTCAATGTGCTTGTATAGAAAATATGCCACTCCTTATGAACTCAACATGATAAGTCTACAATAAAGAAGCTTGGAAGATATACTAACATAATAACTTTGTAATGAAGAAGCTTTTAAGATATACTAATAGAATAAATTTGTAATGAAGAAGCTTCGAAGATATACTAATAGAATAACTTTGTAATGAAGAAGCTTTGGGGATATACTAATAGAATAACTTGTAATGAAAAAACTTCGAAGATATACTAAAAGAATAACTTTGTAATGAAGAAGCTTGGCTAAATTGGAGTAAGAACATCTAATTTATAGAATTTGGAAATGGATGTGAACCATTCATCTTGAGATGAATATTAAAGGTTGAGAATATAAGGTCATTTTTATTCATAATGGGAATTTTGAATTAAAAATTGGAGTGGAGAACATTCAGAACCTACCAATGAATATAAAATTCATTTGGGAGGAAGATATGATATAAAATTAGTAAGTGGATGTGAGGTGGATTATTAAATTTGATAAAATAAAATCATGGAAGACATTAGAAATAAAGGTGTATTATTAAATTAGAGGAAATCAGATCATAGAAGATAATGAGAATAAAGGTGGATTATTAAATTAGATCATGGAGGATAATAGGATTATTAAATTGAAATGGTGGAGTACCGGTGGAGCCTTAGGGATGTGAAGATAATTTTGATTTTTTGGATTTATAAAAATTATGGATTTCCAAAATTCATGGAATTTTAATTAGAGAAAGATTAGTTAATTAACATTGGATTGATTTAGGAATAATAAATAATAAATAGTGAATAGTGGTAATGATTAGCGATGAGGGAAAACTAAGGATGATTAGAGATGATTAGGGATTTAGTGAAAAGAAGGTTAAAATCAACATAAAGTGTTTGATTTTAATTGTTTACATTTTCCCTCTCTTTGAGATGTCATTGCAAGACATTGACAAAGTAATGACTTTTCAAAGAATGAAAATTTTGTTGAAAAGGTGCAAAAAAATTAGATGAAGAAATAATGGATGTTATGATTTCATCATTCTCAACTGATAGGTGCAGGTGTTTGGATAGAAGAATAAGATAAGGATTTGAATGAGATGAGGGACCCATGATGCCCTCTCGAGTGTTCATGTAGGAAAGTGGATGAATGCTCAAAATGATTGAAGAGGAAAAATGATGAAGTGGTTAGAATGAAGGTTGTAATGAAATTACTTAGATGAGTTGAATCAATGAAATTCTATATCATATAATTAAGAGTATAATAAATAGATCTAGAATAACAATTGGTGAAAGATCAGAATACTTGAATATTATGACTGAGCCACTTTAAAGGGGAAACCTCCACAACAATACAATAAGAAAAAAACTCACAATATGATGCTAAAAGACTAGCCACTGCCTCCTATATATACACTACTTAGTCAAGGTTATTTCATAGGCTGACCATACGAAGAATATAGAGAAATGTAACAAGATAATATGAAAGTGTGTAAGCCATAGTCGACCACACATATCCCTAGATGCACTATAGGTTAAGGGCATAACATGTTCTTCCCCTTCAAAACAACATTGTCCTCAATGTTGAATCAAACCATGATGTTGATGTAAGAACACTCCATCCTCCCATGTTGCATCTTCAGAATGTAGTTTCTTCCATTTGATTAAATACTCCTTAATAGCTCTAGTCTATAGTTTCTTAGTGCACATGTGAAGGATATATTAAGGGTTTAGAATGACTTTAACTTATTCATCAAATTAAAGTAACTCAATTTGAGTGGAAACTCTATGTCCAATTACCTTCTTTAGGCAAGATACATGTAATACCAGATGTATGTGATTGGATGGAGGTAATTCCAACTTGTAAGCTACATTACTAATTTTTTTCAAGATCTGATAAGGGACATAATACTTAGGTGACATCTTGTTATCCTTTTTTGTTTCTTTAGAGACATTTGCTTATTTGGATGCAAATAAACAAAGACCCAATCACCTATGTAAAAATGCCACTCAATACAATGTTGATCTACTTGTTACTTCATTATATTTTGTGTCATCGATAAATTCTCTCTCAAATTGACTAGCACATCTTGTTGATAGTGAATGTGTTCCTCAACATCTTGAACCTTAGGATGAAATATCAAAGTTGAAGTGATGGAGGAGGGGTGATACCCATACAATGCCACAAAGGGAGACATCTTGGAAGAAGTGTGATGCAGGAGCATCACGACATGATTCACTTTAGTGATGTAAATAACATAAGTTTTATTTGTTCATGGTATTAGAAGGTTTTAGGAATATATGAGAAGTTAATAAGAAGCTTTGGAATGTTTCATTTATCTTAGAGTAGGTTAAACTAGTATGATTTGGAGTTTCCCTCTAAAATTTGAATTTAATATTTGAAATGATGTAAAAGGCCTTGTAAGGGTTATGACCACTTGTGAAGGATATAGACTTGATGAAAGGGTTATAATGGGTTTATTTATATATTTTTAGTGTTATTTACTATCATGTAAAGGTAAATCCACCTCAAAATAATCTACTAAGAGTCCTATGTTCGAAGAAGGCTAGAAAATATATGGAGATAAGGGTGAATGAGAGTAAGTTTGGTCTTATCTTAAGACCAAACCAAACAAAGGTATATTGTAACCATTTGATAAGTTAGGACCACATAAATAGGATTAAAATAAAGTAAATAAAACAAGAATAAATGATGAATAGTTAATTAAAGGACGTAGAGTAGAAGAGAGAAGTGGTAGAGAAGAGTGGAGAAGGCCTTTAGGCCTATATTTCTGTAAATAAGACTATATAAAGAAGATCAATACATGAATTATTTGATATAAAAGGTATGTTTTGTAGAATAAATATACTTATGATCATGTTTTGATCTTCATGACATATTTTTTTGATCATTCTAAGGTGAATTTTGGTTGATAAGGTAGAAGAGAGGATTTGATAGGGTCTACCATTAAAGTCACAGAGGTTTGTATGCAGGTTGATGTATTTATCATATGAATATAAAGGATTATGAGTTGAAAAAAGTTATTATTAATGTCATTAATAATAAATAACAAGTATTTAATGCTTTTAGTGGTGATTAAATGCATATTTTGATGTTTAAGTCCTTATGATCCTCTAGTACCCTATTTTGAGCATGTACAATTAAACACAGTCACTAGAAACATATGGGAAATATTACACAAATTTTTTTTAATGGTTTGGAAAGCAATATGTTTTTATCTATTCCCTGTTTAAAGTGATAGATCCATCAAAATGATTAAAAATGTTATGAACCATCAACCAATCACTCACAAGCTCTGTAAACTCTAGGATAGGGTTTCTTGGACGAAAGGAGCTATATCTTCATTTTAATCGACATAATTAAGTGAAATATTATGTGAATATTATAGGGGATATTTAAGAGGTTATATAATCATTATAAAGATAAATTAGGACCTACAACATAAGATATACCTAACTGTGTTCATGAAACTTGTAGGTTGTTATTGAGAAAACTCAGAAAAAGATAAGAATTTGATTGATTCATTTTGTTCTTGGCATGAAATCCTATATGAAGGTATCTATATGATATTTTATAATTAAAAAATTGTATTTTAAGGTAATCCTAGTCATGATTTGAAATACTCAAGTTAAGACTTATAAAAGGTGGAGTAGGCATGTACAGTCCTTAAGAGAAAAAGTTGTCATTTGGGACTATCTTCTTAGAAAAACCAATAAAATCATTGTTTCTTCATCATAAATACAATATATAAGAAGTAAGGAGGGAACTAACTAGGGTTAATAAATGGAATCTAGAATTAAAAAACCTTTTGAAGAGTATATTAGATTTACATAGACT